>CM026161.1:14036144-14059238 GCA_014825975.1 Bombus haemorrhoidalis
GTTATCGGTTGAAAGTCAACATTATAAATGAACATTCTTCAACCATAATGGCAAAGTTGATATGCAGAATGTTAAAAAGTTATTTTAAGAATTTTAGAAATATGTTATTAATAGAACTGTACAAGTTATCGGTTGAAAGTCAACATTATAAATGAACATTCTTCAACGATAATGGCAAAGTTGATATGCAGAATGTTAAGAAGTTATTTTAGAAATTTCAGAAATATGTTATTGATGGAACTGTACAAGTTATCGGTTGAAAGTCAACATTATAAATGAACATTCTTCAACGATAATGGCAAAGTTGATATGCAGAATGTTAAAAAATTATTTTAAGAATTTTAGAAATATGTTATTGATGGAACTGTACAAGTTATCGGTTGAAAGTCAACATTATAAATGAACATTCTTCAACGATAATGACAAAGTTGATATGCAGAATGTTAAAAAATTATTTTAGGAATTTCAGAAATATGTTATTGATGGAACTGTACAAGTTATCGGTTGAAAGTCAACATTATAAATGAACATTCTTCAACGATAATGGCAACGTTGATATGCAGAATGTTAAAAAATTATTTTTGGAATTTCAGAAATATGTTATTGATGGAACTGTACAAGTTATCGGTTGAAAGTCAACATTATAAATGAACATTCTTCAACGATAATGGCAAAGTTGATATGCAGAATGTTAAGCAGTTATTTCAGGAATTTCAGAAATATGTTATTGATGGAACTCTAGAAGTTATCGGTTGAAAATGAACATTATAAATGAACATTCTTCAACGATAATGGCAAAGTTGATATGCAGAATGTTAAAAAATTATTTTAAAAATTTCAGAAATATGTTATTGATGGAACTCTACAAGTTATCGGTTGAAAGTCAACATTATAAATGAACATTCTTCAACCATAATGGCAAAGTTGATATGCAGAATGTTAAAAAGTTATTTTAAGAATTTTAGAAATATGTTATTGATGGAACTGTACAAGTTATCGGTTGAAAATGAACATTATAAATGAACATTCTTCAACGATAATGACAAAGTTGATATGCAGAATGTTAAAAGCTTATTTTAATATTCAGAAAAATAATGAATTGAAATAAAAAGGAAATATTTTATAAATCGAGGAACTGGGACACTTTCTACTTAATATCCTGAACTTTTCAGACTACAATGAATTATCGTATTTTCTCAAAACGAGCAGCACTATAAGGAAAGTTGTAAAATATTCGAAGCAAAAATCTGTATTCAATGATTGACTTCACCGTGGGATGATATACGGGAAAGTTTACGGTCGTTCGAGCGTTCTTGCCCGGTTTTTAATAGAAATCTCCAGTCACGCGCGGCACAATAATTTCTCACGAACGTGCAAGCACGAGAGACGTTCACGGGTCTGCAGTATTTTCAGCACGTGGACGTGAACAATTATATTGTTCGATCGGTCGGCTAGCATCGCGCTAAACGTCTGTATCCGGTGATCTGTATGCGAACCTTGTTCGTATTCTTTCACGATTCACCGTTATGTCCACGACAATAAAGTCGTTCGTAATTGTCGACGCGCATTTTCTTATTCATGGGCTTTCTCGTGAGCAGCGGCGAGGAAAAAACGCGTCATTTATTTTTACAAATATAGAGAGTCCCGATGAAACTTTTATGAAGAATTAGTCTCTCTACGTTTGCCACGATCCAATTAATTCTTTAACGTGGAAACTCTCCATTGTAGATACTTCCAATGATGGAAGAGACGTCGATTTTCATTGAAAGAAGATCGATTAGTCGCATTTCTGAGTGTATCTTAATAAATCTTATGAATATTTTAACGTTCCTTAAGAAATTCTGGTCGCGTGATCGAGAACTTACAGATTGGGCCAGGATAGAAGATTATTGGAGTTAATTTTGGAGAAAAGAAAGTATCTAATGCAGAAAGTATGAGTAATAAAGAACTACGTCACGAATTTTAAAATCAAATAAAATGACGATTTTTATAATTCAAGATTAATTGATAATATACTGTATTTTAACACTAGAACTACCGATAACACGGAGCTATTTCTATCAAGATCAGTCAAAATGACTGGTCTTTAAAAAATACCTAATAATAGAATATTTTTATATTTATTGATTTATTACTTTCTTACAGAAGCAATTCCATCTTATTGTAGTACACTTTTGATATTATTAATCCATCTGGGATCCCTAAACGAGGGTTGACACATTTACAAAATTGTAGAACCGGTCATTTTGACTGCTGTGATATTTCCAGTATTAGCATCTAGCGATCTAGCGATCGATCCGAAATTTTCCTGATAGCTGATATCATCATATCGACTGATACGCGGTAAAAATTTTGAAAACGTGTGACAAGTTTTGCAAAACGAGGAAATTGGTTAATTGGGGTTCGATAAATTAAATTGTAGGATCCTTTTACATTTTGACTGGTATTGGTATAAGTAGCCTTGATACAAAATTATTTTGAGTTCGAATACATAAAAAACAAAATAAAATTCATTATATTATACTTTTTAGTTATCGTTGCGAAAGTCATGGAAAAAATATAACATGAAGTAGGAATTTTAAAATAAAATTGTAAAACCAGCCAATTTGGCTAGTGTGGTAGTTCTAATGTTAACGTAGTGAATTTTTGTGTACGTCATTAATGTTGAAGTGGTCACCACTTTTAAGAAAACTCTACATCTGGTCTTTTAGTTTTGTCAAGCACTGAAGCCATCGACAGCGTATAAACAAAAAATAGGATCGAAGTTTTAAAAAAACTTACAAACCATACCAACCACACCAACAACAAACCATAAAGTTTTCAGTCATAGGGTAACACTGCCAGCGTACGGACCTGGACTAGCTGAATAGTATTGCGACTTGTATTTACTCTTCAGAGTATTTAAAATATATTTTCTACCTTACTACACTTTACCCACGCATTTCTTTGTATTAACATCACATCCGCCTAATAATCTCAACAATTAACACTAATCTTACCAGGCCCGGTTAAGCGACCGGTTTCAAAATTTAATTTAAGATTCTACGTTTATTCTTATTTCTTTTACTCGTCTAACTTTATTGAAATTCTTATATTAAGAAAAATTGAGGAATTAATTAATCGGATAATATCTGATCGTTTGGCCGGGCCTGGTAAAGTTAGCGTTCAAGAAATTGCATTTAAATACAAATTCTTTTTCATCTTCAAAGTATTATAAACAATATTCACTTGGATATTTGGATATATTTATGTTTATATATTTTTGGATATTTCGTATATTCTATATTTTTCTATATATACATTTTTCATAAATACGTAAATATCCGCGATTTAATAATTATATTATCAAACCATCTCTATCCAATGGAAATTCTAACAAATATGATATACAGTATCTGAGACTTGAAAGACTCGGCTGAAATAAATTTACTCACAACGTAAGCTGGACATTTGTTATATTCCTTGTGTCAAAAATCATACGCGACGATATCATTTCCAGGTTGCTCGGGACAGAAAGAAGGTACACGAGTTTCTTTGAGTTCAAAAGGTGAGGCGGAGGATCGGTGAAAAGGACAAAATTGCTATCCCTTGCTTGAATATAAATTCTCGTGGTGGCAGTGGTTGTTTCTCAGCACGAATTGCGGTGCGGCAAACACAGCGGAAGGCGTTCTTGTTTTCTATGGGGCAGGATCGATCTATGGTCCGCCATTGAGAAGAGGGAGAGAGCCAAGAGGGTTTTCTGGTATCGCCGTATGGCAAACAGCAGATGTGCTGTACACCCGTGCCTCTCCTTCTTCTACCCTTCTCCCTCCTTTTCCATCCCCTTCTCTATCTTTTTCCGGCCTTCTTCGCAACGTCCCTTCTTTCATTCGCCACCTTTCTCTGTTTTATGGACTCATCGTACATCCATGGTTCTCTGCATGGGTGTGTTTACCATAAGGCAAGTATTGTCGAACGCCCAAATGACACTCATAGATATGTCAGCTTCTTTTTTCCCCCTTCTTCTTCTTCTTCTTCTTCTTCTTCCTCCATGCAGGCATTCCACCAGATATATACGAAGATTCGATTTACGAGGGATGCTCCGAGAGAGACATGTTTCCCTGTTCTTCGTTCGTAAACGAATGCCGCGTGTACTCTGTTTGAGAACTGTATTCGATGATTTTTATTTATCTATATTGGACAGGATAAGTACGAGAATATTATGAATTTAGAAGCTAATTTACACTGGATTGGTTAAATTACACATTGAGTTTCGCAATTAATAATGGACTTTTATCCGTTAAGTAAATCACGCTACGATGAATGATGTTGGCAGATCCTAATCTCTTAATGTGATTTCCCTATCGATTGGGGTTTCACACGTTTCACCCCTCCATGAATAGGGGTGAAATTATAAAATGAGGATATCAATGGCTTCCTTAGAAACATCTCATCTTCAATGATTTTATATTCTAGTTGTTAATATTATTTATCTTTAATATATATATATATTCTCATTTTATAATTTCATATATTAAAGGTAAATAATATTAACAATTATAATATAAAATTGTTGAAGATGAGATGTTTCTAAGGAAGCCATTGATATCCTCATTTTCTAATTTCATATATTAAAGAGAAATAATATTAACAAATTTCCTTTACTGTGACAAAGGAATTAAGGTTTGATGTGTTGGTGAAAACAGGACAATTTTTGTTGAATTTATTACGCACGAGTAACGTTATACGAGTAGAGTATTAATTAAAAAAGAAGAAACAGAGAACGTTCGGGCCATGGGTCGAAGCCTAGCATCGAAAAGCAGGGGACCATTTTGTTCCTTCCAATTTAAGAAGGAGGAAATGATACGGGGTTCGTCCCTTCTCCGCATGGAGTCCCATGTATATTCCAGGCAGACACAAAAGAAAATAATTAGCTCTCCTGCCGATGGATAGATAAACGTACGCATCCAGACAATTTTGGTGGGCAATGATTATTAACAGCCAGCAGGGTGCCCGTGGTTAGCTGTCCGTGTTCGAACAGCCAGGAATTAATTAGTCGTTAAATCAATCTTAAACGAGGAATAAGCCTGTACCGCTTTAAAGCGTAATTCGTCAGTGTCGACCGATGTTTAATTTAGCAACATTGACGGTTATCTAGCTCTACTTGTATGGTTAATTCCCTACCCTATAATATCTTGTGGTTCTGGTTTATAATCATATTTCATCACTACTGTACTTCTAAAGAAGTTGAGTTTCGACCGTAATTTTCATTCTTTACACTGCACTGAAGATATCTAAATACAAATTACATAAGTATATGATGTTTCTATATTATGCTACAGATATGCTGCTACTATGATAAATAAAAGAATGATATAATTTACGGTCGGTTTCACGTTCCTGAGACCTTTTTCACGATGCGAAATCCCACTAATTAAATCCTCGTCGATCTTCCCTCTAAAAGTCCTACGACCCTTCGCCTATTATTTTTAAAAGTATTACAACAATTATGTTGCGCACGTTGATGTAGAATATGTATGTTTACAGACACGACTATCAACGTGTGTTTCAATGATTAAATATATGTCCTATTTTCACCGACACATCAAACCCTAATTCCTTTGTCACAGTAAAGGAAATTTGTTAATATTATTTATCTTTAATATATGAAATTAGAAAATGAGGATATCAATGGCTTCCTTAGAAACATCTCATCTTCAACAATTTTATATTATAGTTGTTAATATTATTTACCTTTAATATATGAAATTATAAAATGAGAATATATATATATTAAAGGTAAATAATGAGTGTTATATGTCGAATATTTGATATACCTTTCCCATAAATATATAAAAATTGTCAACACTAAAACCCAACTTCGCCCCAATCTCTCATCTAGAATTATGGAGAAGCATCTGACAAACGAAGACCTAACCAAGGACGATTCCTACGAACCTCCTGAACCGATCTTTTCGAATTCAATTCAAAGCAGAGCGTGCAAAAAGTACGTAAAGCTGGAACCCAGTCACGTCAGGCCTGTCCCTCTGGATCGAACGATTTCAATTCGCCAGACCGATCTGCTTTTTTCGTCTAGCGTTTCTCTTATCGCGGTCTGGCGAAAAATTCGGCTACAAGGTGTATCGTGCGTGGATTCCAGCGATGGTAGGACCACAACGAAATCCTCACATGGCCGAGGCAGGGCTGGAGGATTCGCGAATTCCGTGCTGTTGTTCGTAGCTACTGCGAGAGAAGAATCGAGCCTTCGTTCCAGCTTCTTCTACAGGGTGGAAAAAAAAATGGGCGGCGCTTTGGATGTGACGGGACCAGATCTAGGCCCCAAGACGAGGCAGCGAGGCTGGGCTTTAGATCTGTCGGGCCCTTTCCCCTTCCCTTTTGCTCGATCCTATCCTTTCTCCTCTCTTGGCCTGCTAGCGAAGAACAGAGGAGGGACGAAAGAGAAAAAGAGAGATCGGCCAACCATCGCACCGGCAGCCTGCGCGGCGACCCGCGCGAATATCATCTAGCGATGGGCAAGAAACCTTTTCATGGTTTTTATCATTGTTAATATTAGACACACTTTCCAGTATCGAAGAAAAGAGAAAATTTCACGTATTAAACTTTCGTGTTAAAAATTAACAAAATATGTATGCTTTTGTTATATCTTTTTATAACTTTGTTATTTGGAAGACAAAATGGTTATACGAAGACAGAAATAATAAATAATAATAGAGAGATTTGAAATCGTTCAAATAGCTTATGAATATTTAATACGATAAACATCGTGGCGATATAAAATGTCTGATACTAATCGTATGCCATTTACGATCTTCAAAAATGTTGATATTACTTAGCTCAAAAATTAACGACGTACCTTCTTCAATATCATCGCATAAGCATCCTCTTATTTTAGCAAAACTGACACAAATATTTATTTTCGGTTAATTGTTCCACACAAATAGTTAAAATATTCGTCCAAGAGATTTGAAGGCGCCTTAAGTCCATCGCTGGCCTTCCTTCCAAGGAAACAGCGGCTTCGTCACTGTTGTTTATCGTCGTTTGTTGTCGTTCCTTCAGACGAATAATGTTATGATTCTCTCGTTCGACTTTCGTCCTTGTCAGGAACGCGTCTGACTCCGTGGGATTCGGAGGTGGTTTCGTTCGAAGAGGATATCCATGTGATCAATGCACGTTCCTTTTGCTAGTCGCTCGTAAAAAGAGCAACTATCGTCGTAGCCGCCGGCATGATGGATGAGAAGAAATTCGTTCTGCGCTCCAACTCGTTATTGGATTAACGCGCCCCTTCGGGAACTCGTTATCGATTTATCGTCGATTTTGAATCTCAGCTCTTACTCATCGTAAAGTTATTTGCGTATTTGGTGCGCAGAATATCGTAGGTTGATGCTATTTCAGATTAACGACAGGATCTGCAAGATGCTAGAGTGTTTCTTTTGAAGGAAATGAAGCTTGTAATTTGTGTTTGATAGCAGATTAGGATGTCAATTGATATTACGATACATTATATACATTTTTCTATAAGAAGGTTGTTCAATTTTATCTAAATGTCTTCTAAATATTTGTATTTTCAATATATAAATAATTACCTGTTTTCAGATTCCAACTTGTCATCTCGCACATTTATTTCTTCTTTTTTATTAATTGTCCGTAAAACAACGTCAGACTGAACAGCGCTGCTCGAGACTCGATCAAACGAATCTTCGGATCGAATCATCAGTAATCTCGACTGGATTCGCTCTGGACTCAAGGTTCTCGAGCAAAAAATTCGGATCGAACTCAATTAATCCTCGGTCAGCATCTTTGGCAAGCAGTCGTGGCCGGTTCGGTGAACGGCTCACGCGTCTCGAGTGTCTCGTCAAATTTGCATGCACTTACGAATATTGGCTGAAATGGGCGTATTCAGTTACACGAGGCCCGGGGCCAGCTGATTACCGGTGACACTCTATTCGAGTGAACCTCGAAGACTTGACAAGCAGCCTGAAGACCACGTCGACACGGAGATAGGCGGTTGAAACAGAGACACCTCGGCAGCACGAATGAAATATCTCTCTCACGAACATTGGCCACCGGTAGGAAGATTCTCGTTTCGTCGGCTGAATACTCGCGCACGTACGCGGTCCCCTCGTGGCCGGTGCTCGTGTCTGCGTCGGGCCCGTACGTATTAATCACGCGATTCGTCCATAACCGTATTTCAGCGCGCCACACTCAGAGATCAGACTACGATTCGACCAGCTCTACGGTTTCTCCACGATTTTCTCTTTACCTCTCTACCAACGTTTCTTCTGTGTTAGATAATTATCTAGAGCTGGCGCAGCTATGAGATCCTTTGCTATAGTTGGGACGATCGTAGTTTATATGCCGGGTTACGTGCGAGTGCTGAAAATTTCGCATCGATCATGCGATAGTTTAATGGTCTGATTTATAGATGAGGCACCCTTCGACTAATGATGAAAATTTTAGTGTTACGTCTTTATGATCATGCGAGGTGAGTTTTGGTTTGGAAAGAAAGTGTAGATCAACTTTCTTTGGTAGATAGCAGCAAATAGAGATTCGGTAGATTCACTCGTCCACTCTGGCTGTTCTGATTTTTGGAATAATCTTGCGCACCGTGACTCTCTCAATCTGCTACTGAACATCATGTTTCACTGTCAGGCTTGTTGGAATCGTTCGGAAGTTTCAAGAACTTGATCAAAACTCTTTGTTATTTTCTCGGTTCGTCTTATCGAATGCTGTTATCATAGAAATCTGTTTTGTTCTTTCTATTCAATTCTTCATAAAGATCGCAGATGTATGTAGAACTCTTCTGAGTTCATCGTACATCGTCCGATACGCTGCTATCATATCTCTTTTTGAATTTTTCACAGAAATATATGTTCTTGAACACACACATTGTATCTCCGTCGTGGGAGTTTGTTTTTCTACTTTTCATGGAATTCGAAGACGAAGACGAAGAAAAGAGTCGATCGTTATTATGTCCGACGTACCATAGGATCTCATCTAATTTCTCGTCAGGTTTCTCATTCTCTCATTGGGCCGAAGTTCGCCAACGTGCCGAGGAGTTCCTCCCCGAATTCCAGCGCAATATCTCGAATGCTCTGGCTAATACCTCGGGCTCGTAAAAAGCTCGCGGGAGCGCGGCTTCTAGTGGCGCAGTCGAACGGTGCGTTTACCAAAATCGTTATCAGCCGAGGCAAAGGGCCGCTATCCGAAACGAGCGTGTCGAACCTCTCGACTTTTTCCCGTTGTCCGCGTCGGGTGCTCGTCGCTTGTCACAGCTTGTGCCAGCTCGATTCGCAGGCGAGCCAACGCGCGAAACAGAAAACGAGAAACAAAAAGAAAAAAAAATTGGAAAGAAGCGGACAGAGAAAAGAAAGAGGGAAGGCACGACCCGGGAGCGAGCGAACGAAACACAAAGTGAGAGAAGACGAGAGGAAGACGAGGAAGGGCCCGAAGAAAGGGTAGACTGAAAACGAGTATCGTAACCACAGCGAACAAACTATAGCGAATTTCGACTTGGGTGGTCCAGGATCGGCAGCAGGCTCTGACTTCCCCGCCACCTCGTCAGATCGGCTCCCTTCGGCCCTCTTCTCTCTCGGGCCTCTCTTCTCTCGCCCCACTTCTCTCGGGGCCCTTCTCTGCAGTGTCGACGGGCCCCTCTTCCCGCCTCGGTATCCCCCTCCATGACGGAAGCCGCGCCAGCCGCGAGCCACTCCTGGAGCTAAGCTATCGACCATAAGCGTTTGCCCACCTTTGCGTTTGCACGCGTTCTCCGTGTTATCCTACACATCCCAGGCCCTTTAAACCATAAAGAATTGTTCGTTTGTTCGGAAAGTTGCTAGCGAAATTTTAGAACCAACCTAAGAATTCTGTATACTCTACACGGAAAGAGCTTTCAAATTCAAATTGTGTTATCGATCAACCCTATATATATTATCAAAATTGTTTTTGTATTTGACTTTGCAGTTATACGTTTTTTTAATCCTCTACAACATTTTCAAAATGTTGAGCATCACAAAATCCTGGCAAATTATTAGCTGCAAACTTTGAAAGACTCGTTGACCTTTTAAACTTTTTGTCTTATTGGATTTGTCACAGTTCGTGTGATCTTTAAGATTTGCCAGAAATGAATTTTAAAAGTTTGGTCGTTTGAGTGGAAGATACTTTCTGTAGATAAATTCGACGGTGGTTGTAGAAATTGGTATCGTTGATTGTTGAACTTGGTAGAGGATAGTTCTAGGACGAAGGTAGAGGATGAGAGAGATACAATTTCGTGGCTAGCCAAATGCGTCTGAATGCGTTATACTATAGTAGTTATGGTTGGATCGAACGATTCAGCCAGACGGCCTGCCGTGCCGTGCTCATTTGTATGCCCGTAATTAGAGAGCCACCCTCTAATACTGGTTCCTGGCGCGTGTTATAGTCTTCGTTTCGCCACCAAAAGGAAAACTCGAATTCTTTCATATTTTGCACACGGCTTCGTCTTTATTATACGGGAGGGTGCTCAACCTCGAACAGAGTTTAAAAATTTTACAATTTTTTAAAACTCCTTTTTTCTATTACATTTACATTTTCTAAAATTCTTTAAAAGTAACAATCTCCTAGAAGACAAAGTGATCAACGGCTGTTTTTATTTTTACTGAGGTACACGTGACATTACACGGCTAGCGTTGAACTTCTCAAAAAATATTAATAAAATATTAAAAATATTATTATTTCCTTATAAAACAAAAGAGACTTTTCGGACTACCTGATAAATAACTCGCACAAGTTTATTTATCGCGAGTAGATAGGATAAATAATTGTAAATCCCAAGGTAAATTGATGTCTGTAAATCCGCGTTTGTGCGCCTGATTGACATTATATAATATAACTAAGAGAAACAAACCTAAAACGATAATTTGTTTCGCCCATTAAATGTTATAATTACTCTAATTTAGATATTTAAATTTAAATAAAAATTAAATTTTTACATTCTCAAATTTTCCACAAACGTATAAATATTTCCCCTTTAATCGTTAATTCCTCTAGTGTTCAATTCACGAACGTTGATCAGTCCAGCTTTATGAATCGTTTAAAACAATATCACAGCATCAGAGAAAATAAGCGATAGAGTTGATTTTTTAAATCCAACCGGCTGTTGTTTCCACTGAACCCGGGTACCGACCTAGTTAAATAACTTACAGTCATGAAAATTTCTACCCGCGGACTCAGGGTTAGATTAACCAGGCGCTGTTCAAACAACGGATTCAATTAAACCCCGTAAAAATGGAAGTCGACGAGTCACGTGTACGTGCACGTCACAAGCGTAGACCGTGGCTCGTCGTGAGTGATAATTTACGATGTACCAAGCGACCCCCACTTGTCGGATTAATAGAGGGTTAATTTAGGCGAGTAGCTCGACGCGCCTGTTATCTCCCACGCAGTATTTGCACAGCTCATCCCAAATCGTACGTATCTCCCCCATCGGGTGAATAATTATTGCCAGCGCGATCGTCACGCTCGTGGCTGTGAATTCTGCATCCTTCCCCGGCCCGTGTAATCGTCCTGCGATACTCTATTCTCGCCTTCGTCCTCTTTTCCTTGTTAGTCACTTAACTTTATTCCACGCTATTTGTCATTTTTTCACTTGCGATCCTTTTTAATGTAACAAAGAACGATTGAAAATATATGACGATATAAATATTGTTTAAATAAGAATCTGAGAAGGATATAACAAAAATTAGGGATAACCTTAAGAAGGAAATCTTACGGTGGAAATTGTTTCAAGATACAGCACACATTTAAAAATGACAAAATAGAAGAACAGTGTGAATAAAACTGGTAATCTCTTTCATTATTTATTTAAATTGTCTTACTTTTTAGTTTAAGTAAATTTCAAATAAAACACTGCTGCTAACGAAATTGAAATAAAATTCCGAGTGCAAAGGGTTAATAATATACGGACATAAATTTTAAACTACGATTATTGCTATCTATCGATTAATTACAATTAATTTTTTAGAGGAAAGAGAAATAATACAAATAGCGACTTTAAATGTATCTCGTATATACGTTGTGAAAATGTGGCACCACTCCTTAGGTGTGTACCGAATTTTCTTCTTAATTCGAAACTAATGCTATTATTTTCGAAATTTTTTATTTTCAATTCTTGGCTTTAACAGCCAAATAATTCCAAAGTTTTGAAGCTAGCGTATAATTTTATAACACATATAACAACGGAATTTATCCCTGTTGAAGTAATTGCTTCAAGAAAAATTTGCAGAATCAGCGTAGAATCTGTGATGTTCGAAGCAGTTAGGTTTCATAGCGTAGAAAGAGTGGAATATTTGGATTTGTAAAAAATAGGATTCTGAAAACAAGTAGATACATGTTTGTTGGGAAATTAATTAAGAAGTTTCAGGTTAAGCGTTTGTGACTAAAAAAATAATTAAAAAATAATTCGACGTAAATGCTTAAGAGTGTCATTTAATTGTTAATAAGTTAAAAAATACTTCAATCAACGACTCTATAATTAATCATATCGAAGTAACTACTTCAAGAAAAACTCTACGTCTTTATTTTTGTATATCCGTGACTTGGAGACCGCTGTTACGCAGAAAATGGAATTTAGTGAAACAAAAATATTCTAAATAAGAAGAGGTTCATATTATTGTGCCCTTGAATATACATTATGCTTTGGATTACAAGGTCTAGGAACAAACGAGCTAATAAATACATTTCTATTTATGTTTCTTGCAGCCTTTAGCTAGAGCTACAAGGTTAACTTTTTTGGTAATATCCTCTGCTATAAATACATGAACGTGTTGTTTATCGATTCTACCGTATTGTAACACTATAAGAGTGAGGATCAACATAAACTTATACATTACACTTATACCTCTATCGTTGAAAATGACAACGTGAGTATGCCGACGCGTTAGTTACAATAAATAGTAGCTAGAAGATTATTCTAGATACAATCGACAGATTTAATCGATAGGTTTAAGATGTTCTTTTGTCTTTATCCCTAGTCCATGTAAGAATGTGCAAAAAAGGTCTTTCGGCTCAGAACGGTGTGATAGATTTACCCAAAGAATAAAGTAATAGCTATTGTGATGCTACGTTTGAATAAAAAAATAACAACATTTATTTATTTCAATATATTTTTCTATTACAAATTCATCCACTCGTTCTTCGATCAGTCAACCTCGACAATCCCACTGTCCAATAATTTTTCTGCTTGCCTCTGATTGCAACAATCATGTAATCTAATATTAATCTATCAATTCTAATAATTATACATTCGAATCGTGAAAATTCCCCATTTCTAATTGAAGATATTTAGGGACCTATCCTGCAGAAATGCAGATCATTCTCTGCTATCTAGAGCTAATGAGATTCCATTGTGTTGAAGTTATTAGATGTATGAACGCGTGGATAAATTGTAAAGCAGAAAATATATTTTAATACAAAAGTGTAAGTACAAGTACTATGATTTGAGCTGCTATCGACCCGGTCACCCTATGACCAAAAGCCCCGAAACCATCATCGCCTGTCTACTGTAAATGGTCCTTCGTCCCAGTCTATTGTCTATACGCTGTCGATGGCTTCAGTGCTTGAGAAAACTAAAGAGATCAGATTTAGAGTTTTCTTAGGAGTGGTGACCACTTGAACACGTTGTATAGGGAACAATAGACGAAAAGAAAGGACCTGGTTAATTCGATTATTACGGAGAGTACCGTGCGGTAATTATATTAATTGACATTAGCCTGGAGATTCCATAGCTCGCGTGACCAACCTATCGGCACTGGATCTGTAAAGAGTTAACCCTTGACTCGGCCGATGCATGAAACACGAGTACAGTGAGAAGCGAGAGAGGGAACCGGACGATCGATTCGACGCTTTGAGCGTTTGTTTACAAGCAGGAACCACAAACGAGTTACGCAGAATGGAATGTGGATCGAAGAATGCTCGTAATCCGATTGTTACGTCTAATTGTCGATTAAGAACGATTAGAAATCGTTTAGCACACGATTCTACGTGCTTCTGTTAGAAAAACACGAAACTACTAGTGTCGGTGATTGGTTGTAACCGATAAATAAGTTGTAAATACGACTATTCATGGAGATTTTTATTGAAAGATCAATAATGAAATAAAAAAGATTAACAGGTCTTGAAGAATGTATGAGTTTAGAAGAAGTTTCATTGAGAAATTTGCGAACGTCATTTTGGATCTTTGCAACTGCGCTTGAAGATGAAACGGGCAAGTAAAGAAGAACAGATTAAATGCTCATCATCTAAGCTGGTATAAAGCATCCGTACATAATGCGTATCATAGTATCATAGGCATACGCTTTGAAGGTGCATCGAGTTCCTCAATTTATATTTTATGTTTAGTGTTAGAAATATGTTGAATCCGCGGCAAATGTGAATCTAAAGATCGTTTGACTGTGAACGATTCTCTCGTTAAATCTACTTCAAACGCTTGCGTCTTATTGTGAACACTTAGAGTAGATAATAAGTAGGTAAACAGAAAATTGAACAATATAAAAATACACAGAATCTGTATAATATGCGAAAGTATATAAAATGTTGAAAATAAAGTACATGTTAGGATATTTAGTAGTTGAAAGAAAATTTCCATGAGGTTCTATCTCTTCACAGAAATATGAAATTATATACATATTCGCGGTCTAATAATAAGAAACAGTTTGCCAGATAGCGAAGATAACGGATAAGCAAAGTTTTGTAAGTCTATTTTCCGCAATTTTATTTGAGAGCGAAGGTAAAAGAGAAGAACAAGGAAATTGAAAATGAATGACCATTTTAACCATAGAAAGAGAAGTTAGAACGTAGATGGTAATTACACGAGATCTCCAGATCGGTCAATGTCGTTGCGGGTTATTAATAAAGACGCAAGCTCCGGCTGGTATCCGTCTGATCTAAGACAGGATCGGACCGATGTCTGTGCAGCCTTCGCCCTGTGATAATAATTCATTCGGACGTTAATGTACCGGTGTGCTAATTAGTCCGTGTCGAATGCACTGTCGGTAGCAACGGCAGCGGATCATTTCACTCCAATATGAACGTGGTAATTTTTGTAACAGGCCGGAAAGCATTCTAATGTATTGCGTCTATAATGTAGAATTTTCTAAAAAATGAAAGAAACAACTAAAGGAACATCATTATACAGATATCAAGAAGGAACGCAGTCAATTTAAACTGCTTACCTTATGATATGGTAATATAATCACGTTCACTCGCTATAAATAAAAGTTACATATTTCGGACATAAATCTTGACATTTTTTTTTCAAATTTTGTTTCCAGCGTATAAAATGAAAGATCGTTCGTCTCGAGTTACATATGTACAATATATAAGTAGTAGGAAATAAATCCAAATTTCGTTTGAATTTGTAGAATTAAAGATCGTCAAACGTAAGTTACGTACGAGCTACACGGAAAACACTCTAATCGACTTCATAAATTAGAAAGTAGAGAACGCGAGGATATTAAAAATACTATTTTTTAAAATCCATCTTGCAATTTATGATTATTTGCGCCATTTCCTGATTAAGACGAACCACATATTTTAGAGAAATAGAATATTAATTAGACACGTATCTGGACACTGAACTCGACAAATTTCTGAGAAGTATCTTCCGAAATTTTTTTCTTTTAACGATTTTTATATCGATCAAAGCGTTTCGAAATCTACAGTTAACTCGTACAGTTGTAAAACAACTTACAAGGCCACGTTGTATCCACCAATATACAAATTTTTACTTCTGCGTCCTACCGCTCGTCCTGTTTAAACATTAAACGCTAAAACCATTTTTGATCTTTCATTAACACCGTGAACAATAACGTCGCAATTATCCAGTGAAACGGTGGTCCGTATCCACGTCGAAAACGTAATTAACAGACGAAACCATAGGTTTTTGTGTGGTCTCGCGACGGACGCATAATTGCCGCAAATGATCTCAATCTACAAAGGTGGCAGGTGGAGATGGGCCAGCGTACCGCGCCGAGGGATCGTCGCGGTCCGTGACCGTTGTTTCAGCGCTTTTTCAACTCTCCACGGTCCTTCCACTCTATGGATGACGACTCCGTGGAATCGAAAACACGTGGGAATTACAATGCGGCTCGTCCAGCGTCCGCTCGTCGCAAGCCGGATGAAACAGAGACAGGAGAAGAAGCGTGGATTGAAATATTTCTCATTCGCGGAATCGCCGTGGTCGTTTAATTTCATTAGGCCGCGGTGGTTTTCAGAGCGGGGTGACACTAATTTTCTGTCGTTCAAGCGGCGCGTTTATGTCTCGAACGTGACACAGAATGGCCGCCTGGCGATGTGGAAAAAGGGCTTAGGAGGCCAAGTATAGCCGCGCTTCGTTGGCAGCGTGAGCGCAATTTACGAACCGCAATCTGAATTAATAGCGGTAAAAAGCAGCGGTAGCGGCGGTGGCGGTGATTTCCGCTGGATTTCGCGGCGATGTTAAACGAACCGTTTATCTGCAGCGTGTTTTCTTGCCTGAAAGGTGTTGAAAGGACACGAGACAACGAGTAGAACGAAAGTTGTATAAAAAAAAAAAGCTGGAAGAAACCCTCGTTAATCATCCTCGTGTTTCTTTTCTCCCGCGTTTATCTTAATTCTATGTTATTCGCAAGGAAACGTTCCCCGATATGTTAACCATTGGTGTTACTCGTCTCGATTTTATGCGCTATTCGTTCGTTTTCTGCCAGAAGCTTGATAGACAGGTTTACGCGATATCGCTTGGACTCGCACGAACAGAAAAGACACCATTGCTCTTCCGTGAAGGAAAACTTCTAAGTTGTTATCCTTCATTATCGAATATCAACAAAGTGGTTTGTCAGCATCCTTTTTGGTATACATGGCCATCGTGTATCCTGCCGTCCGATCAACACTTTCAGTCCTGAATACTTAGGTATTCATGACTCCACCTCTGGCTCTCAGCGTTCCAAGATTTCTTCTCAGCACGAACCAGCATGTTCGAAGACAGTCGTTTTTCAATGGACGAGCAAGACTTCACGCGGCTTTCCACGGCTGACAAATCGACATTGGCCGGGCATTTCCATCGCGGCATTTTTTGCCGCGTATCCAGTCAACGTGGCATGGGTGGTCCCGGCATTATTCGTTCGTCTCCGCGGGACTCGTTCCTGGCGGGGGTGACAGGGACGCACGAACCAAGAGGAAAGAAAACTAAACGAGAAATCAACGAGACGAGGAACGAGGAGAGCCATCTAAACGAATGAAACATCCCGTTCAAACGAAACGCGATGACGAAGACCCGAAAGACAAAGAGGAAAGACGTTTTGGGATGGGAAAAGCGAAAGAGAAAGAGAATGTTTTTTTCTACATCGTCGTTGATTAGGATTTTATATCAGCGAGGAAGAGACGGTAAAGGGTGGCTGTCACGGAGAGCTCGGCTCGTTTATGGCAGATTATGGGACAGCACGCGGGGTAACGAAGATTTTATCCGGCCCCTTAAGCGAGCACAACAAATGCCGTGGCACGTTCGATCAACCGACGCCTGCCGCACGCCGACGGCCACTTCCACGACCGGCTCGCGTCCTTCCCACCGCACCGCTTCGAAATTTGCATTTTCAGCGCGCATACGCGTCTCCAGAGAAGTCGTAAGCGATACCGTTCCTCGAGGCCCGACCGCGGTGGCCACTTTGTCGCGCGACGTGTTTATTCGCAGCCGAAAGAACACGCTTTCTCGCCTGGTAGTGCGAGGATATCTCGTGGGCGTAGGCTGCCGTTCGAACCGATAGACAGAATCGGAAGAATCTTGTATGCGAGTTGGCGACAGTAGTTGCAAGCCTTTGGTGTATACCGATGCCGTTCGGAAACGAGAGACATCCTTTGAGAAAAGATCGACGGATAGTATACGAGCGATATAATAATAATTGGAAATCTCGTTGGAAAATAATTCCGTTTTCTATCGTAAGAAAGCGACAAGTTTACGATCGTTATCATTTCCTACAGGTACGTATTAGGTCTAGAAAACACTGGACAACTTCTCTCTGTTTCACGCGATTCAATTAACCGACGCTGTACCGACAAAAGAAGTCGAAGGAAACACGGCAAAGGGTGCGCTCGAGAGGGGTAAATTTCCGCGAAAGAGCCGGATGGTCGTGACGGATCAAAAAGATCGGCTCTGGCCTAAGCGGGAGATCTGCGTCTTCGGATTTTTAAGAATTCGAGTACTAAATAAAACATCACTCGCTTCGACCCTCTCCCTTACTCTTCAATCAATTCTTCGTTTCTCTGTCGCTCCGTAGATCGGGAAGTCGTTAGTACGACTGACGTGTACCTCGTGCACACAATCTGGTTCGTCGTACCGCGGAGTCCAACTCCTCCTCCCGTTGGCTGCCGTTTATCGTGTTGCTCGTCCGTGTTGTCGTGGTCGTCTTCTTCTTCGTCTTCGGCGGCCATCGTCGAGCACGGTGATAGAGAAGCAAACCGCACGAGCGTCCATCACTGTCGTCGGCTACGACCGGGTCGACACACGGTGTGTGTGTGCTCCCGCCGACGAGAAAAATCTCAAGAAGAACAGCGCCGGCAACAGGACCCGCAGAGAGAGGAGCGGAACTAACCGACGCGACGTAGGGCTGTTCTCTCTCGTACTTTACATTCCGCGATCTTGTTTCCAACGATGTTTACAGGCGTAAGTGGAAGCGCACGTGCGCAACCGCCACGATCCACTTTACATGTTTGTCGATACGTATTGCGTTTGATGGCAAGTTAATATTGAGATATTTAGGATTTCGTAGATTTCAATGTACATAAGAGGCGTTCGAGTGACTGGAATTTTGGAGCGTAGTATTTTTGATATTCGAAGCAGTTAAGTTTCATAGCGTAAAAAAAATGGAATATTTGGATTTGTAAAAAATAGGATTTTGAGAACAAGTAGATACATGTTTGTTGGGAAATTAATTAAGAAGTTTCAGGATAAGCGTTTGTGATTAAAAAATAATTAAAAAATAATTCGACGTAAACACGAAACAGAGTTATAATTAATCATGTTGAAGTAACTACTTCAAGAAAAACTCTACATCTTTATTTATGTAGATTCGTGACCGAGAATTTAGTGAAACAAAAATACTCCAAATAAGAAGAGGTCTATATTATTATAATCAAGAGTTGATTATAAATTATATTTCGGGTTACAAGATCTAGGAACAAAGGAACTAACAAACATGTGGAGGACGATTGAACGTGTTCATGTATATAGCGATGAGACGAGTTGACACTTAGTGCAGTTTTCTAGTCTTTTCTTATTCTCCCATACTAATTTATATTATTAATTAATTATTCGTCTCTTGGATCGAAGTACAGTGAAAGTTCGTGTATTACACGAATTATACGAATACTAAATGTAACGATAATTTTTTTAAAATTATATTTCAATCAGTGCTGCTCGTGTAAGCTTCTTCTAATATAAATAGAAATATGGAGGTGAATTAAACGTGTATATAGCGATGAGACGAGTTGATTCTTAGTGTAGCTCTCTAGTCTTGTCTTATTCTCCCATACAAATTTATATTATTCGTCTCTTGCATTGAAGTACAGTGAAAATCCGTGTATTATACGAATTATACGAATACTACATGTAACGATAATTTTCTCAAAATTATACTTCAATCAGTACTGCTCGTGTTATCTAATGTAACTTCTAATATAAATGGAAGTATGGAGGATGATTAAACGTGTTGGTGTATATAGTGATGAGACGAGTCGATGCTTGGTGTAGTCAAATGTATTTGAAACTACCTGCGGTACGGAGTTAGTCGTCGTTAGCTCAGTTTTGCTCGATATGAGTATACACGGTAATGAGTACGTTCGCTCGATATTAATCGCTATGAGATTGCTCGATACTAACTCGCTGTAAGAATGCTCGATACTGATTGATCTAACGATCGTGTTCGTTTATTTATACTGGTCGGGGCATTACCGGAAAGTTTAAATTCAACTTCGGTCGACGGTTGCACGTAGCGGCAACGTTGTTTTGCTCGGAGTTTGTTTATCGTCACGTTTTGTACGTCAAGACGNGTGTCAATGTCCCGAGGCAAAACAACAACATGAGTCGCTCTCGATTCGCACCGTCCTCAGACTCATGCGTCGCTACAAATAGATTTTTATTTATGTTCCTTGTAGCCTTTAGCTAGAGCTATAAGCTAACTGTTTTGGTAATGTCCTTTTGCTACAAATATACGAACCTGCTCCTTATCGACTCTGCTGTATTGTAACACTAGAGAGCATCTGGATCGGCATAAACTCATACTTATACCTTTATTTATTGCAATATATTTTTCTATTACAAATTCATCCACTCGTTCTTCTATCAGTCAACCTCAACAAATCATAAACAGCCTACCAGCATACATCTAAAGAATCGTACTTGAATATATATTTATGTAGGTATTATATTATACTTGCAGATCGAAGTCATAAAATGGTTCGAACACACACAAGTAACAAGACGGTAACGTTAATATTATGTTATTGAAATATCTTATCTTCTCATCGTCCGTAATGATTCTTTGTGAAATTGATGGCCCTGGAATTGTCAATCGAAGGACAGCTAAGTATAGGTGATAAATCGACGGAGAAACGTCCGTGAGAGGATCGGAAGACAAGCTCGATGCTGTCTGAATCGATGGAGGAAAAGAGTTCCACGACGAGCACGAGAAACCTGTGAAACGTGTACTTTGCATTCCGCGATCTCTGGATCGGAGTGATACCCGTGGAATTAAACGTAGCGCTTGCCAGGGGGATCATTCAGCGACGGTGATATCAATTTAGCGCAAGATATAATCTTGTCTAGATAGAGGGGACGAAGGAAACGTATCGCCGATGAAATTTTCATTACCTTCGTTCCTCGTGCTCTCTTTTCATAAACATCGCACAAACAAGCTATATATATTCGCTTGGACGATCTTTTACCACAGGAAGTGGTAAAGGAATCTCTACTTAACAAACCGTTTCATTTCAGAAACAATAAAAAACAACGTTCGACGTTAAATCAGTATAGGAATCTAAGATACGGTAAGATAGGGTTATTTCAGTTACTTAAGAACTATCTAATATCTTCTCTAATATCTTGAAATTCAATATTGAACATTACACAGAATAATTAAGTTTGTCGTATATTATCAGACAGTCTTTGATATAATAACGAAAAAATAAGATATCATATAGTAAGCTTATTTGAATTACGATAATTACAACTGAGACTATTAACATTGTTGAAGTGGTCATCACTTCTTAAAAAAAACCCTACATTTGGTCTTTTAGTTTTGTCGAGCATTGAAGCCATCGACAGCGTATAGACAAAAGATTGGGTCGAAGGCAAACCATAAACTGCAGACAGGAGACGGTGGCTTCAGGGTTTTCGGTCATAGGGTAACACTGCTAGCGTACGGATCTGGACCAGTTCAATCGTATTGCGACTTGTATTTACGCTTCAGAATATTTAAAATATATTTTCTACCTTATACTTTATCCACGCGTTCCTTTCTATTCGCATACGTCTAATAATCTCAATAAACACCGAACGAATTTCATTGCTTTCGATAAGCACTGTCGGTGCAAGTATACGATATATTTCACTACTTATCATGCCACTAATAACAAGTTAAACAATGTGTTTTCAAACGTAAATGGCTCAAGAATTTCAGAGAATTTGACAAGGCAAATATCAAATATCTTTCCGATCCAAATGTCACCACCTTGTTCTATCCTGTTATCAGTCAAAGTTGTTCAACTAAAATTAATTTTACCCTCTGTCTAACAGAGATTCCCCCTATGGAAACAACAGAGGGGACCATATTTTTTCCGGATCCCCAAGCAAAAGAGCAAGGAATCGAAACGAAAGAACGTTCGTTCCTAGCCGATTCCTCTCGATGGCCGATAGGATAGCATCTATCGATCTTGTACAGCGCATAGGCGTACGATCGCTACTTACTTGGGATCTGTTAGACGACTGGTTGGTTCGGTGCATGGACGCATCGTGGCAAAAATAGCCGTGGACTAGATGGGACGAGCCGATATCGGGAAAGATATCGCGCGCGCTTCGCTTTGCCTCCATTTGAATAACAAAACGCTTCACGTCCGTCCGGCTGTAACGCCGGCACGGCAACGTGCGCTGACGCTTCCACGGCCGTAGCCCGAGTCTACCGTTTTTTCCTCAGATCCGACTTCTCTTTCGAAACGTTGTCTCGATACGGGAGCACCATGGAACTCTCGCATTCCTAAGTGGACTCCATGAGAATCGCGATTCCTTCGTTAAATACGTCACTTATTATCGAGGAGAAATAGTTGGAACTTGAAGCTTCGTTTCGTGAATTGTTCTCTTAAATGCATGCTATTTACTACGGAAATCAATTGCAATCGATTTATACCAACACTTGGAGGCTTCATTGACAAGTTTCGAATTTTTTGAGAATTTTGTGTAAATATATGGCATTCTTAAGTACGTTGGCTGTAATGAATATTTTAATTTTAATAGGTAAACATTATTCAGTCCTTGTTAAAATGTATGTAGCACGAGTGACATTGTCTTGCTGTCCGGTGTTTGAACCTGGCTTGCAAAATAGCACGAGCGGATAGAAAATTGGGTATCACGAGACATAAACCGATTCTTTCTGTCTATGAACTGTACGAAATTTTGCCAAACAGTCAGAATTCTCTGAACCTTAAAATCATGAAAAATACCTTGGATCGTGGTTCGAGTAATTTTCTGATAAAATCATATAAAAAGGATGTATTCTAATGAATTGTTTAATGACTCGTACTCATGTAGTACTTTTGTTTCTCTATTTTTTCTATTACAAGCTGAGTGTATTTATTAGCGTACTCGAGTGTACGATAAAGTGCGTGTTCGATGGATGTTGTCCTAATGAACGATCGTACGATGCTACGAGTGATTTAAGATCAATGCGAGTACAACAAAGTAGATACCAACGAGGGGGGTATCACCATGGGAACCGATATTGATTGTGCAGAGGACCAAACGGCACTAACAATCGTCGACGGGATTCACCTGTATTTTTTTCGTTTTACTTCCCTTTTTTTTTTTTTTTTTTTAATTTT
>CM026161.1:14063428-14412977 GCA_014825975.1 Bombus haemorrhoidalis
TTAATCGCTATGAGATTGCTCGATACTAACTCGCTGTAAGAATGCTCGATACTGATTGATCTAACGATCGTGTTCGTTTATTTATACTGGTCGGGGCATTACCGGAAAGTTTAAATTCAACTTCGGTCGACGGTTGCACGTAGCGGCAACGTTGTTTTGCTCGGAGTTTGTTTATCGTCACGTTTTGTACGTCAAGACGATGTCAATGTCCCGAGGCAAAACAACAACATGAGTCGCTCTCGATTCGCACCGTCCTCAGACTCATGCGCCGCTACAAATAGATTTTTATTTATGTTCCTTGTAGCCTTTAGCTAGAGCTATAAGCTAACTGTTTTGGTAATGTCCTTTTGCTACAAATATACGAACCTGCTCCCTATCGACTCTGCTGTATTGTAACACTAGAGAGCATCTGGATCGGCATAAACTCATACTTATACCTTTATTTATTGCAATATATTTTTCTATTACAAATTTATCCACTCGTTCTTCTATCAGTCAACCTCAACAGATATAACCTGATACGATATGAAATATAGAATCGGTTTTATAAAAGAAATAGCATATGTTTATTGGACAATAATCGTGAAGGAAGTAAAAGAGTAAAATAGCGAAGAGTATCGTGCTAACGTATACGATTTTTATCAAAGAAATTAAAGCTTAATCAATTTGCAAAAATTCATTGGAAATTGTTGTCAATCTGTAGCATTTCAACGAAAAATTGGCAAGTATTATCGTGTATGTAGAGGATGGTTGATCGTGAGATTTATTGGACGAGATTGCTCGTTGTTGAAACCGTCAAGTGTATTTAAAATAATAAATAAATTAAGAAATACAGGCAATGTCGTTAAGACGCTTGTACTAACGGATTCGCTAAGACGGTGTATAAGTCGCAAAATAAACTCGTTGATAACTGATCGATAACTGTTAGACACTGCCTTCCTTACGATCGCGTCCGTTTATTTATACTGGTCGAGGGAGAGTCGGAAAATTCAAATTCGTCTTCGTTCGACGATTATACGTAGCGGCGACGTTGTTTTGCCCGGAGTTTGTTTATCGTCACGTTTTGTACGTCAAGACGGTGTCAATGTCCGGAGGCAAAACAACAACATGAGTCGCTCCCGATCCGCATCGTCCTCAGACTCATGTGTCGCTACAGAAGCAAGACATTGATTTTTCGAGAAGTTACTCGCGTACTCGGTTAATGAAATCAAGAAATTTAGAAAAGAATAAAGTTGATTAGATCGTCCAGGGTCTATCATAAGTACTTGGTAGTAGCTTTTCAATTTTCTATTTCCGTCCATCAAGTAGCCATCTTTAACCACACTTCCCTCCCCTTACCGAACATTTCTGATTCTTCGACTAATCGAAATCTCTGAAATAGTCTGAATAGTTGCTATCCGCTTGCTCGTATCGAATTTCCATAAGCGAACGCGGCGCGCTTGCGAGACCCGTCCAAAAATGCTAGCCGCATTGTTCACCGTCTAATGCGAGTGCAGGGTCTCTCTAGCCATTAATCCGCCACTGTCGGGCGAACTCGTGCCGTCGCGTCTGTGAGGCCCTTTTACGATTTCCTCCCACGGATTCGAGTGTGCTACGTTTTCTGCAACGCTTTTCTGCACGCCTCACGTGTGATCGTTCGCGTGACTCCCCCGACTTTATTTTTCCCTCCTTTTCCAAACAACGTGCCGGTGCATCGTCCCGTCTTCGTTTATCACGTTGGTTCACGCCACTCTGCTTTCTCTGTTCCTTTGCCCCGCTCGCTACGAAACCGTGTTCCTTATTCGCCCGCGCACGGAGCGAAATAACGAGCAAACGACCGGCTCGGTCGTAACCTCGTGGTCAAGAGTGCAGTAACGTGTCCGCTCGTCTACCTTCCTGTATGAAAACAGCACCGCGAAAATGCGCCTCTTTGCGGCCAAACGAACTCTCCGCCACCCCGGAGGTTAGCGTGGTAAGCTGGCTTTCGGGGTTGCAGCACGAGACCTCGTGCGATTCTATGGAAATGGGGTGAGTGGTAGATGGCAGAAGTAGTTTTCGGGGTTTCTACGTATAGCAAGACTTCACCGTTTGCTTGAACGTCATTTGTCCGAACGAAGTTTCAGTTCTGTAGTACTTTTTTGTCGCATTAAATTATATAGCTTTCATTGAAATTTATTTGCTTTATTCGAAGGACGAGAATCGATTTAAGTTGCATTGTAAATGAAGAGGATTTAATTACGCGAACTATCTTTAGTAGCTCTTTTCCCTTCTATTTCTCCCCTCATTTCTTCCCTTCCTTATTTCCTTCGTCTTCCATTCATTCCTTTTTCCTCTCCTTCCTATACGTAAAGTGGAACTCTATTTATACGAACGCCATTTATCTGAACGACATTTTATTTAGTACCTGATTAAATGAATTTTTACTGATTCAATTCATTTATTCGAATCTCTGTTTTAATGATCATAGGCAATAGAATCAGTGGTTTCCTATCGTGGTCCTTGCACGAGTTCATAAAAACCAAGTTAATCTACTGTAATAAACTTTTATTATATTCAATGAAATTTCCTTACGTCCTTCATTCTGTAAACATCTTTCACAAGGACCTTCAGAACCTAATTTCAAAATCCACCGGCGGAGACGTATCCGCTTCCCCCAGCGTCTCGGAAAGATTAGCAAGAGGAAGGAGGGACGAGCTACGGGAATTTTATTATTTAATGGCCGAAAAGAAGGGAGTGGCGAAACGAAAGGAGAGTAAGAATGCCGCGGTGGTGAGAAACAATCGTAAAGGGGCACCCACTCGCACGAATCTCGTCCAACCTGTGAACGTGTGGTACACGTACACCGAGAGACACCCACACGGAGGATGAGGGCGAGTACAAGGCCACAGGCGCCCCAGAATTCAATTTTCAGCTTGATTTGTCAGGCCGTCACTGCCAGCAGAAACTCGTGAAGCCCATTTCGCGCAGTTCGATCTGCACCGTACCTCTCGCCAAGTAGATTCTTTCGTCTCGCTTTTTACGACTAGCAGTCAAAGAGAACCAGGGTTAGTTTTAGTGAGAAAAATCGTTAGATTTTCATCGACCGTTTCGTACGAAGACCTAACGACCTGATATTGTGTCTATCGAAAGAAACTGTTGAGTTTGTTTGGATCTTGCAAGGCGAGGTTCATTAACCTTCTGTAGATATGTTTACTCTTAGTACTCTGTTTACTTCTGACATGTAAAATATATTTCTTTTTGTCTTACAAACGAGTTTAGTAAAGATATACAACTGAATATGTGTTTTTAGTGAAAAATAGGAACCGTGGCAATAAATTTTGGTTTACGAGAATTTCTTTGAACCTAAGAATTCATAGGTCGAGGAATCAAAGTGTTCGCGTGAATGATAATTTGTCGTGACACGAGATGGTCTACGTTGACACGAGATTTTATACGGAATGAAGCATTTCCTCGAAGAATCGCCTGCTTGATTTTCCTATAATAGCAATAACAATCCCTTAAACGGTCGTCAAAGCTCGTTTTAAACCTTTGTAAAGATAATTTCCTCTGCCGTACGAGCTGAAACGGTTACACGTGTCCGACGTTGATCGAACGCAATGAGTGTCGGTCATCCGTTTGGCCGGATTATGTCCGTCTCGTAAAACGTTTATTACTAAATACTTACGTCCTCGTGATCGTTCAAACTGAAAGCGAGGCTTATATATCTACAGGGAAAACGCTTTGGACGCGGCCAATATCGATCGGATTACACAGATGTTAGACTGATTTTTATCATCCGTTTCCTCTTCGATCGATTTTCCAATCTTTTTTTTTATAATAACAATATTCCCATTATAATTCTTAATTATGTCTTTATTGGGCGCGACGAAATGGGAATTGCCGATGATGTCCGTAACGTTCGCTTTTCATATGGCCATGATTATCCACTTTCAGACCTCCAAGGCTTTTACGGCCTCACGTTCTCGCTGTTAGGATTGTTGAAGTCCGTATCGGTGCATCTTCAACCCCTAATCAACCTAACAGCTACACCAGAGAAGAGAAACTATATAATCATTCTTAAGATGCACAGCTTCATTATTAACTTTCTTATACGATGTCACACCTAATTTTAATCAATTTTCTGAAATTTTCATCCGGCTATTATTTTCGCCCGAGTCAATCACATCACATTTAATTTTCATCGATTTTCTCGAATTTTCTATCGAACATTATTTAAAAACGTTACACCTAATTTGAATAATTTTTATAAATTATTTTTATAGGAACATAATTTTTCTTCAAACGGACAAAGTTCTCCTAACATAATAGTATTTTCGGGTTAAGAAGGAAGGAACTACTTATATAATTTACAGCTTCGATATTCGTGTATACTTAGGTACATACGTATCGTATAATGCGATAGCAAGCTATCACTAAATATTTTAGGGCGAGGGCGATCGTTTGAAGCAAGCGTTTGGTAGAGCTGCCTTGGAACCAGAGGGTGATCCTGGCAACGAGAAGAGAGGGTTGAAAACCATAATCTGCTCGACGACACGGCTTATCTCGGTAAGCCGTGTCTCGGCCCGTCACGCGACCCATAACGAATCTTCAACCCCCTTGAACGCGGTACAAGGGAGCAAGACGATTTCATCCTGCGACGTAATTGCATCACGAAAAAATTCCTCTTGCATAAAGATATTTACCATAAATAAGAAAATAATTCGAAAAATATTTTCCAACAAATAAATTCAACTAATAATTTGCAAATAAAATAGAATATTATAATAAAAAATTATGTGGTAAGGATCAAGTATGTAAATCACGTGTATATGTTACGTGAAGATTAGACAAAAAGATGTACGCTACTAACAAAACACGTAGCCAGCAATTTTAACTTCGTTTCAAATTCGTCGCAAATTGTGTTCTCAATAGTCTACTGGCTAATATTCTCAAGGAAAACGTATTATGGATGATCATTTTTATTTTGCAGAGGCAACGCGTCTCCATTTGGATCTTTACGATAATTATGCGAACAAGTACGCCATGATCAGCGATGTTTCGAGGCGTGCAAGGAATCGCAAACGCAGGCTGCCTATTCTGACGGTAGCTTATTAGGTTCTTTTAATCACTAACATTACGACAATACGGATAATTGCCGAGCCACGACGCCTGCCGCGCGTTTATTATGAATATAATGAGCTGCGGAGCACCTGAACACCATCGGCCGGTCTTCCTTCTTCGTATAAGTCGGGGTCGTTCGAAGTTTTCAAAAGTCCCCTTCAGACAGGCTACATTTTTCCCGACTATCCGTACCCATCGATCAATACGCAGACTCGAATTTTTCATTTCGAAACGGACACCGCTGCATTTCGAACGATTTAGCTAACACACACACATCTAATGCTTCCGAGTAAAATGTTTGAAAAGGCATCCTCTTAGAAACAAGCAAAGTTTTATTTTAGAGAAATAATTTTCTTTCTTCGATATAAAGAAGAAGCGCATTTTTTTTCTTCTAAACGAGATAAGTTCGAACGATTTTTTATTTATCAAGAGGAAAAATTGTGTAAATACTTTTCTATAAATGTAATAATATTTGAGTTAATATTTTAGAACCTTAAGAGAAGAGAGAATTTTCTATTAAGAAAAGAACGATAAATCTACTTATCTTATTATTATCCTACGACGCTGTTTATTTTATTACAGTAAAGAGATTTTTCTATAAAGTTTACTTTATCTACAACCTTCTTAAATTACAGATTTCGTCGTTACAATATCTGCCACCTTTTTCTCTGAATCCGTTAATTACCATCGTTTGATTGAACAATTGAAATTAGCAATGTCGCCAAAAGCATTACATGGAAATTTCATTTTCTATTTTCACGAATATTCAAACACTCTAGACTCGAGGATATCGAAGACAATATTTGTCGAAATGAACGGATATCTTTCATCTGGCCGAGTAATTATGATCCTAAAAGTAATAGGGGCGGCATGAATTCAATTTGACCTGAGGATGATGCGACGACAAATATTTTCGACGACTGGGTGTCGACGGGAAAGCCACTTAGGCATTTTACATAAGGGTGCGACGTTGGAAGGGTCCGGTATGCTAGACACGCGCCGTGATTTGTTTTCCCTCTTCCCGCCACGCCGGCCCATCCCCTATTCCAACATCCCTGGAAAATATTAACTCGATTCGCAGCTCGTTGAGAAAGCTGCGGAGCGTTCGACATTGCCTTTCGACACCCTCGCCTATCGACGTCGACGCCCCTTCACTCGTTTACTCGTTTCCCTTGCTCTCCAACTCTGTTGTTCCTTTATTTAAAAACCCAGTTTCCCTTCGTATCAAACAATGAGGATGTAAAATTCCAATAACGAAAGAAAAAAAAATACTCTACGTTTTATCTATAGTTGCAGGATCAGATTTGAAAACATGTGTCAAAATGGGATTTATAGTATTTTCTTTATAGTGCAGTTCGTTTATAGTTTCTTCTGAGTGACAAGTATTTCGGAAACATAGCTCCGATCTATGATATTGTCGAAGTAATTACTTCAAGACAAATTTGTAGAATTTGCGTAGAATTTGTGACGTTCGAAGCAGTTAAGTTTCATAGCGTAAAAAGAATGGAATATTTGCATCTGTACAAAATAGGATTTTGAAAACAAGTAGATACATGTTTGTTGGGAAATTAATTAAGAAGTTTCAGGATAAGCGTTTGTGAATAAAAAATAATTAAAAAATAATTCGACGTAAACACGAAACACTTAAGAGTGTCATTATTATTAATTGTTAATAAGTTGAAAAACACTGCAATCAACGATTCACGATTTTATAATTAATCATGTTGAAGTAACTACTTCAAGAAAAACTCTACATCTTTATTTATGTAGATTCGTGACCGAGAATTTAGTGAAACAAAAATACTCCAAATAAGAACAGGTCTGTATTATTGTGCGCTTGAATATAAATTATATTTCGGGTTACAAGGTCTAGGAACAAAGGAACTAACAAACATGTGGAGGACGATTGAACGTGTTGATGTATATAGCGATGAGACGAGTTGACACTTAGTGCAGTTTTCTAGTCTTTTCTTATTCTCCCATACTAATTTATATTATTAATTAATTATTCGTCTCTTGGATCGAAGTACAGTGGAAGTTCGTGTATTACACGAATTACACGAATACTAAATGTAACGATAATTTTTTTAAAATTATATTTCAATCAGTGCTGCTCGTGTAACCTTCTTCTAATATAAATAGAAATATGGAGGTGAATTAAACGTGTATATAGTGACAAGACGAGTTGATTCTTAGTGTAGCTCTCTAGTCTTGTCTTATTCTCCCATACTAATTTATATTATTCGTCTCTTGAATTGAAGTAAAGTGAAAATCCGTGTATTATACGAATTATACGAATACTACATGTAACGATAATTTTCTCAAAATTATACTTCAATCAGTACTGCTCGTGTTATCTAACGTAACTTCTAATATAAATGGAAGTATGGAGGATGATTAAACGTGTTGGTGTATATAGTGATGAGACGAGTCGATGCTTGGTGTAGTCAAATGTATTTGAAACTACCTGCGGTGCGGAGTTAGTCGTCGTTAGTTCAGTTTTGCTCGATATGAGTATACACGGTAATGAGTACGTTCGCTCGATATTAATCGCTATGAGATTGCTCGATACTAACTCGCTGTAAGAATGCTCGATACTGATTGATCTAACGATCGTGTTCGTTTATTTATACTGGTCGGGGCATTACCGGAAAGTTTAAATTCAACTTCGGTCGACGGTTGCACGTAGCGGCAACGTTGTTTTGCTCGGAGTTTGTTTATCGTCACGTTCTGTACGTCAAGACGGTGTCAATGTCCCGAGGCACAACAACAATATGAGTCGCTCTCGATTCGCACCGTCCTCAGACTCATGCGTCGCTACAAATAGATTTTTATTTATGTTCCTTGTAGCCTTTAGCTAGAGCTATAAGCTAACTGTTTTGGTAATGTCCTTTTGCTACAAATATACGAACCTGCTCCCTATCGACTCTATTGTATTGTAACACTAGAGAGCATCTGGATCGGCATAAACTCATACTTATACCTTTATTTATTGCAATATATTTTTCTATTACAAATTCATCCACTCGTTCTTCTATCAGTCAACCTCAACAGATATAACGTGATACGATATGAAATATAGAATCGGTTTTATAAAAAAAATAGCATATGTTTATTGGACAATAATCGTGAAGGAAGCAAAAGAGTAAAATAGTGAAGAGTATCGTGCTAAGGTATACGATTTTTATCAAAGAAATTAAAGCTTAATCAATTTGCAAAAATTCATTGGAAATTGTTGTCAATCTGTAGCGTTTCAACGAAAAATTGGCAAGTATTATCGTGTATGTAGAGGATGGTTGATCGTGAGATTTATTGGACGAGATTGCTCGTTGTTGAAACCGTCAAGTGTATTTAAAATAATAAATAAATTAATAAATACAGGCAATGTCGTTAAGACGCTTGTACTAACGGATTCGCTAAGACGGTGTATAAGTCGCAAAATAAACTCGTTGATAACTGATCGATAACTGTTAGACACTGCCTTCCTTACGATCGCGTCCGTTTATTTATACTGGCCGAGGGAGAGTCGGAAAATTCAAATTCGTCTTCGTTCGACGATTATACGTAGCGGCGACGTTGTTTTGCCCGGAGTTTATTTATTCTTACATTACATGTATCTTAACGATCTTGATACTCCGAGGCAAAACAACAACATTCGAATTGTCCTCTAGGTCATGTGCCGCAACATAAGAACTTTGAATCTTGTTATGGAATGCTGAGGCAATAGTTGTGCGAGATTTGGGTAATTGACAAGAGGAATGCTAAGTTGTTAAACAAAAGCTGAATAGATATATTTTAGGATTATTTAAAACTGTATAATGAAGCTAGGGAAACGTAGGGGTAATTTGAAACGTTCACGGTCTCATCTACAGATAATGGTGATATTTGAAATATTATTGACGCATGGTAAAACAACATCTGTCTTATAATGTGACCTGTCAAATAATTTGTTAGAAAAGTTACTTTGAACGAAGATACGTTGGTGTGTGTAATGAAATGGTTACAAATATCACATCTACGACAGAAATCGCTGATTCGAAATACGATTTCCTACCCTGTATATTCTTCAGATTTAACATCCTCGAACTTGCATTCAGAATTAAGAAATTTCTTGATAGTCAGCGATTTCCGTCGGATGATGAAGCAATAGCCGCAGCTATTTCGAAGAATTCTAAGAGATGCATTTTCCCATGAAAGCACGAGTACATGAAGTACATTAAAGTTGAAGAGAACCATATTGTTAAATAAAAATATTTCGCTTACTTGTTATAGATAATTCTTACAGATATATTACGTGGGTTGTAGGAAGCTTTGTAAAATTTCATTTGTACTGTAACGAGACACGACTATTGTGCTTGTATTGGTAAGATATGGAAGCAATGTGTAGCAAAATGTATGTAAGGGTTGCAACATATTTATTGCAAACTAATATTACGAATAATCGCCCTTAACCCTTTGCACTCTGAATTTTATTTCAATTTCGTTAACAGCAGTTCCCAACACTTTCAAGTGTTTCATTTGAAATTTACTTTAACCAAAAAATAAGACAATTTAAATAAAGAAAGAAAGAAATTCGCTTAAATATCAATTTTATTCACACTATTATTGTATTTTGTAATTTCTAAGTGTATGAAACAATTTCCAGGACGCAATCCTGCTTTTCTAGGACATCTATTGATCTGGACATGAAAGGATGCCGAGTCACACTCGACATAGGAGTGCAAAGGGTTAATATTAGCAAGATCGCTAATGACACAAATGAAATTGTACAATTAAAATTGCGAGTTTCCTAATATTATTAATCGGTAAATTATTATGCAAGTAGTTGCAGATAAATTATTTCATCTCGAAGAAAACGATATCCCGCACGAGGCAACATCTGCCAGCGTTCTCATCCCCTAAAAGGTATACCAACTACTTACCAAAAAATCATCTTCCTCGACATGGTCTAGTTTCGAATCTGTTTCGCGGATCTCGCAAGGAAGGAGCGTCTCTAGTTTCTCTCGTTCTCTGGTTAGACGAGGAATTGGAAAAAGTGGCGGACACGGGCCAGGATCCGTATCTTCTTCGGTTCTGGCCTTCTCCCCTTTTGTCGCGGGTCTTTGTGAGAGGTTGTCCGGCCGTCGTTACGTCACGCCGCCACGACGTTCCTCTAACAAGGTGCAGTTTTTACGGGCTCGCAACATAATTGGCCGCTCATTTGCATAGATTCGCGGTACTGGGATCGGTTGAAATCGCTGGAAGGCTGAGGGCACATGCGCGTACGCGAGCCAGGCATGCGCGCGCACGCCACGTAAGCTGAGCTTAGAGGAGGAATCCGCCTCTTACTAAGCCTCATTAAGCTGCCCCGAAGTTGTTTGTGCCCTCCGCTACTTCTCTTTTTTCCTCACATTCACACTGTTGATTTTTGACCCAAACGAAATCCATTTTTTCACACTAAATGTTCTGTGTATTTTTTCCCAACAAGGAATTTCCATTTATCCGTAAGCCTTCAGATTTCCAGTCTTTCAAAAGCCAAACTGATCAACTTCACTTTTATATATTTTTTTTTATATTCAAGAAATAAATGACACTTTCATAAATTCATTCACTGCACGAAAATAACATACGGAAATTCTAAGGTAAATTTCAAAAGCAATGCTTGTAGCATCATCTCCTTTTTGTTCTCTTCTGTTTAGTCACTAAAATCACACGGAAGTCAGAAAATCAACAAAAATGGGCTTATCGTACCTTTCCACGCGAGATCGTCGTATAAAACTTATTATCAACTACAGATTGTGTGAAGAAACGATCATGCTAATAGACTATAAGTCAACTAGACCTGTATTCTTCCATTGGCGCTTTCTTTTCGTTCATGAACAGACTATGTATGTACATAATGTAAATAAACTTAATCTCGACTTACTAATACTTGGTATAATTCTTGGTGAACGATGAAAATACAAGTAAAAAAAAAAGTGATCAAGTCAAACTACAAACGAATCAGACACTGCATTCCTTCCACCAGTCTTCCATCCATGGACGGATATACATAAGATAGCATGTAGCGAACGCAGACGTCTCGTCATTACAGGTAACGATGATTTCCACCTCGTCCGCGACTGATTTTCGTCGGAATCGTTGGGGTCTCGAACGTTGGATTAGCAATCCAGAAGCCGGTCGTTCAGAGAGAGGAGAGACGGTGGAGATACGAGGCGATGCGAGAGCGCACCTGAGCGTACCAACGAGCCCGTCCAGATCCTAACGAGTGCGACAAGGACGGTATTAGGCGAGCCGGTAATAAGCCGAGCCAATGGGAGAGTCAGAGAGGGTTGCATGTCCCCTGGGACGAGTTGAAAGAGGACATGGCGAACCCACCTAAAGTAGATTCGTGCCGAGCGGCGTGCCGGTGTATAATGATGCGGTGGCGCGCGCGCGAGTGAGCGAGCGAACTGCGGACCAAGGAGTCAGAGGACGATAGAAAGAAGCAAGAGAGCGAAAGAGGAACGACGGGAAACGAAACTCTGGGACGAGTACCGAGGCTTGGCGGAGGAGCGACGCAGCGAGGATGCGTGTCGTTCCTTCGTTCCTCTTCGTCTGAGGTTTGCTCGCGAGCGACCGAGACGAGCGAGAACGACGGAACAGGCAGAGCGAGGAGGCTAACAATGAAGGGCAGAGGAGAGAAAACAAGAAAAAAACGCGACGAGGAAGAAAGAAGAAGAAGAAGAAGAAGAAGAAGACGAAGAAGACGAGCAGAGGGGGAAGCTTCGAGTGTCGGCACCTCGCCGCTAGAGCGGACCACACACGTCGATGAGTGGCTCTCAACTCGTGGATCTCTTGCAGATTTAAATTGACCGAAATGCTTGTAATGTCACGCCTGAATCTTTGTCGTCGACCACTTTCTTGCCAAGGGTGCTTTTAGGCTCGTCTAGCTTTGTTATCGAGGAAAGAGGTCTTTTAAGATTTGACTTAAATGGATTTATGGGTTTGGCTGAAGGGAACGATCTTAATTGTTCCTTTATACAGGCTTTTGTTTAGTTGTGCCGTTTCTTTAGATTGCGCAGATTCGTTTGTGTCTTTATCTTTGCTCTCTGTTGTCATTTGACTAAAGCAACAACGATCGAATAGCACTACGTTACAATTACCTTTTTATTAGAACGGTCATTAATTTCTTGACAAATATTTTCTGAATTTGTACAAGAAAAAGGGATATAGCCATGAGATAAAAATTCATAAACATTTGTTTCTTAATTCATGCAAAGTTGGGCAAAATAGCAGCTTCGAAAACGCATGCAACATTCGCAAATAAGTAGGACAGTCGCTGAAGATTAAACACCACGGACAAATTCGACTCATCGGATTACAATTTATACGCGTTCAAACGGGCGCACGATTTCGGTGCCGATCGCGACCCAGCAGCGATATTTTGATGTCGTGACAGTTGAAATCTCAACGAGCATCCTCCGTCTCGTTTTGTACCACGAGCGGTGTTCACCGTCTCGAATCTACCTACCACCGGCAATTTTGCGAATCTCTTTCAGATGAAATCTGAAAGTGCACGCGTAATGACTGGTTTCACCAGGTGGCCTCGCATCCGGAACTAGATGACACGCACAATGGTCTGGGCTGTTCTTCAGAAATATATCGATCGTATCACGCGAGTGCAATTAGTGAAATTAATGAAAATTGAAGTAAATTTCAAGCTAATAACACGAAAGTAAATATTCTAGATATTTAAGAGTTGGTGTTAGGGTTGAATATTAATTCTACCCGATTCTTATATCTTATTTAGAATTATAAACATGGCAATTATACATAATTCATATTACGAGCTTAAAGATCCTACGTAAATTCCAATGAGGCCAATTGGAATCGTTGAAAATTTCTCACTCTGAGATTTATCTTCTCAGCAATTTTCTGACACTTACGTCGGCAAGTGTTAATTTTCCAGCATGAAGAATGCAACCATTGGAACTTGATATTTAATACTCAAACTTTAATAAAAGCAGAACCAACCGAACATAAGAATATTTTCAAAAAGTGTGAGTGGCAACGACTTTAGCCGGGCGAAACTTAAAATGAAGATAAATAAAGTAAAAGAAGAAATAGATGTTTTTTTGTAGTACGCAACGATAACTTTACATACGACCTTATCCCAGGATTGGGTGCCATAAAGAAATTCAAATTAAGACAAGATGAAAATTGACAAATCACTCAAAAAGTAAAGAAGAAATAATATTCAAGAAGAAAGAAGAAAGAAAGAGTGATCAGAAGAGAAAAAAGATAAACACCGTTACAATTATTTTCCCTTTTTACTTGCGTCCTACTCGAAGAAAATCGCTAGCAATTAATCGGCCGATACAGCGCATTATGATCAAATGTCTCTACGGATTATAAATTGGTTCAACGTTACTCACGTTGCGTTTATTATTAGAAACTCTAACGGAAGGCTCGCGGAAATTTTGGAATTTAATTCGATTCAATTTCGATATGTTTGGACTAATTCGTATGATAGTTCATATCATAGATGGATATATCCACTACAACCTAATGCTAATTTCTTGGAATCTATTTAGTAGAAATTTGTTTGAATTTTTTCTTACATCAGATATCGAAATATTTGGACATCGGTATAAGCAGATATTCGCAAAAATACCAGCTGTCGACCTCGTGATAACGAGGCTTCTGTCGAAATGAAATCAATTACAAACTCGCAATTATCAGGTGACTTGCGTGAAAGAAGGAAATCGATGTGGAGTTAATGACACGTCTTCGCTTCGGTTTAAGATTTCTTTGGCCGATCGACGAACGAGCATGACATTAAAATGTCATGAAACGCGACGAGCCGAATTTCACTGTCAAACAGGCAACGTTCACCGTTCGTTTTACATCGCTGCTTCCAATACCGTGATCGTTCCAACCCATACCCGTGTCATAATTTCAAAGAATTTCACTGTGAGAAGTTCGTAGGAGGAAAGAAAACCGTCGCATGTTCCTGATGCAATCGCGGCACACTCGCGAGCTTGAAAGGCAATATTAACGCTTTCGCGATCTTAACGAGACGTAATTGCAGCTTTTTCACTGGAAGATGGAAATCATTTTCTGACACTAAAAAGCCTCCATCGTGGAGTAGAAATATTAAGAATAAAGAAAGCTTTATTCCCTTCTATTACTGGAAAATTATAAAACCTCCGCGAGTTATTTTCATTTTGTACACAAAGCCAGTTTAATCCTCGTCTAGGCAACCAGAATACGAGATTATTCAAGTGTACGGAAAAGTTTGCATGTTTCAATATTTGAAACATTTGCATAATATAGAATTAAAATTAACTCTTTGCACTCCTATGTCGAGCGCGACTCGACATCAGTTTTTATCTCTGCAGCTCCTTTGTCGAGTTCCACTTTTTTTGTGAAACGTGCGAAAGAAAATCGGGATTGCATCCTGGAAATTGTTTCAAGATATAACATACGCTTAAAAATTACAAAATACAACAAGAATGAGAATAAAGTTGGCATTTAAATGAGTTTGCTTCTTCCTTTATTTATTTAAATTGTATTATTTTTTAGTTAAAGTAAATTTCAAATAAGACACTTAAAAGCGTCGGGAGTTGCTACTAATGAAATCGAAATAAAATTGCGAGTGCAAAGGTTAACGTAAAATTAAAAAATTAAAGATTGTTAAAAGAACCGTAGAGACTAGTACCTGTATATCAAATTGTCGAATATGCATAAATGATAAACAAAATTTTTATGAATATTTTCAAACATTTACAAATACCTTAACACTAACACGATACATGTTTAAATTTGTTGGCGATATTTTTCAAGATAATGTTATTTATCGTTTCTTTATTTCAGCTTTAAATTACATTTTTTAATTATCGTTAGCTGATTTCTCAAAAATGGTTATGTTGTCAAAAGGACCTTGAGTATGATCAACAATACACGGTCGATCATCTTTTGGAAGCCTGATAGATACATCAGGTCAGTCAAACGCTATATGATCCTTTTCTTAATTTTCAAGTAATATCTGATGAAACTTGTTTTTCATTTTATCGCGAATCATGAAAATCATGTTAACATTTTGCCTGCCACGCCGAAATCACATGTTTCGCTCAGGAGTATTTTTATTATTCAAAGCATATAATGGCAAAATAATAATAAATTGACGATGTAAGACAATATTCTTCCCCAATGGACTATTTATCTTATTGGTGGTCACGGGTGGCGCCTTGGTAACAGTTGATAGCGACATATTGTAACAAGGCTTCGTTTGTTTCAACAAACCATTCGCATTCGTCATTTCGTCGTAAGCAAAACGTGCAGAATACATTGTTGAAAGATAGAAGATATTAGTATGTAGCTGATGTGTAGAAGATATTAGTAGACAGTATTTGCTCATTCTATTTATAATAATAACGTGGAGAGACAAGCGTGACACTTTTACGATTTCGACGAAACGTTCGGCTGTGATGGTAGAGATCCGCGAAAGAAATTATGTTTGTGATAAACCAATGGTAGTGGTAGATCGCGAGAGAGGAAACTGTGCTGTAGATTTATCGGATCGAACGATAGCGTATTCTACACCACGTAGAAGAACCCTCAAGTGGTATATAAAATTAGCTTTAGAGTTATTGTTAAATACATCAATTTCAAACGCGATGTATTCAAAAATCGAGGTATCGGATTTTGGAATGGCACTCGCAATGCACCTTACAAAGTGCCGTTCACCAGAGCCGTCAAATATACTTGTTCGACAAAGATCGCGACACGAAATGCAGAAGAAAGAAGGGCAAGCGTAGCTGGCACGAAAATTTTGCAGAGAGTGCTACAAAAAAAATGTTAAACAGCCAGGATGAAAAATTGCCAAGAATCGGACCAAAAAGGTGACCATCTATTGTCCAGATTTTATCGATGAGGCACGTTTATGTTTAAAGTGTTTTAACACAGTGCACCGTTAGATGCGAGATTTGTTCCCATTTTTTTTATCGATGTTCTAATGAAAATGTTTAATTGCTCAATGGAGTACTTTTTATTTCAAAGTATCTTCTATTTATCGGTTGTATTCAAAATGCCCTAACTGTCAATTTTCATTCAATTGTAAGAAGTTGAAGCGCGCCGGTCACCAATGACCACCGTGGCGTCATAGGAGAAACCGTGGCGGGTCATATACGACCAACGTGGCAGTCAAAGTGTTAAGAAGCGATGCTTATCGATGAATCACGAGTCGATCGCGTTCTTCGAAGGTTTCGAGTCGATAGCTTTTGTCGCATACATTGACGTGCCAATTTTAATGCGCGAAGCAACGACCTCACGATTATTCAGATTATTCCAGAAGCTAGTGCCGTTTCGAGCCTGCGATTCGCCAACACAATTTCTCGCGCGTGTAATCTTTCACGTCCACGTGTTATTTCCAATGGCGGTTAATGGCGGTCGTTCCTGCACGCATCCTGAAAACACGATTTATTACTCAACACCGCGGTTGAAATTAATCCTGCCCGTCGATCGCGTGTTTGTCAACTGTTTTTTATACAACGACCGTACACTCGAACGATTCTCTCGTTTTTTCTCCATTTGCAAGCTTAAAATTATTAGTACTTAAGAAATAGTAGAATTTTCATGGCAAATAATATTTTCGTTTAATCCTTTAACGATGTAATGAAACGAAGGAGAATTCGAAACGAAATATTTAACAGATAATTATTTCCTTATCAAGATGTTTTACAATTCCTGATGCCAAATATAAAAGTATACAAATATTTTCAACGTTAATGATAGATGAATATTGTTAATCGCGTTGCGTACGGCGATTAGATTGCGAATAATTACGCAAATTTATATTTTTATGAAGATAATTTAAAAAACGGCGTACCAGTAGAAATTTACTTCACTGACTACAAATTAGAATCAGTAATACAATTTGCATAGTTTATATATTTTTGCATATTAGCATACATTCTGTGCAATCTTATCCTTTGAAATTTCCCATAAATGTGTAGAGGACTTGTATAGAGGATGGTTGATCGTGAAATTTATTAGACTGATCCTGCCTAGATTGCTCCTTGTTGAAACCGTCAAGTATATTTAAAATGTTAAATAAGTAAATACAGTTAATGTTGCCAAAGACGCTCGTACTAACGGATTCACTAAGACAGTATACAAGTCGCAAAATAAGATCGCTAATAACTCGTCGATAACTGATCGATACTCGTAGATACTCGCAGATGCTCGCAGATGCTCGTAGATGCTCGCAGATACTGACTCGCGCGACTAACTGATAGCTGACTGATAACTGTTTGATAACTGAACTTCCTTACGATCGCGTCCGTTTATTTATACTGGTCGGAGGAAAGCCGAAAAATTGAAATTCGTCTGCGCTTAACGGTTGCACGTAGCGGCGACATTGTTTTGCCCCGAGTTTATTTATCATTACAACATCAAAACAACAACATGATTTGAATTGTCGTGTAGCTCATGTGCCGCTACAAATGCATAAAAATCCGCAATCTGATGATGACATTTACGATATGAGATTTATAACAGCAGCTACTCAGAGTTTCTCCTGTACTAAACCGTGAAAGAGTTAATCAGGTATTCACCGATGCTATTCGATCTTTTCCTTGTTGAAGCTTAAATTAGCTATAAATAAACTAACTTACGTTAAGTACTGTAAACTACAAATTTTAACACACATCGACACTCATATATTTTTTTATAAATACGACAAACTTTAATGCGATGAAATATCGCCTTAAGGTAAAGCGAATGGAATCGCGCGTTGAAATTAACGTGTCGTCACCTGTGCCTGGTAACCGGTAGCCATTATTACCTGTGTAATCCCCCTTCGACTGATAATTCCCACGTTCTGTGGCCTCATCCTTTTCTCCAGGTGAACGACTGTTGCCTTCCTCGCTGGTTTCTTCGCTAACGAACTTCGCAAATAATATATCTACTGGACGTTCGACTGGTAATTGCAAAAGGCTGGAAGCGATTATTTAAGTAACGATTCCTCAATCGTTCTATCATAATTATCAATTAGAATTTAAGGGACATCGTTAAAGAACCGATTTGTTAGCGACCAGGTGTTCAGTTAAATATACTCGAGTCGATTTTATAGACGATGAAACCGCGCACTCTAATTTCTACTTGCAAGTTCAAGGTATTCTCTGTTACAAAGAATCATCAACATCAGCAAAGGAGGATATAAAAATAGAACCTTCATTTACCAACGTTTTTCTCTCATGGAAATCTTAGATGTTACGTTTCCTCCGTGTTATTCTCTTCTTCTTTTTGCAATCTGAACGATCTCCTCGACAAAATAAATTTCTTCTTGTCGAGCATCTCGCGCTACGATACGTCTTCCTTCTTTCTTCTAGTCTTATTTTCCAGACTGGAATTGCCGTTCGCGTTCTCCCGTTCACCGTTTCACACCACACTCAGCAGAATTACGATTTCCTTGGTGAGCCGGTCGTAAGGCTTCGCTATTTCAATTAAGCGCTTCGTGTTCCCTCCATATGCACCATTATGGCATCGCGGTATCACGACCGATAACGAATATCAGGCGACACGCGAATCGAGACTTTTTCTTTTCCTCATTCGCCATTTTCAACTCGTGTTCCAGTCTATTTTCTATTTTTTCGTGTTCCTTCATTCTTACGATAATCTGAACACCTTTTCTTTAGGCTCTTTGTTTCTTTTATTTACGTGCTTCTTGGAATTGTCCGAGATTATAATACACGATATTGAAAATCAGATAGCTACGATGTAGGAGTTAATATAAATGTGCGTAATTATTGGGGCATAAATCCAGCACCGCGCAATTACGGCATCTGTAGTTATAAATTTGCATATAATCGATTAGTCATGCATTTTCATAAGTAGTTGTTCATTTGTTATGGCACAACGACCAATATCTTCCTCCTTCCTCTTTACACGTTATAAAGTATTAGTTATATTTTGTACAACACATCAGTAATTTTAACGACTGAGAAACCTTCATATATATAGCAAACAATATTCTTCATTATCGGTTATAATTATTAAGCAATAATTAATAACCAAATACCACGTTAAGCTACCAACCAAATGTAAAATATGCAGCGCTGTATCATAAGAATAAAAATCTGGAAAAAGTTCGTTTCAACAAGTGGCAGAGAATAATAAATAACATTAAGCAACATTTACACGACATAGTACCAAGCCATCATAATTTATTTATAATTCTCAAATGAGAACTGATTGTAAAATTCTTGCAAATAAAAAAGGAAAAAAATTTAAGTATATTTTACGATTAATTCCGATTGAAATTTTACTTGAAGCTTTCAGAAAATAATTCGTGATTCGAAATCGGGAAAAGAATCTTGGATTTTTTTAATCGAATCGCAGAAGCAAACCGCAGCGTGGTAAACGAATGTCACAGACGAGAAAACAAGATCGACCATCGTAAACGGGTATTGTAAAACATCGTGGTCGGTCTCGGGCAGAAACCGCCGTGAACGATCCTTTTCAAGGATCTCGGAAACAACTATGCAAGGTGTACGTTTATCCGCGAGAGATTCGTTCCAGTCGGAAGCCGAAATTTCCTGCGTGTCGAGAAGTTAAAAAGTCGACCCTGACCTACTGCGCTTTGTAGCTGTGCTGCAAGAGATCACGAAGGTTCATGGTTAGTTCGAAAGTTAATCGGCAAATCCTGTTTGCTCGGGGCTCCCGCTTTCGACACGCTCGTCCTTTGCAATTTCTAAACGTGGCGTCGCTGATTTTCCTCTGACGTGGCTCGCTACCCTTTGCGATCCTTCAAATTGTCAAGACAAATCCAGTAGAATTTTGCTGTAGAGTTCTTACATCTAAATTTTTGCAGGCTAAAATTTAATTCATAAAAATTGTATGGAATATAAGGGAAGATTTTCTTAGGGGATGTAACGACTTGCTAAGATATTGTCGTTACGAATCACAGGTAAATCGTTTGTTATTTTAAGGTCGAAAAGTCAGAGTACCAGCTTGCTTTTATGTAAAAAAGGATTGAGGAAAATGCGAAACACTGGCTTTTCTAGGATTTCGTAAACGTAAACATGACTTAATGACTTTTTAAGCTGGATAATAAGCTGAATAAATAACTCTATGGTTGGTTGACCGACGCGAGGAGGATTATTTTAAATGGCAGGTAGATTTTTACTTTCGCAGCTGTGACTAAGGTTTGTGGCCTATTTTCCATCCTTAAACTAAAACTTCATTATTAGATTCAAATTAAATTTAAAATAATGTTACACCACGTTCCTCGTTGAAGACTACAATTTTCCTTAACATTAAAACCATTTGCTAAAATACAACATTTCTGCGAAAAACATTGAGATATACGATATATGAAAAAATAGATATAATATACTGCTATCCATACATCGGTGCTATGCACATTCTTTTGTTTTGTCAATATGCTCAAAGCACCTAACTTATATTGTTCTTTGGACTTTCATCTTTAATTATTAAAAAGATTCTATCGATTAGGTCTTATCCCAATTTAAAAATCGAAGAACAAGTTTTATTGTGTTATTTCCAAAAACGCAAGAACGTATGTGAAATTGAAGCCTTGAAAGAAAGGCGGTGTCAAAATTGGTTTGCCAAATTTCGTTCTGCTGAATTTTCACTGAAAAATGCCCAACGATCTGGCCGTCCAGTTGAAGTCGACGAGACTCATATCAAGACAGTTATCGATTCAGATCGTCGTAGCACAGCGCGTGAGATTGCAGAGAAGCTCAATGTATCGCATACGTGCATTGAAAAACAATTAAAGCAGCTTGGCTATGTCAAGAAACTCGATTTATGGGTCTCTCATCAGCTTAAGGAAATTCATTCGACGCAACGCATTCGCATCTGCGATTCGCTTCTGAAGCGCAACGAAATTGATCCATTTCTGAAACGACTGATTACTGGCGACCAAAAGTGGATAGTTTATAACGAGGTTAATGGTAAAAGATCGTGGCTGATGCAAGATGAACCAGCCCAGACGACACCAAAAGCTGAGATTCACCAAGAAAAGATTATGCTGTTAGTTTGGCGGGATTATAAAGGAATTCTGTACTTTGAACCTTTACCAAGAAACCAAACGATTGATTCAAACGTGTACGTTCAACAACTTGCCAAACTGAGCGATGCAGTTGAAGAAAAGCGGCCAGAATTGACAAATCGTAAGGGTGTTGTTTTCCAGCATGATAATGCAAAGCCTCACACATCTTTGGTCACTCGCCAAAAATTATTGGAACTTGGGTTGGGACGTGTTGTCACATCCACCATATAGCCCAGACCTTGCGCCTTCAGATTACCATTTATTTCGTTCCACGCAGAACTCCTTAAATGGTAAAATTTTTAATGACGCGAATGATGTAAAATCACATTTAATTCAGTTTTTTGCTGGCAAAAGTCAGAAGTTTTATGAACATGGAGTTATGACACTGTCTGAAAAATGGCAAAAGGTCATCGACAAAAACGGACAATACCTAATTGAATAAAGTTATATCTTTAAGCAAAAATTTTGAATCTTCTTCAATCACTTAGGTGTCAACCCAATATTTTAGAAAAAAATTTGTAGATCCCAAAACATGTACCATTAACTACATGTGTTCTATAAAATTTCTATGAAAAATGGCGAATTATAGTAGCGTTAGATTCAATAATCGCGAAATTTCCAAAATTGCCCGTTATTGCAGAGGACGTTTGTTGGGAAGTCGTTTTAGGTGATGCTGGAACTCAAAATATCTTCGAGTTGTCAGAGGGGCGAGGCGAATCACGTTTCTACGAAACGTCGTTCGAAACCGAGTTGTCAAGGACGACACAGTTTTGACAACTCAGTCACGGGAAATCTGATTATCTCTGCAGGATAACGGACCCCTACTGTATCCAGGACAGCCGCGACTGGTATACCTGTAACTGCTACCTGAAAACATTTTCCACTCGGAGTAAGCGCGATGTCCTTCGCGCAGCACGAGAAACCTTCAATAGCCCTTTCGATATACGGAATGTTGGGAACGAATTGCTGGTAAAACATGTTTTCCTTGCCCGATTTTGTGACCGGATAAACCAAACATAATCGAATGGATGTAGAAAAATATTATTTGGCCTATAGATGCCTACAATGTATGTGTCACTCAAAAGTCAGACTGACCAATCTTATTTTCCAATTCCAACTTTATTTTTATATCAAAATACATGATTAATATTTAATTTTTTTTTACTAATCAACCGATTAATTTCGATGTAATATTACTGCAATCTTATTCGATATTATGATTTTGTTCTAATTAGATCTTATTCCCAAGTGAAATCTTTTTGCTGCTCTAGGCTTTCAAAAATATCTGAAAAATTCTGGAATATTTATCGAATTATACGATCTATTGCTAAGTCAAATGTTTGGAATTTATTCGATAAACATAACAATTTGAGGAGAAGAATTTAATAGTGAAGATTCGATTTTTCTACGGACGATTAACTTCGACTTAATCGAAGGAGACAGAGATCTTTGCGTAGCAACAAGAAACTGGACGCAGTAGTATTTACTAGATTAGGCAAAGATAATTAAGAGATAACGAGACAATAACCTGATTACTCTTGATACGATTTCAAAAGGTAATCGATTCTATGAACCAGAAGCTAGTCTTTCTAATTACTCCTCCTCATCTGGACATTCTAGGCCAGAAATGAAAAAGAAGATCGTTTCCTCAGCCAGGAATCTCCTGGTGAGCAATTAGTCACAGCAACAACAATGAGGCCTTCTGTATAGCTCGAGTATAAACAAACTCCTTTTTCATTACCAGCTTTTTCTTCCAACTACCGCAACGAACAATGCAACACGCATTCTCCTGCTGCGGACGTCGATTTCATTTTTAGTTTACAAATCGGAGGAAACGGGAATAAAATTTAGGATAAAAATGTGCGAAAATATTTCTCCCATAAATTGTCACATTGTGAGATGTTATTAAAAAATTAGAACGATGAATCATATACGTATATCTCGTTGGGGATGAAGCAAGAGTTCTTGGAATTGTTATTGTAAATTGGAAAAAGTTCGAACAACGGTCGCGAGGGAAATCGTACTGTCTGGAAAAATCGGCTGACGGGTTCGGCGTGACGAAAACGATGGCTTTTTCAGGTACTGGCCTGCCTTTTCCGATGATAACAATCCGGATGGAACGAATTGTGTTTTCGAAACATAGACGCCTCTTTACGATTGTTGCGAGCTGCCGAGTCAGCCTCGCCGACACCTGCGCTTCGTTTTTGAACCGGGACTAATCCAAGGGCCCGTTCTTTTTGCTCCACTATTTTCTCCAAACGGGGATAAAATATAGGCTGTTTAATCGATAGAAGAGTTCAATCTTCAGGATACAGAATTTTACAATAATTGTGATGACTGTTGTGAACGACTGTACTGTCGGCGTAAATCCTACGAATCTTTTTAGAAATGTACTTTTCCTTTTAGTTATTGAAAATGTAAAATGCGAGATTTAATAATTAATTACATCGATAAATATGAAATTATCTGAACGAGTAGTACTTGAATTAGTTAATTAGTAATAATTTTCTTGAAAATTCTTCAGCTCCAAACATTCACAATGTATTTCATTCACAATGTCTTAAGATTGTTATCATTCTGGCTGATTAACAACAACTAAGAAACTGGAAACGCAATCACGATTCATCAGAAAATAATCGAGGCAAAGATCTTCGATCCCAAACGCTCCACTCGAGGATCTTCGACGTACTTTAATATAATACGCATCTGATAAGCCATCACGAATGGAAGAGGGAGAAAGAGAAACGAAAACTACCTCTCAGCTGTGTCTCAGCTTACCATAATTGCGAACTTCTTTCCGCGCTTAATGCTTCCACTATTACACGAGTGGAACCTGTTTTTCCACGTTGCAAAGTTGGACAACGGCTAATTTTCTTTTCTGTCACATCTTTCTCTAAAATATACCCAGCGTTCGTGCGGTGGTGATCAACGACGCGTTTGAGAAGCAAGCGTCTCTCCTACGAACCCTTGCAACCAAGTCGATTCACGAATACCTACAGGTTGATTCATAGATTCATGTGAAATTCATGAAAAATAAGGTAATTATTTAGAATTAGGCTGCACTTGGTTGATTTTGATGACCTTGAAATAGAGTATTTGTTGAACAGTTTCATATCTATTTTATACTGTCTCTGCCCCATGTCGACCATCTCAGAGTAAGTTCATACATTTTATGATTTTTAGAACAGTAGACTGCATACTTTTATTTATTTATGGGAAATTTAATGATACAAACTCGTTGTAATATTTAACCCTTTGCACTGTTATGTCGAGTGCGACTCGATAAAGGAGCAGCTGAGATAAAAACTCACGTCGAGTCTTTCAGTCCCATTCATTGCATTCTGGAAACTGTTTCAAGATATATCATAAGCTTAAAAATGACAAAATACAAGAATAGCGTGAATAAAACTGGTATTTAAGTGAATATCTATCTTCCTTTATTTATTTAAATTGTCTTATTCTTTTAGTTAAAGTAATTTTCAAATAAAACACTTAAGAGCGTTGGGAGCTGCTGCTAACGAAATTGAAATAAAATTCCGAGTGTAAAGGGTTAATAGGTGAAAGGAACTCTTTCAATTATTTCAATTATTTTCATAAAAATATCAAATTTGCATAAATATTCGCCGTCTAGTAATTCGGTCTTATTCACATTGATTGATATTGTTCGTAAAGATTAGTTGAAAATTCAAGACGTACTTAAACTGTTAGTGTGCTGGGACATGAGGCAGCCACTTGCAATATACTAGGTTGTCCGAAAAGTTTCTTTCCTTTCATAAGGAAATAATAGACGCACGATGTTTTTTATTTTGTCTTAGTTTATTGAATTATGCACGAGGACCATATCTAATTCAATAAAATAATATAAAACAAAAATTGTTGTTCATCTATCATCTATCATCGAAACGAAAGAAATATTTCGGACAACCTAATATTATCACTCAGAACTCAACAACCAAGTTACGTTCGATATGTAACGTATGATGTTTTCTATTTATTTTAATGCGTAGCAGTTGAAGTATCGACGCGCGTTTATGCATCGACCTGTATACAACGAGGGAGGAAGTACGAATCTCGTTTCGTCTACTTAACTTGTGGCGAACGTTGCCTCGAGTGTGTGGTCGTGCCATGGCAAAGAAGCTGGTTACGAACGAAGAGCTGACGACCATTAGAATAGAAGGCACTGGGCACAGGTTCGCTTATGCGAGCAGCACGGCTAGTGCCATATTCGGCCGGACCGAGGTGCTGGATTACGCAGAACACGTACCAATTTTACATCGGGTTCCGCGAGGCCTCGCGGTTCCACCGTATTCGTGCGTTTTTAGCCCGGCTGCAGACCAATGTATATATACAGGGCTGGCTGGCTGGCTCGTAAATGGATTAATGTGATTAACGGGCAGAGGGAAAAAGTTCGTCCTGGTAATTGGTTCTCTTGTCGGGGCTATAGAGTCTCGTGCTCCTTATGCCCCCTGTGCCCGGTCTCATTGTTCCCTTTTGGCTGCGGACAAGATAGTAGAATGCGGCTTAGGATACGATCAGGGAAAAAAGAAATCCGTGTGACGAGGCGATTCTCGGTGTTTCCTTCTTCTTCAACGTCATAAGAAGAATAGAATTGTACTACCTACATGACGGCGTAATCGGTGTGCGTCGGAGAAAAAAATTGGAGCGCGACAGGGCATTCGAATGGACTCGTTACTCGGCTATTCGTCCGAGACCCTTGTCTACAAATAACCCAAAGAAAGTGGCTCTGCTTCTTACCGACCCGTTCACTTTGTAACTGATTTTATCCAGGAAAAAGTTGCAAGCAAGTTGTACAGTTCGATGGAGAGAGAGAGAGAGAGAGAGAGAGAGAGAGAGAGTAGTAATATCCCGAGTTTTTATGTATTTATATTTCATTTAGTATAAAATGGATTAGGAACGATCATGGTAAGTATCATGATAATTGGATGCAACGAAAGAATATCGTGTAAATAATATGCAAAACATATACAGATATATTGGGTTGTCCGAAAAGTTTCTTTCGTTCCATAAGGCGATAATAGATGAACAAGAATTTCTGTTTTATATTATTTTATTGAATTAGGTATGATCCCTATATTATTACGTTCGTGGATAATTCAGTAAACTAATATAAAACAAAAAACATTGTGCGTTTATTATTTCCGTATAAAACGAAAGGAACTTTTCGGACGACCTAGTATATAACCGCGAGCCGTTAATTTCTGATATAATAAATAATTGTTTCAAGTTATTGAGTTAATAAATAATTGTTAAGTAATCCAACGTGTACTCGCTGAAGCAGACGCGAAACTCTCGCGCGACAAAATCCACTCATATACATTGAATGACCCCAGTAAATACAACCATATTACATTTACATCAAATATCCAATTGAATGACACGCACATAACGCAAACAAGGCCAGTTAAATGCCTAGGATTCCACTTAGACACACAGCATACTAAATCAATTATAGACAAAATACGGATGAAAAGAAGACAGACATACTAGTCGAAACTCTAAACTCAGCATAGAAAATAAACTGAGAATCTACAAAACGATAAGAAAACCAATTTGAACGTAAGGAATACGGCTATAGGGCACAACAGCAATGATCCACATAAATAAACTAGAGTTCTTACAATCGAAGATACTGAGAACAATAGTGAACGCTTCATGACATGTCAGACACGAGGATATACACAAAAACGTAAAAAAATATATATATTGGGTCGTCCGAAAAGTTTCTTTCCTTCCATAAGTTGATAATAGATGAGCAAGAATTTCTGTTTTATATTATTTTATGGAATTAGGTATGATCCACTTCGTTATATTTCCATTGTTAGGTTATAATTCAATAAACTAATATAAAACAAAGAAACATTGTACGTCTATTATTTCCTTATAAAACGAAAGAAACCTTTGAATCGATTTTAGGCATATCTCGGCCTCATCATCATCGGCCAGTCACTTAGTTACCAACTGCGGATTTTGTCACTAGACGCAGTCACTTAGTTGGCAACCCAATAAAATCTCTAGATATCAATGTATACGCCTATGTTTCTTTGTCATGTTCATTAGTACGACAGTTGATCGGAAGGTGGATCCATCGTAACCACAGACCTGTGTAACCTAAATTGCACGAAACACACAGGTTCCGTGAAACAAAATCTATATATAAGGGAGAAGCTTTGAATTCTCCTTGAAGAGGGAGAGACACGATTTTCTCGTTCATCACCATCCCCGCCGATAAATCAGTACACTTTGCGGTTGCCCATCGCGTTAGAACGGTTTATAAGCAACATACCGCATGCCAGGGGTGCGGTTATCTTCGCATGTACCGGGTGTGCATTATCTCAGTATAAATACACTGGAGCGATCGCCGGACGCGTAACAGGCCGTGAAAATGAGCGACCGACGTATCTCCTGCACGAGGGTAGCAATGGTATCATCCCTCCGCAGCAGGGGAGGTGGGAGTGGTCGTCGAGTGTTTATAAATGAGATTAGGGGAATCATCGATGGTGTCTCGTGTGGCGCAGGGGTGTGTCTGGCGTTAAGGGAAGGATGGAAGTGCACTTTCGTGGATGTACGACAGGCTTGCCCGTCGGATACTTTCAATCAGCCCGATTGATCGTCTAGTTATTTCGATTCGCACCGCATTCGTTGGCCGCATTTATTATCCTTATCCCCACCCCACGGTATAACGATTGTTCGTGTTACGCCGTTTGCCAGACTGTTGGAGGGTTCGACCGATCACTGGTTGGATATGCTTCGTGTGTAGGGACGAATCTTCGACCGAATGGAATTACGATAATTTGAAGTTCTGAATCCATGTTACGTCTCTTTCAGCATGATCGTATATTAAGAAGATGTTTCTTTGTAAGAATATGAGCGTCGATACTCGTTGATAAATAAGTGGAATATTAGTTGCCAGGAAATTCTCGATTGTCAACTGTGCCCTACTTCCACGAAAAACTTATCACGATTATAATCGTTGATACTTAAAATTCAACACCTTGTAACTGAAGGGAATAATAACCTGAGCAAGATATCTGGTAGTGCACTAATTTTTAAACATTTGTCCGAAGGAAAACTAATGTCGAAAGTTTCATGGGATCGGACGAATAATGTTGCGCGATATCTGGTCCGGACGCGCATGGCTACGCGCAGGTTCGCTTCTGCTCTAGAAAATATCGCGAGGCTCTCGAAAAAGTGGCGATACCGGGAAAGGGAGAGAGAAAGAGGGGAAAGCGGAGAACTCGCACGCCAAGTTGCATGTGGATCGAGTGCTATGGGCGGCGCCAACGCTGGACCACGCCTCTCGCTTCCCCTCTATGGGCGGCATGGTGGGGAGGTCTCTGTCGCGATTGGCCGGCAACCGGTTCGTGAGGTCGTACCAACATTAATTATTCTAAATAAGTCGTCGCCCCTGCGGCGGCTGATTATAGAGTTTGCAGTGCCATAAATAGAACCCGTTTACAAATCGCGTTCGGGGAATAATGATCGTCGCTGCAAGATCCCGCGTCCCGTTCTTTCTTTTGCAAGCCAAACGAAAAACCCAATCAATCCCTGACGTACGAGACGTCGCGATTGGTCTCGCCCTAGGCGTTTTCTCTTTTCGACCAGCCAGTCCTTCCGAGTGACGCGTCTGCTCACGTATGTATTCCTAACGAACGAATTAACCACGCTTGCCCCCTCGGATGAATCCGCTTCTTGCTGGAATACATTTGGACGGCAATCAGCCCGCAGACGGATGACAGCGTCAAACTTTCAGGTAGATAAATCCTTGCCTCTTCTTTTTTCCTGCTGCTTCAGCTGGAATTTTGGCTACGCGATGAATTAACAAAATGATTTTTTTTACAAAATCATCGTAATTCCAACATGTATCGTTACTTTTGATCTGGTACTTTCTACATAACCCTTACATATCGAGTTCGTGTAAAACATAGAATCGACTGAAAATACAACTTTTTTTTTTTAAACAAAAAGTACCGTTTTCTCGTGGCCGAATCATTAGATCGATCGTTAAATCAATTTAGCGCGATCGATCTCTCCTTGACAAATAACAGTGTACCGGGTTTAGAGACCAAAGGAAGACAGTGTTGGAAACTAGTTTAGAGGATCTCTCCCCTCCAAACGCTGCAATGTTCCAAGTGGAAAGTGGCGTAGAGCGGTGCCCCATTCTCAGACGAGGCCGCTATTGATGGATAGACACGTTATGGTTATTTATAGCGGCTATCTCTATTATTGTTCTTACACGAATCTAACTAGGAACTAACGATCCTTTTGTGGTTCACGTGGCAGCTGGTATCCCTAGGTGTGGTCATTAATAAAACCATGCTCTTTAACAACCATACAGCTACAGCATAGAGTTTCTTCGCCAACTTCAGACTGGCGAAACAAAGGAATTGCCTTCTGTTCCCTCGGCCAACCCGACCGTGGCGTGGTTAGAAATATAATTTTGCAAGCCACGGGTGAAAACGTGTTATGCTCGTAAACACGTTCACGGAGAACAGGTGTTGCGTAACGTAGAAAATTTTATGGACATGTAAAGAGCCGACTTTTCGCGATTACAGTACTTCTTCGTTCAGTTATAATCGAGAACCGCCGATTATCATCATTATCTTCGCTAGCATTACCTATTATGTTACCTGCTATCTTGTAAAATGTTCAATTCCACGCTCTTTCCAATGGCCACGTTTATTCCGTCGAATTAACGTTTCTATTTTACGCAACAATTACAATTTCCGTGATTATCCCTGGTACAAAAGTTTATTTCTAAATTAGTTGCCAGGTTATTTATTGACATTAAATTCCTGAATTTTCGTTAATTACGATTCGATAATGTATCGGTTCGCACGTGGCGTAGGGGAATCACGTTTTCTTACGGGCTTTAATTGGCACGATTTTAACGACGGCTCCTTAGAAGTCTCGCGTGCTCCTAATGTATAGGTTGGCTCGCTTCATGTCGTGGGCAAATAACGTTTCCACCAGAACAGCAGAATCTCATGCGATTAGACGTTAAAAGAGTTAATGACTGTAATTTTCTCTTTACTGGTTAATGGTCAAGTGTGTCGTCGCTAGTTCTAATGAAGTTAATTACGCCAGCAGAGTGTACGCAACAGACATCAAAATCATAACGATTTACATCTCGTACGTGAATGATAAACGTTCGTTTAAAAATTACAGTGGAAGAAACAACGTTTTTCGCGATAGGTTTACGAATAGATACGAGTAACTTGAGAATTTTCTCATTTTATCACGCTTGACAGAAACGATAAGGGGCGATTGATGTTCGAGTTTCTAAACATCGTGAGAGAACAAATTCGTAGAAGTGAGTCGTAATGTACGCGGATTGGTCGATGAACCATGTTGTGTCCGCCCTTAAACAAACGATCAATTGGCGCGCGTAAACCGAAACGAAAGAGAGACAAGAAAAAGATGGGAAGGAGAGGGAAACTGTGGATCAGCATCTGCATCGCGGCTAATACATTTGTTCGTTAACCGTCACGGGGTTCCAAGGAAAAAGAAGAAGAGCAATGGCGAGAAGTGGTTCGTTCGATGTGGATGCTCTTGTAAATTTTTGTATAAAGCGATTTCGACGTCGAACGATAAAATTCACGTCAGTGAGAAAACGCCTGTCGACTCAAAGAAATGAATTAGCTGCCTCCGGATAGAAAACCGGGGTGGGGAGGAACAAAAGTATGGAGTAGTGGGCATCGAAAAACGGGAGAGGAGGATCGGAGGGCGTGGCTAGCCGGGGAGGGGCAAGATTGTGGGCAAGATCTTGCCTGAGGATGAGGAGTGGGGGTACGAAACGGGGCGGGGAGAAGCTGGCACTCTTACTGGCATTCGCAGCGGCGCGGATATCTTTGTTTTTTGGAGCAGCATTGCCAAATTACTTGGAAACATTACGAATATTGTACACCGTTCGCGAATCGCAATTAACACGTGTATGCTAACGTGTACGTATCCTGTAATTACAGTTCTTTGTTCCGCGTATTAAAAAAACGTATTGAAAAGAAGGTAAAACCTTGTACATACTATCTTAAGTAACGATGCTTTTACTTTGTATAATTCCTTCCGAAAATGGACGAGTATTTCATCGACGTAGAAGGAAAGTCGTGCCTCGGAAGAACTTGACAACATATTTTTCCCAAAGTAGCTATACGTAGAAGAGAAGGAAAAAAAAGAACGGTTATAAGTAAGACAAAAATCTGGTCGCCGTTGAAACGAGACTGGAACGATGCAGTGGCATCGATCGTAGTGAACTCCAGCTCCCTACTCTCCGTACTCAGTGCTGGTGGAGGGGGGCGAGCAAACGGAGGGGAGTAGGGAAGACCTTACACCAGTGGGCGGAGCTTGTGACTGAAGAGTTAATAGAGATACAATCGAGGGTGTCTAGTGCACTGCACTCCAGACTGGGGCGTAGGAGGAGTGAAGGGACGAGGGGGTCGGAGGGGAAAGCGGTAAGTAGGGACCACAGGTCCCCTAGTTTAGACATCACTGAGCGACGGATGGACAGCCAGTCAGACCCGTCACAGCACTCGCTCGAGTCCTCGGAAACCTCGAGAAAAGCCAATACTAAGGAGACTTGCAGCTCTTGGAGCTGATCCAGAGTCGAACCTTTCATCTCGCTTCGGACAACAGCAACGTTCGACGCGACAATGTTCGCGGCTAGATGAGCCTGTCACGTGAGCGCGCAATACCACGCAACATCCGCCGACGAACATTACGCAATACGCGGGAACAGAAGTTTCAAGACGTTGTAAGTGGCACGGACGGCTGAATGTGATCAATGAATGATCAGTGAAGAAAGTACAGTGACGCGTGCGGTGATCCTAAGGGAAACTTTAACGAGCGAGATATGAAACAGTGAGTCAGTGTCTTGAACCAGTGAACTTTGAGCTCTGACAGACTAGATCGCGACAAGTGTGGCTCTGTGCACTTTCACAAATATGACGACAGAGGGTCAGCGTTACTGTTGAAATTTCACCGTCCAACTGTCACGGCTGACATTTACATTTGAATCGTATACGTGACAGACGATTCGGAAGATCGAAAGATGAGCGTAGCTCTCGTGACGATGGATTCCGCGTACGGTCTTCGACTGGGAATTGGCAGCCATCATCATCATCATCATCATCATCATCATCACCATCATCGAGTGCGTTCACCCGAAAGTCACGTGGCTTCTCGTCAGGATCAGCAACCGGATCACAAAGACGACATCGAGGCACCGTTGAGATTCAGCGTGGTAAACATTCTGAGACCAGATTTTGGTCGAGAGGCGATTCTCAACACGAAAGCACCAAAACAAACCACTTTGGCGCCCGGTCACTCGACGACGATTCCAGTTCCCATACCTCGTCACAGTCCTCTTTCTTTGCCACGTGATCTGACTCTGTCGTCCAATCGATTGTCGCCCACGAGGCCTCAGCCTGGCAATTTTTCCGTGCACAGAGAAAGGGATCTGTTTTCTTCTCACTGTGGGCTGACGTCACCCCTTCAGAGGAACACTGGTCTCAGCAGAAGCGGAAGCCTCGAAAGCCTAGCGAGTAGTAGAAGTTCCGTCACCGGAAGTTCCGTAACTGGAGCACCTTCCCTGGGTTCCACGTCCTCTACCATCGGCAGCGACTCCTTAAGTGGAGACAGCAGTGCCGGAAATGCGAGCAGCACCACCACCAACCAAACTGGACTCAACGGACAGAGTCCTTGGCCTGCGTGGGTTTATTGTACCAGATACTCGGACAGACCTTCATCCGGTAGGTTTCTTAAATATTTCTGAATTTTTTCAAGACAAACTTTCATATTCATAAAAATACATTAGATATTTTTCATAATAATTTCATTGAAATATAAAATGTAACAACGTCAATTTCACACTTTTTTATTTTGGCTTTTCAAAACAAAATTTACTATTCGAACAATTTCTAAGAATTTATAAGAATGTAGGTAAATAACTTTTGTACGTTCGTTCGGTTCTTCGATCTTATCGGCAACGATGATATTTAATAATATTATTAACAATAGAAGATTTTCCCATCGATCACATCGATTCGAGTATGAGAAAAATGACTAGGTAACTTTAATATACGAGAGACGCGTAACTGATAGATGACAGGGTGGTTCCACTGGGATTAATACGCAAGATTAATCAAGATCCCACGATCCAATCTGTATCGAGAGAGATATATCTCAGTTAATCGTGGGTATCACGGAAGCGGAGGAACGCAACTAGCCAGCCATAGCTCGCCACTCTGGTACCACTATTTCTCTGTGTATCGGCTTAATCAATTTACGTTCGGTGACCGTTACATCTGCAAACCAGTTTCTATGTAAATGAACGCGCGTTTCCCGGCACGTCGTGGAAAACGCTACGTAAAGTTCCCCTAATTACAGTCTCCTCCGGTGTAACGCGATCGAACTCTATAAAGAAATACTAGTTTAGACTCTAGTCTTAGAAGGAACCGATCGGTACCGAACTACCGGACTGCATACTTTATGTATAATTGCAGTTTCAGCTCAGGGTGAACGTACCGCTTTGAATACACCACCTGTGTCAGTTCACAGAACTCTTGGTTCTTCTGAACCTATAACCGCGATCTACCATCTGCGACCATCGTGTCCCAGATATGCGACTTCTATCTAGTCAACAGGGTGGTCCGCGACCCTACTACCCGATAATCGCGGTTACTAATTACCGTAAATCGTGATCGATGTTCCGTTTCTTGATACCGGCTGGTTCTGCGGTTAATTAAATGGTGTTCGACGCTAAAGAGTGATCGATGGCCGATGGTAGATTTTAATCGAGCTATTTTAGCTGCTGCTTATCGTTGCGCGCATGTATCTTCGAATTGGAACGATATTAGTTGAGATACTTGGAGGAAATCGACGAAAGCGAGATATGTTAAACTTGGAAGACAAGTTGGCTCGACAATTTTTTTATTTCTCCCTGCTTGACAATTTCAATGGGGTGAAACTAAATATTAACACGTGTTCACTTGTCGTTAACATTTGTGCGTTTTTCAGTTAAACAGTTGGTTTACTTGGGAATTTTATTGGAACGATGTTTGGTGTTAATAGGCAAGAACGAGTTAACTGGTTACTTGGTCCACAAAACTTTTCAGTAGAATGATTTCTAGTAAATGTTAACATGGTAAGACGAATTAACACGTCACTCGGATTCTTAGTTTTTTGAATATGTCTAATAATCTTTTTATTTAGAAATTCTCAAATTCTAATTTAACGTAGGAAAATGAGTTAACTCGTTAACTTAAATCTTGAATTTCTTGAATACAGGTAACAATCTGTTTTTATTTACGAATTTTAGATACATCTTTTAGACGTTATTTCGTTGTTAGGAATAAATTGTATTTAACGCTAAAACTACCACACCAGTCAAACTGACTGGTTTTACAATTTTATTAAACGAATAATATAATGAATTTTATTTTGTTTCTTACGTATTCAAACTCAAAATAACTTTGTATCAAGGCTACTTATAACAATACCAGTCAAAAAGACTGGTACTTGTCAAAGTGTGAAACGATTTTGCAATCTGTTTATCGAACCCCAATTAACCAGCTTCGTCGTTTTCTACAACTTGTCACACGTTTCTCAAATTTTTACCGCGTATCACTCGATATGATTGAAAATTCCCGATCGATCGCTAGATCGCTAAATGCTAACGCTAGAAATACCGCAGCAGTCAAAATGACTGGTTCTACAATTTTATAAATGTGTCAAGGCTCGTTTAGGGATGACGGTCCCAGATGGATTAATAATACCAAAAATGTACTACATAACATGGAATTGCTCCTGCATTATTAGGTATTTTTTAAGTATCAGTCATTTTGACTGATTTTGGTAAAAATAGCTTCGTGTTAACTATGGGTAGTTCTAGTGTTAAGAGCGTAAGGTTTGACACTGACTTGACTGAAATTGATTTGTCTTTATTAACTTCCAACTTTGTGATTGTAGAAATCTTTGATTAAGGAATGAGTTGAGGAAGGTTAGTTAACATGTTAGTGTTGAAATTCATTAGAAACTTTGCTGGATAACTTCGTATTTCTGTTCCTTTGAAGAAACCTAAATGCTTAAGCGATTTGTTTTACTAAGAATTTTAGTTCACTCTCCTGTTAGTGTAGTATTTATTGATAAGTTGTCTTATGAATATTCAATAGCTGTCAGCAGTACTTCCAATAATTCTTCTAAACGTTACAAAAACACGATGGCAGGTTAGATCGCTAGATTAATTTACGCGTGACGTAAAAATATAATTTCCGATCTAAAAGTCCAAAAAGAATTTATTCTCTCTTGCTTCATTACCCTCTACCGATCTGTTCAACGGAAGATTAGTCAAAATTCTCTACCGAATCACCGATTTCCTCGACGTGCGAGCTTCTGATAATCAACGCGAATGCGTCGCTTATTGAAACAGGATTTACGGATGGCGAACGCAGCGTGTAACTCGAGCGAGTTCGGCGTTAGAAATTCCATTATATGATAATTCGAGTGAGTTTATTTACAGCTAAATGAAAATTGCAAGCAAAACGTTAATGTTCGTATGGTTTGCTTATAGCTTAATGAAAATTCGAAACAATCATGCTATCGAATGGAATTAAAATTAACGAGCAATTAACCGTTTCGTTTCAGGGCCACGAACGAGGAGAGTGAAACGATCGCAAAACAACGGAAAGAGCGGGTCGCCGGAAGAGAAAAGACCACGGACCGCATTCAGCGCGGAGCAACTGGCTAGGCTGAAGAGGGAATTCACGGAAAATCGATACTTAACCGAAAGAAGGCGGCAGCAGCTCTCTCGAGATCTGGGCTTAAACGAAGCGCAAATCAAGATCTGGTTCCAGAACAAAAGGGCAAAAATCAAGAAGGCCAGCGGCCAGAAAAATCCGCTGGCTCTTCAATTGATGGCCCAAGGTCTGTACAATCATTCGACGGTGCCCGTTGACGAGGACGGCGAGGAAATCGTGACTGGAAGCAATCATTCGCACTAATGACCAGTAACGTGTCGTCAGAAAGGTTGTTGTTATACTTGTGAGAAATTTCACTTGTAAGATCACCGAACAATCCGCTCGCCACTTTACACCAACGTTCTAACCCGACGGAAGTAGCTAAAAATGTCTGGAAAGGACGATTCGAAAACGATTGCGTGTTCTAAAGTCGTCGAATTTCTTACGGAAGAGTTTGACTGAAATGGAGGTAGGAAACACGTGTTTAAAGATATTTTAAACGGTCCACGACAATATTTATCGTCGGTCAGAGCGATAGGATCCTGATCTACTTCTATATAGCTACATTAAGCGATTACCAAATAATTTTCTACTCTAGTTTAGACGTAGCTGCAGTAATGAATCTTGAAACGGTGAAATCTTGAGCGATTTATATACCAGAAAGACAGGCAGAGAGAGAGAGAGAGAGAGAGAGAGAGAGAGAGAGAGAGAGAAGTGGAGCAAGATCGGCGTTCGTTTTTCGTATGATCGTATGGTCGCAGACTGAACCTTTATATTTATCGACTATATGTACGTATATCGGCATAGATACGATTCTAGTACACCGACTTTGGTACGATCCTTATCGATTAGACGCTTAAATTATTTATTTCCCTTGTACATAATTGTAAATACAAGTGATCGTAATGTGTATATGTATGATACGAGATAATCTTTAATTGCCGCGCGAAGATTATGTTATTGTGTGTGTGCGGAGCTGCACACGGTCGCGCGAATACAGAAACGATCTCACACTGTATATTCCTAATTATCGTACGAGTCTACATAGGATCTATATAGATCTTTCCCTAAATATACTTATATCTCATGTTCGTGTAGACAGACTTGGAAAGTATGCGTATATGGTAGATATATACCGGTGTCTCACAATATGTGGTCGATATAATCTATGTAACCCGCTTACATGTTGCCACCGATTAAATCGAATTAAATAGATATATGTGTGTGTATATATATATACATATATATGCGAGCTGTTTCTACATTATTCTCCTGTCCTTGGATATCTTGCACGATTTCAGATTTATTTTACAACTTCAAACGATCGGCAGAGAAATCTGAGATATTATTTTCCATAGTAATTTGTTTTTAATAATGACGAAGAATTTCTCCTTCAATATTGGGAATAATTAATTAAATAAATATTCACCTCGACTAATGGAATGTGAATTCAAATATAGTTTGCCGCTCTATGTAGTGGATAATTATTAAAAAAAAAAAGAAAGGGAAAAACAGGATCGTTTATGGTCGAACGATTTCAAAATGAAAGCGGACCAGAGCAATTAGTAAAATTTACGTGGCCGAAAAGTATGCGGATCGTGGAAGAGACGCCGTCTGTGTATATGGTCGCCATGGACGCGCCTCGTTCTCAGTGCAACGGTGCGGCGCGGCGTGACGCGATAATTGATCCTAAATTAACGAGCCACCCGGTATTCCGAGCGCAACCGACAAATGGAACGTGGCGAGGATGACAGTGCGCGACTAGCTCAAACGCATTCGCGCACATGTCGCTGCCGATCGACATGGGATAAGCGATATGTGCACCTGTTAGTAGCTGCCATACGTGGCTGCCCGCGAACAGATTTACGAAGGTACATTTTTTCTTCCTTAGAGAATGTCTAATACATTATCTATTAAATGCTATTAAAATATCGCTATCCTTCCTTAGAAGCTATTTTTCTTCATTACAGATATCTCTACTTTAATTAATAACGTTTGTGTTTTAACCTCGATAGTTATGCTTCTGATTATTTTCTGATTTTTCATTTTTACGTAGGATAGGATGGGGCACAAACTACAGCTTTTCGTATAAACTTATGTAAAATTCTGTAATAACAATATAGAGATATATTTGTTTCTTGTATTAAAGTATTTGATTATTTAATACCATTATAATTTACTTTTGTAAAGTTTATTGCTCAATACTCTCACTTTTTGTAAACTTTTATCGTAAAATCTTTGTCGATATAAAAAATCTCCTTTCATATTAACAAATATTTATTGAGTGAACTTTCTTTGGTATACAATATTGACAGAAAATATTACGACATGATTCCTTAAATAAAAAAATGAAAATACAGAACAGAGATTTGGCTTGAATAAAAAATAAAAATACGTGTAAATCAGAGGTTTTCGGTTTACACTAAAAACTAATAAAGCTAAAAAAATCTTTTTAAACATTCTGCCATTATTTCTTTATACTTATCTTACTAACATCATCTTATGATTGAAACAATTACTCGGTTAAAATGTTTTCCTGTTCAACGAAAATATTTGTCGTGCCGATGCATATCCGAAAGAAACTTTATCTGGATATTCTTTATATCTTGCAATAAATATTTTCAATGAATTCTTACAAATATCGTATTTCCTGGATACTCTACATAATTTTATTTTACTTACTTTATTTTATTTTATTACTTTGTCTACTGCTTGTTTCATTACTTTCAAATGAAATAAACGTAAACGATTTCTTAGTTTTAGGTGAAGTGGCAATACACTTCCACGTGGGCTAATAAGTTCCAATATAAGAACCTCCAACATAAGAGAAGACCCAAAGCAACGCACAACCTTAACGTACTTGCCTGATACGCTGTTAAGCTGTTATGTCACTTAAATGTACTTTTTTAAATTTTTGATCCAAATAATGATAAAGGCGTCGTATAAATCGTAGAATCGTCGAAGACCGAATGGCGGTTTTGGTGCCCTCCCCGTACAATCTTCTAATCGTACGATGCCGTTGTTCATCAATTTTTTATAACGAAGATTTTAAATTCGGCACTTTTTACCATAAATTTCGACATAAAATATTCCACATGATCCGCTGTGGTGCTGTGATATTTCCAATTAGAATAATTATGTTACATCGCAATATTTGTTATCGTTTCTGCAAAAGAAGATGGTTTGATGTTTCATAACGAAGATTTTAAATTCGGCACTTTTTACCATAAATTTCGACATAAAATATTCCACATGATCCGCTGTGGTGCTGTGATATTTCCAATTAGAATAATTATGTTACATCGCAATATTTGTTATTGTTTTTGCAAAAAAAGATGGTTTGATGTTTCATAACGAAGATTTTAAATTCGGCACTTTTTACCATAAATTTCGACATAAAATATTCCACATGATCCGCTGTGGTGCTGTGATATTTCCAATTAGAATAATTATGTTACATCGCAATATTTGTTATTGTTTCTGCAAAAGAAGATGGTTTGATGTTTCATAACGAAGATTTTAAATTCGGCACCTTTTACCATAAATTTCGACATAAAAATATTTCACATGATCCGGTGTGGTGCTGTGATATTTCCAATTAGAATAATTATGTTACATCGCAATATTTGTTATTGTTTTTGCAAAAGAAGATGGTTTGATGTTTCATAACAAAGATTTTAAATTCGGCACTTTTTACCATAAATTTCGACATAAAATATTCCACATGGTCCGCTGTGGTGCTGTGATATTTCCAATTAGAATAATTATGCTATATCGCAATATTTTTTATTGCAAAGAAAGGATGATTCTTTATATTTAATACATCGGAATTATCAGAGTGATGAAAATTCGTAATTTTTTATACAATTCTAATTTACAGCAAATGAATGACTTTCTAAATTCATATATTTAGTACGTATGCGGACAAAGGCTTGTTTTTCTCGTTACTTTCATTTTAATTTCTTTACTGTAAGTCTTACTTCTCTGTCACCAGTAGCTAACAGCGTTTAATATATTTGAGGTTCTACAAGCCGGAAATTTATATGTCTAGTAGCCGATGTCGAATAAAAGAGACGAGTTGAATGTTATTAATTGTCATTAATTTGAACGCATCTGTGGCAATGAGGTTTAGCATCCACAAGCACACAGTTTGCCGGTACACGGAAACGGATATGTATGCGGATGGTAGCCGAAACCGGGGATAAATTACTGAGTCGTCGTCGTTGGCTATTGTATTTGAACGTGACGATCCCTAATTGGTAATTCTATCGCGAACCCGTTGCATTGTCCGACGTAATTGCGTGCTACGCTACTTTCGTGCACTAAAGGTAGATTCGATTTTACCGATTACCTGCTACGTACTAAATGCGAGAAACATCGTCGTAATTTTATTACAAGACTCTTTCTTTTATTCTACTTAGTTCTCTATTCGGATTATTGTCTTATCTTATCCTTCTAATTGATTTTTAACGCATTGTAATGAACTCGTGTCTCGTTAACTAATCATCGTTTTCGGTTTACAGCACCGAACGCAAGTATACAAAATATTAACTACACATTACATTACAGAATGGTTTGTTTCTATGCCACAGAACGAGGTATTTGTAACCTGGACTTGGCTTCATAACGAAAAATATCAATTGTATCATAAATTTATGGAGCAAAGTAGCCGAATAAAAATAAAAGAACAATACAAAATACACTTCCACACCACTGCAGCTTTCAGACTGGTCATTATTTTACCATGCCAGGCGAAATAGATTAATTTTAATATTCCCAATATATCTAACGAGACGGGAGTGAGGCCGCGGAGGTCGCGTATTTCAAGCCTGACGAACGGCGTCCATACAAGTCGCCATTATTAATTATCATTAATTTAAGCGCGGAGAACCGTGGGGTTGGTAGTTGTTCGCGGGGCAAAACGGCGCGAGGACCTGGCAGAGGCGGTCACAGGAAGAGTGGAGGCAGGATAAAGAGGGAAGAACGAAGCGTTGGCGGTGTTCCGTTCCAACGTTGTGAAACGAACGCACAGGATGGTGGCCCAAACCGGGGATAAATTACAGAGTCGTTGTCCTGGCCATTGTATTTAACTGCGACGATGCGTAATTGTTGGAACGCCGTTGCATATACGGCAGAGAGAGAGAGAAAGAGAGAGAGAGAGCGCAAGAGTGGCCGAATACAGGGTGGAGAAAACGAGTTAGAAACCCTGTGGGGAAGCGGATAGGGTGAGGAGTGGGTGGCTACGGAGGAGACCAGAGGGATGGCGGAAGGGAACTGCCACTGTGGTCGAGAACCATAGTCATCGGAATGGCCATTAGGGGTCTCTACGGTTCCAAGAGTGGCTCACTAAATTTCACCTTCTTGCACGGCTCGTGACCACCTTACGAACATCTACAATTAATGGCGCCTCAGCAGGATGTTTATTACAATATCAGAGAATACGTAAGGGCTGTGCTCGTGGCTACTTCCGGTATTTCTGTGGTACGATGGTTTAACTGCAGAAATTGGGAAACAACGTTAACTTGGATTTACGCTTGCTGTAAAATTCATTCGTCGCTAGTATTAATGGTAAACTGATTAATGCTACACTATTGACTGATTAGGATCAATGAATCGATGCATCGAACGCAGACAATGATAAAGAGCGAAACTTTAATTAGTTTCATAGGTCAAGGTTCTCTATTCAAAATCAAATACGATTTTCGCTTAATCGGATTTCATGGGATGGTATCTTTAAAAAGTAGTATTTTAAAATATATTTTTTATATAAAAGGTGTACTTATTGTTTCTGCGTATAATATCTATATGTACGTATTTCCAGCTATTGGTAAATTACGATTTTCAGAGAGGATTTTTGTATAATTGTACCTACTAAAAATATAATTCTACTCTATAACATTCTGAGATTTGAAGTTCAACTCCGTTTCCTCTAGAACGATTTTATTTATTTCGATCGACTGTATCAACAGACTATAGTAGTGTGAAAATGTATATATTCAGAGTCAAATGAAAGAATTACACTGTTGCATTAAATTATAGTTTTCTTTACGATAAATATTATGAGTATTTACGAACGAGCTAGAGAACGCTTTGTTGTTATTCGATTGCCTTCCTCTCAATGAAGATTTGGCTGGTTGAAACGGAATCCACTGTATTCAAAACAATATTAATGGCGGAATGAAAATTCCCAGGCAAGAATCGCAGCGTTACGAGATCACCTGGATTCACGGTGGATCAAAAGCGTGCTCCACACTCTGGAGACGTTAGTACCCGGTTTCCTCTCGGTCCGACTGCTAACGAGTGTAACGAGGCCTGGCCCGTCAAATTAAAGGCGGGCCGCGCGAGAGGCGAAGGGAAATTTATCGCGCCGCTTTCGGGAACCGCGGGTAAAGGCCACTTAGCTGCCCGTAAATGCGTCGTCTCTATGACGACACGGCGGCAGATGTCTCGCCAATAGATCACCCCGTACGAGCAGAGAAAGAGGCTTTGTGAACGCGTGTCTCTCATCGCAAGCACCGCCAATGGACGTGAAAGAGCCGCGTATGAGTTATGTCGTAACGAGTCGCGACGTTTTTCTCTTACGCACGTGCTCTTCGGCAACGTTAAAAGATTCCTGGACCAGAAATGATCGAGATTCATTGCGGTTACGGCGATGAATTTTAATCACTCGCCATCAAACTACGGATCCGTTAAAAAATCTTAGGAAATTCAAAGATACAAAAATCCACAGAATATATGAGCCGCATCTGATAGTATTCCAGTAACGTTATTTAGTGGCTGAGATGATTCTCCGTACAGGTTCTACATATCTTTTTACTTGCGCTCATAAAAATACAACACTTGCATTCTAATTACGATATTTAGTATGAGAAAGAAACTTCTATTCAAATTCCATCGTCGTCATAGGAATGAGATGATCGTTGGTGAAGATGCCCGCAAGGAATACTCTTGATTTTCAACAAAATATTTATTAAACTATTAACAAGCAACAGTCAACAACGATCAACTATCAACGATTATCTATCAAGAGTCAATAATCACGTGTCTCTAATTGTGTTTGCTTCGCTACGACGACCTCTCGCACTTCGCAGCTCGGGGCAGAATGAATCTTTGATTCGAAACCAAACGATCCTTTCTTTGTTGCCCCTCGATATCCCCACTACGCACGCGTTTATTATATGTTACCGAGAACGCATTCTTGCGAATATTCGGCGAAAGAACCGTAGAGATATCGATGGCACATTAGGCTTGTCGGCCTTACGCTTTGAAGGTATACGCTTTGTGTCGCGAAACCGTTGGAAAATTCCGTGCCGCCACAGAAATATGAACTTGCATTAAAATTTCCAGTCTACTTATTATCCACACTTCAACTTTAAATTGATACGATTTAGTAAAAATAATTCTTACTTCAAGAGAAGGTTTGTCTCGTCATAATGTATAGGAAAAGGATGGCTATTCCAGCAAGAACATCGTTCGTGTTTTGTACGGGATTCGAAAATTAGTAGGAAGATTTACTAGGAAGTTAAGGAAACGCGATGTTGGTGCGAATATGGCGAGACGGGGCATCGTTAGGGTCATTGGTACCGGTTGCATCGTTGTTAGACTGTTTTTCTTAGTAGGAAAAATCGTTTGACGGGAGGTTAGCGACGTAGTAACCGTTTTATTGGCATGCGTGTACATCGACGCGCCAGAAGAAAGCTCTTTGTTCGTAAAATGTCACTCGCATCCCTCGGCTTGCGCCCCCTTTGGTTATCCATACACCGAAACCAATCGCTTCGTCAAGCCGATCTTCGACGATACATTACGCACTTTTCTCGTCTCTGACATTTATCGATACAGGATACTTTGCAGGTCATCTCTCGGGACCTTTGCGTCTTAGTTCTTTCCTCGCAGTGCATGAACATACTTTTAAGCATCGTACCGCGTCGAGATATTTCCTTTGATCGTGTTAGAAGAGTAAAGTAATTTCTTAAGTTGTTTCAAGCTTCTGCGAGAATATTGGCAAATAAAACGTATTTGAAAAATAGAAACGGTAAATGATTCATGTAAGAGCTACAAAAGTGGAGCGGAGATTCTTAGTTTTGCGTTAGAAGCATCCATAGAAATTTTCATTTGGTTTTCGTACAAAAATTGCTTTTCTCGCACCTTCAAAATTGATATAAAGGTCGATTTACAGAAATCTGCTATTATTTTGATATAGGACAGAAACAGTTAAAATAAAGCTGCAAACATGCAAACGATTTAACTCTTTAGCGAAATTAATAAGTTTGACAGCGTATTGATAATTTTTAATACTTAATCTGTGATATATTCAGCACAAAATTCAACTACATTTTTCCCGCTAAAGAAATCATTCTTAATTTTTTTTTCTCAATTACATCGTGTACCATTGAAACTAAACTCCTCGATTGCGAAAGGCAACGGTGTAAATTTCGTAGAACGAACGAGGACGAAACGGAACGTTCATCAGTCGTCGCTACGATCAGCCAGATTAATCGGCCGATTCTTTCGTTTTTGGACACTCTAAATCTTTCTGGAAAAATAGAGCAAAGGATCCAGGCAGATTGCTCGGTTGCTCGATGGCTGTGTGTGCAGGCTCCGCGAATTTTCATCGAGCCACTCTTCTCGAGAGCCGCGTGCTATTTCAGCTCGTTAGGATAACGAGGATCTAATGTCGCGTTCACAGCCCGGCCAATTACGCGTTACGGGCCGAGGAGCGCATCTTTCGGCGGATCCGCATTGCGACCGTGCTGTCCGGAAACGAAACGAAGATAACCACCAGTCTAACTTTGTAATTAATTAAGAGTTTTGCCTGATTTTTTGCCACTCTGTCGTTCCCATTCGGTTCTACCAATAGGAAGTTAATTCTTTTCTCACATGGCTCCTACAACGTTCGAAATTGAAATACTTTTTAATTCGATGAAAATAGTTGATTATCGCGATAACGATGAATTTTTCGCATAAAGAATTGACCAAGCCGCAAGCTATAATGCTACATATAAAATACTTATTGTCCACAAAATTTTTTATACCAGAAATGCGATAATCGTAAGGATAGAGAGGTACGTAATTGTTTTCTAAATCATTCATTCGGAATTCATCGTCAACGAGTTAAAATTCAATCAGCTAATAAAGAACCCTGAAGTCAACGATCGGACTGCCATTACTTGTTAAAAATTTGGTCTTGAAGACGAAACGGAAGGTAAATAGTTCCTGTTCGGAAACGGTGAGACGATACAAGCGGCGTTTCTCGTCTACATCCGACAGTTCGATGAAAAACGGAAAAAGACGGCGTGAAAGCGAGGTGTCCGGGTGGTGCGAAGAAATACGCGGACGCATCTGGTTACCTCGGCCCCCCACGTGTTCCCTTGCGCTTTGTCGCGAGTTAGCTAGCCACGGTACGTGAGCGCCTCGCGTTTAAGGTATAAGGGCATAAAGGTTTGCTTTCGGTTGTCTGTCGTGAAGGTCCCGAACATGGTAGAACGTGCGCACGTCTCTCGGCTATATGGGACCAAGAGTCGGTAGAGTAGAGAGACCACCCAACGCGATCGCGCGAGACTTCTGAAGCGGGAGAGAACCAGAGGAGAAAGAGAAGAAGAGGAAGAGGATCGTCAGAGAGGAAGAGACAGAGCCGGTGGAGAGACAGAACGACACAAAAAGGGGAAGGAAAGAGAAGGAAAGTGGGAGAGCAGAATAAAGCGAAGAAAAGGAGAGGAAACCACGAGGTGGATGGAAAGAGAAGAATCTTAAAGGGACGAGGCGAGAGAGGATCGAGCATCTGGGCAAGGAATGCTTGTCGGGTCATTAATGCTCCTCGCTATGCACGCTCCTTATGGATCTGACCAAATCAGTGACCGATTGCCCTCCCCCTCTTCCCTCTGCCGGTCTGTGGCCGCAAAGTGGACCGCGCTCCACCGCTGCAACTGGTATATTCTGATGCGAGAAAGCTTCTGCAGGCTTCCTGATGCTCGTATTTCCTTCTCTCCATTTTCGTCAATTCTTAATTATCGGTTAACGAACGGTTCCGCGAGTTTATCCCCGCGCGTTTGCCAGCGGCTTTCCATTCTTCATTTCCAGCTACCAGATAGCCATTTGCCACGTTCATACGACATCGCATATACATACCTCCGTGATTCTTTGCCGAGTATTCGTGTCCAGTCTGAGTTCGCGTGTTTTCATAGTTACCGACAACTTTCTTAAGTTTCTCGCGCATCAGTGGAAAAACTTGTATAACACCGTGGATTCAATTGAAATCCGTAAGTGGATTTGGTTGGAGATCCGCGATAATTTACCTTTTAGCGGAACAATTAAGTTTTTACCGAGCTTGTTCTCCCCTTCGCCGATCGCGATCGTTCGAATGGTTCTCCAGTGGCAAAGCGGGAAAGAAACCGCTGCGCATAAACAGCGCGTTCACATGGCATCCATGAGCCGAGAGTAAGAGTGAAAGAGAGAGAGAGAGAGAGTACCAAGTCTTGCGCGGCTCTTACGCGGAACAGGTGCTGCTCGCGGTTGTAACGGCGCGTATTGTTACACTGTAACCCTGTACTCGGCGAGATACGTAATCTTAATACGTCTGGTCTTAAACTATGTTGAAGAACGTCAGACACGAGGACGATAACCGGAGAGAAAAACGCACGGAGAAAAGGGAAAAATGGTAATGATCCTAGGTCGTCCTAAATAAAGCTTTATGTCGTATCCATTTCATGCGTAATTGCAGCACCGTCGGGTAGATAGAGCAGCGACGCGACGGGGTGGCGGAACGTGGATACCTGCCATACGCGCCGGTAATTAAATTCTTTGAGAGAACGATCGTGGAATGTACAGGCCGGAGCGCGCAATTAAAAGGGAAACGTTTCGTTTCGTTGCCCCAAAGGACTCTGGTAATTAAAAGAATACGGCCCGTAATCGAGCCGAATCCTTCGCCAGTTTTTCTTTCTCTCCCCTTCTCACCCCATCCTTTCTCATTTTTGCACTCTTTTCCTCCCTCTTCCTTCGGTTTAATTTCTTCCTTTCTTGCTATCGTCGCCCGAGTCTGCCTTTTACCGTCTGTAACTTTTCGCGAAAACTGTCCGCTAGGGATGGCAACGCAGCTTCGTGGAAAGCTCGTCGAGTAGCATGCTAATATTCTTTTTCACCCCTCTCACCATTTCTCCGATGGTGCTCACTTTCCTTTTTCTTTTACCTTTTATCCGTGACGCTTTTACGAGAAGCGAGGGTACCGACCGATTGAAATAGTTCGCAGCAATTATCACGCAAGAGTACCACTTCGTCGACGACTGTTTTCCACCCTTATCAAACGAAGGACCCCTCCGCCATCCGCCTAACCAATGGCGCGAGAGAAAAAATCATTATCTCAGTTCAGTCGATGGTCTTTCGTTTAACGTGTACGGAGAACCGTGCTCTCTCTTCATACGAATGGTCGATTTACGATAAAACTTTTATGGTTCCTTTCAATTCATCTTCTGCCTTCCCTTTGAATTCTTTTTTATTCGCTTAACTTTTTGACCGGCCATTTCGACATACGGTGCTTTCTCGATCGAAAAAATTTGGAAAGCGTTCGCTTTCCATCGAATCTTCCTCTTCTTTTAAACGAACCTGGTTTGCACATAACGCGTCTCGACAATTAAATTAATTTAGGTTAAAGTCGTGTAATTCACTTATTCGAAAATTAAACGATTTCTGCTGGCCTGAAAATGGAACTGATGCTGAGAGTCGAGTTCAGAGACGAAAATTGTCTACAGGGGGGTAGGGGGCAGGGGTGCCATAAACGCGAGACGAAGAGACGACACTACGAAGCGAGAGAGGGAATACTTTCAAGTTTTATTGGCCTGGCGTGACTGATTCGTCACGCTTTCAGGTGCCGCTCAAAAATTCGACTTGATTAAATTTTTGATCAAATTACTTTCAGTTAAATAAACATGCAGCAGCGAGTCAGCTTTACAATGCTGGTTCTCCCGTCGCTGGAAATTCGAAAGCGGAGATTAGTAACCTTCCCCTGTTCCAATTTCGAATATTTTTCCACTCGATTGATTCTTCTAAAATGATTTTTTAACTTTCTCTTACACAGATAATAAACAAGAAAATAGGAGACAAACAGAATTCTCTCGAGATATCTTAATTCTTTCGACTTTTTCTTCAAACGGCTGTTCATATTTCTGAACGAAGAAACAGCAATAGTTCGCCACTAAAACAAAACGCAATTACCCGAGGCCGGTTGCCGGGTGAAATTAAAAAGTCGACGAATCAACAGAAGATAATAGAGATCCGGGCAAGCCTCCAAGACTAAGACGTACTTACATCTCTACAAGAAAATTGATTTACAGGATCCGTTAATTAATCACCAGACTAATGGCCTGCGAGAATAAAGCTTGGCTTGAATCATGAACTGCGAGAAGGAGAATAAGCTGAAATATCATTCCGATTCATTACTCGACGACTATTCATGACTTTTCGATGTGTTTGAACTCCGGTGACACGATCTCCACGATCTGGAGTGCACCTATCATAACCGCAGTGCGTTATGATTTGAAAATGATTTTGAATACGAATTATTTTATTATATTTGTCATATGTATGGTTTATGACAGAAGTCAGTTAAGTTCAAATCACGTCGAGATCGCCAATTAATGGTGCATATTGAACGTGTTGTTCCAAATGACGAAACGACTTAATAATTGATACAGTCAGACGTATTTAAAATTGTTCTAAGTACAGAATACAGCGTAATGATTACTGAATACCGCCTACCGAATACTCGATACTAACTGACCCATGATCGTTTATTTATACTGGTCGGAGGAGTGCGGGAAAGTTTGAATTCGATTGACGATTGCACACAGCGGCGATATTGTTTTGTGCGGAGTTTGTTTATTGTTGCATTTCGTACATCGAGACGGTGTCAATGCGCCGCGGCAAAACAATAACACGAGTCACTCTCGATTCGAATCGTCCTATGACTCGAGTGCCGCTACAGATTGCTGCTGACTTTTAAATGGCTTTAATAAAAAATGAAAACGCGTTTATCCTGCGCGACTTGTAAATGATTTAGGCAATTAGAAATAACGCAATTTCGAAGAATACTAATTTAGACTTAGAGGAATACTAATAACACGACCACGATAATCATTCTAAACGCTAGATTGGATGGATTTTAGATCGCAATGAATAGGTGCAGGGAAAGGAGTGGACAAAAGCTGCTTCTTCGGCTTAGTTATTCGCGCTTCGTGTAGAGGGTGGAGCGTAACAGCCTGCAATATAACGGGTGGCGTCGTTTTCCGCCCCAAGAGGGTTGTCCGCGCCAGCGAGGTCTCTGGCGAAGGGCTGGTAATGAGACTAATAGACACGTACCGCTCGTAAAAACTGCTTGCGCGAGTTACTAAAGTTAAATGTTGGCCCACCGCTAGCTAGGGGCTGGGATGCAATTTTATTTTGCGGTACTTTCTTGCCAACACTGCCACTATGCCACATTGTCGATGAATGCAAATTAACACCGTTTTCGTTCCTGCCTCCGACGAATCATTGCCGCATAATTAACGATCATTCAGGAATGACAGCGCGTACGCTTTCACCGAATCTGACACCTGATCGTTTTCGGTTTCCATTCGGTAAACAACAATTTTGATTAACTGATCTGATCGTTCAATCGCTTCAGATTATGGGAGTCGAGCTACCACCATGTCATTTATCATATACTTGAACGGCATGTGTTTATCATTGAGTAGAATTTAATAACTGAGAAAGAAAAATAAGGCATGGAATTTTGTACGATGCGTTGTGTATAATGAAAATTGTTTTGAATGTTCCACGGAACACCGAGTAAACTTACGTCGTTGGAATCTGAAGATTAGCCACCCTCGTTTCACGTCAAGGGGTTCTTAAGGCAGTTAATGAAAAAGCGGCAAAGTCGAATCATCTTAGGGAGCAAAGATGCTCGTGTCAGAGGAAGCTCTACGTTTTAAAAGCAATCAACGTCATGATGTAAAACTTTTTCTTCTTACTTCTACGTTTAAATTAACCAAAGAGAAATAAACACAGAACATTCTTCTGTCTTTTACGTGAACGATCTGAAAGGAATAAAATGTTTGGAAGCATCTTCCCCTTAGATTCGCTCATTGCAATGCACCCCCACTGAAAGCACAAGTCATGCACTTCATCGCTAGTTTCTATTCATCGATGCGGTTATTTAATCAAACATTTCTCCCTGGTCGGCGTTAACAGTGGAGGGTGCGACCCTTCTCAGCACCCATGTACAATCGCAAGGGATAGAAAGCATTTCATCCGCAGAATCCAGCCTTCCAACGGCAGTTCACCTTCCCCCGAACCGACTGTTACCAGTGAAACAGACCGATAACGTTGGATCACGATATAACACTTACTTTTCCGGCCATTTGTCGGGATTTGTTGGAGCTGGGGTTCGCGTGGACTCATCTTGAGGTCACCAAACAATATGCTACCCCTCGAGGGTAATTCTTCCACCCTTACACTTATATATCGTCAAAATAATCGTAAACCGCGAAGTGGATTTCGTACATTGTTTTCGCGTTCTATTTGGTAAAATAAAATTTGGATCTAATTCGGTAAAATGATTTCTAATCAATTTTTAACCCTTTCACACTCGTATCCTACGTAACATTGTATTGGATTGCAAAGTTCTGTCGTCTACGATTAAACGTGTTGATGTATTTAGCGATGAGACGAGTTGATACTTGGCGTAGGCAAATGTATTTCAAATTATTTGCAGCACTGAGTTAGTCGTCGTTCGCTCAGTGTTGCTTGATAAGCGTATACAAGGTTCGTTCGATATTAATTCGCTATAAGAATGCTCGATACTCACTGACTGTCTTAACGATCGTGTTCGTTTATTGATGTGTGAACAGAGGAACGCGTGGATGAATTGTAAAGTAGAAAATATATTTTAACATACAAGTGTAAATACAGGTAGGAAAATAATTTGAGCTGGTCTAGATGCGCACGCTAGCAGTGTTACCCTATGAAGCCATCGTCGTCTGTCTACTGTCAATGATCCTTCGTCCCAGTCTATTGTCTATACGCTGTCGATGGCTTCAGTGCTTGACGAAACTAAAAAGAGTTTTCTTAGAAGTGATGACCATTTCAACATTTATTTATACTGGTCGGGTTGTTTTGCCCGAAGTTTGTTTATCGTCATGTTTTGTACGTCAATGTCCCGAAGCAAAACAACAACATGAGTCGCTCTCGATTCTCATCGTCCTGTGACTGTGTCTGTGACCGTCCTTTTAAGGAATTTGATCGACGTGAAAGATCATATTGAAAAGTTCTTCGTCGAAAAACCTGAGAGGTTCTGGAAGAATGGAATATTCAAGTTACGCGAAAGATGGAGAAACGTTGTGGTAGAAAATGGCACCTATATAATTCAATAAACGTATATAGAATGGAAATGTAAATCGGAACGTGGTTTCCGGCCGACTCGATACTTAATTTTGCTGTGGTCTTCGAATATTTTATGTCTCTTTCTCGCTTTAATTTCCACCGAAAAACGATTTGTAAGTTTAATTTTAATTTTTAAAAACATCTTCTATCGTAAGATACGATTTAATTGAAAATGATCCAAACGAAATAACAGAGTTAGTTATTGATTAACTGCACGATAAATGTCTCGGGAAATTTAGTTTCAAATTTGAATGCGTTACATCTTCTTTACTAAACACGAAGAGACATGTTTCTATTAATAATTAATAGAAGATCATTTCTTCGGACTAAAGGAATTTCGGTCCTGAAAGAGTTAACTGTTCTCACTTTCTAAACGTTAGCTTTTAATTTATCAGAAATGTGTTTTCGTTCTGTTATCTAATTATTTTATTGATTTAGTAATCGGTCGCACACAATATTAGAATCAACATGATCGACACTTAGCTGTCGTAAAATCAGAAGGAAGTTTGAACGAAAGGCGTAGAAATTTCCATAAGAAGTCGTAAAAACGTCAGATGCGAAGATAATCGGTTAAATATGTTCCATGCAGAATAGAATTTGGTATTCGACTATTTGAGTTTTACGGACATCGTACTTTTTACAAACGGTCGATAGCGAGTAACACGTTTGTTTAAAATTCCTGTTCTTTTTATTTCGACTCACAGCTGGATTCCCATCTGTGTCCACATTTTTCTAAGCAAGGTTCAAGGTAAAGATTTAGCTCTTAACTTTTAATTTTTAACAATGACAATTCAGATTTGTAGTTCTCTTTTGCTATTATACAGCAACCGAGCCTTGAAGACACAGGAAGTTGCAACGACTATTTATAGTTCGTTAACTGTTATAAACGGAGCTCGTAAATATTACTCAACCGTGAAGTCGACATAATAATCTTTAATGATACGATAAACGAACAAGATACGATGGGTCGACAATTAAATTGTCGATAATTTCTAATTTATAAAAATTATCAAATCATTAGAATCGTTTATTTAGAGTAATTGTAAGTAATATGGTCTAGCATATAATACTTCGAGTCAGAAGATATAAAGAAAAACATTATTATATTTGCAGCTTTGATGTAGATATTTATCGAGTAGTAACAATTTAGAATTACGTGATCAGGTACATTTCAGAAAAGCAACGAGCCACGTATCTTGTTGTTAACGATATACGTAAATTAAAAGGATGAATGCGACATAACAGATATGTCACAACTGTTAGATTTATTCGCTATTTTAAGAATCATCCGATCATTTTCCTATGTTCTGTCGAATCACACATTCATCGCATCCACGTAAGAGGAATGACATATCACGAATAAATATCAAACAAAAGACAAGTATTCACCCTTACTTAATTGCATAAATGCTTTCTAAAGAAACTCGCGATAGTTTGTCTGGCAAATGAACTCCAACCTTTAACCACGTTCATCGTTTCATTTAAACAACAGTCGAAAACCCTCTTCTGTTACACCTAGGTCGAACGTCTAAACAATTTTCTATTCGGAATTCGACCAGTGTATTCCCAATGGCCTGGTACTATCGGTGGAGCAAAACGTTTATATTTACCGGCCGGTTCAAGACAATAAATCGCTCTCGGCGAAGCGTGTCGTCGCGATGGCGCGCGCTTGCTCGTCGTCGGGGCGGCGATCGCTGAGCGTGCAACAATCAACGCGTCCTCAAAGAGAACGTTGTAGCGAAACCATTAAAGCTCGTTCGGTGACGTTTCACAAGAGGGGTTTAATACGTCGGAAAGCGCATCGCCTGGTGCGTTTGCGAGCGAAGCGAGCGTGCATCGAGGAGGTCGTGCAAAACCAGCGCGATTTCCGCCGATAATTTATGGCGATTATTATTTTCGCGCGGTCTAGAGAGAAAGAAACGAGAGACAGAGGAGACTTGGCTCGACGAAGAGAGTCGAATTGAAAGATAAAGAGAGAGAGAGAGAAGAAAAGGGGAAATGGAGGGGAGGTAAAAAGGAGCCCGGTGAATCAGATTTATCGCCGGTTTCTGAGTTATAAGGCGGTATAGGAACCGAGTCTAAGGCTCGTAAGTCATTCTGCATGTACGTGTGTACACGGTCGAGCACTTGGTTATACGCGCGTCTCTTAGCGGGCAGAAAGTAACGAGAAGATCCGCGAGAGGCAAGGGCAAGGAGCTCTTTGTTCCTGATTGCACTGTCGTGCTTATAATTAGCAACGGATCGCGGGAATTCATTGTGAATAGTATCCACGTGTACGATGTCGAATCGCTTTGGTGTCGTATGCAAACGCGCTGTCCCCTCCGGTGTAAATTCCTGTTCGATGTACATAAACGACGAGCCAGCTATTCGACGATTCACTTTCATTTTTTTCTTTCATTCTTCGTTTTTCACAAAGAATAAAATAACCAAACGTATAATTGTATCTGTTGTACAGACAGACCAGAGTTTACAGGCTGAATCTCTTCGATGGAATAATAAGACTGGAAGAGTATACGAATCATCGTTTTGTGGAAGGACGGTCGGTCATCGTAATCGCGGCTCGCGGGGTCACAATCATTTATCACACCCCTCCGGCCGACGTAACCCCCTCGATGATAGATACCTGGCGGAGTGTACTTCGAATTTTCATCGAGAAATCAAGAGAGCGCGGCTGGTGTATTCTTCTCGCGGCGGCGCGATAAATCGCAGGAAAAAAGCACGCCGAGCAGAGAAAATCAATTTCTTTGATAGATAAATCATACGTGGTCGCGGCAGAATGCCTACGGAGTGCTTCCTGAACAAATGTTCGTGGAAGCCCGTAATACATAGCGATCCTTCGAGATACAGAAAGTCAGTCACTTATCACTGGGCCCGTACTGCAGCAAGACAGTTTTCTTCTTCTCTCTGGAAGAGAGAAGAGGAATAAAATTGGCCGAGACGTTGCGTGTACCTTGAGAAATCGCGGGGGCGGCTTGGCCACGATAGGGGAGGTAAAACACAAAGAGGGAGGGATAGAGAGAAGGAGGGGGTGTTGACCGCGCTTTACAGATCGGTGAAGTGTAAGTTATTGTTTATGGGACCGACGGGATGATCTATCGCGATGGTTGCTGAGTCACGATAGCGCCCAGCGCGAAACCTAGCCAACGCGGCCACCGTATCTAACCCCATTACAGAGTCACCGATGCCGGGACACGATCTCAAATACATAGACCCGGGGTGCTCTTCTTATCAAGGGAAGAACAGTCGTATACACTGTGAACCTTGTCATTAATCAGCTGGAATATTGTATTTTCAGTCCACGAGACTGGTTGGAGGTTTTGACAGGTTACAATTTCTGAGATTCTCTATAGGTTTTCTAGCGGGTGTTTCAGAAAGTTGGTGTGAAACATCAGTAGCGTATCATTCATAGGAATAATAAACAAAGTGTGAATAAACGTGAATCCAAATACCATTAGCTTCGCAATTATAGAACGTTTTAAACTGAGAATCCGTAACACTATCCTAACTCGTAACGCTTTAATTACTTCAGAATTAAAATTCAAACGAGATTTGATCTAAGTCGGCGATTCGTGACGAAGGACCGTGAAAATTCGAAAAAGCGACGCAGATACGAATTGCAAGAGTGATTGGTTCGCCGAGCACGAAAATACGCGCGTGTCCTTTTGATCATGAAAATGGTTTCGCGGAAGGCGAATCGGGGCCACCGTGAAGCCAACGGTCAGCTCACGTTGACCTGCGGCCAACTAAAAGAACTCGAATCGCGTAATGCGTGTACTCGACGCCGGACGACGACGACGACGACGACGACGATGAAAACAATGAGAACGACGATCAAACGAGAGGCGCACCGAGTTTTCGCGGCTGGTTTCTTGCGGTCGTTTCGCGCGGGAACTGCTGTACGTTCTCCGGATGACACTCGAACGCTTTTATTACCCGTAATCGGCAGTACTTAAGGCTCGTACACGTGCGCGATAACGTGCGGCGCCTTGAAAGAAATGCCAACCGTCTAATTCCTGCCGACCGCCGGGAAACATGGCGTTGGATCCCCAACCACAATCCCTCCTTGACCAGCGATGTTCGCTTTTTTCGTACACGATCATCACATAACGACACTCTCAAGAGGAAGAAATTAATTTTGCATCAAGCGGAAGGACAACTGGCAAAATTATTGATATACTAAAAAATAATCGATCGTTTCGATCTTGATTAAAATTCTCATTACTGGAACAAGAAATACGGAGAATCTTAACAGATACGAAGCGGTTAAATTCTTTTTGCTACGCTACACAAAACTTGGTGTAAAGTAGCGCGTTTGTTAGTCTCTTTAAATCGCAAACATCGAAGGACACACGATACGATCGCACGAAATGATCGACGAGGGCAAGAAGAAAAAATACAAGAGAATAAAGGAGAAAGATACGGAGATTAAATGGAAGTGAAGAGAAGGAGATCGAGGGAGGCCAAAAATTCTCACGCGGATCTAACGAGTGGTAGGAAAGAGCGGTATATTCCGGTATTCAAATCTCAGCGCTTGGCAGTTGGAGGGGGAGGGGAGGCAGTAATGGAATGAGATTTCGCGTGTAGCAATATTTAATAAGGTCCTTAGTAAGGGAGCCACCAAGGGGTATAATAGCGAGAGATGGGTGTTGTGAACGCGTCAGCGGAATGGGACCACCCAACTGGGCCCCGTGCCAAGGCCCGCATATATGCGGTTCTGTATACGTGCACACAGGGCCGCCTGTAACCCATGGAACTCATGGGGTCCCATGGATCACTGCCGCTTCTCTTTCTTCCTTCCTAGCTGGAGGGAATGTCACTCGAGTCACCTAAGTCGGTAGCCGAATTGTTTCCATGCAAACGAACGGGCTACGATTAAGAAAGTGTCCGACCGCGGGTCTTTGGAATGCCGGGCGGCGAGCCACGAAAGAAACTTATCGGAATGTTCATCTTCGTCGTTCTTTTGCGTCTTCTTTCGTCGTTGTCCGTGGTCGACTCCGCAGCGACGAGAAAATTCCGCGACCTGCGCATTACCCGGCCAAACGATTCACCCAAACGAGCCGATTCTACGTAGCTGCGTGGAAGGATTCTGCGTTTTTATTAAAACTCGCCGATCAGGTACATGGTACTTTTCCTCGCAAACGACTCAATCGCCAGTTTTCTATCGGACGTATCTCGAACGTATCTTAAGATCCAGGGTCGTCAATGTTCGAGAGTCGGGGATGCGAACTGGATGTGGAACATTAATGGCGGTCATAAACGGCGATCGTCGTAAATACGATAGAAAACGTGCTCAGCTCCGTTTATTTGACTTGCAAATGCGACTATTCGGGTCTCGATACGCGACGATTAGGCGCGAGGAATGTAATCACCCCGTTACAATTCGCTAAATACATAAACAGCTCGGAAGTAATTGTTCGTAATGGAATGGTAGCACCTTGGGACTCTGATAATTTTCGTTGAGCCGGTGCATTATATACGCTTTATAAGATAAAATAACCGGTCTTAAAGCAATATACGAGTCAAGTAGAAGTCGAATTGATCAACTCCATCAAGATAAATCGTTTGATTTCTGAGAAGTCAAGTGATAATCGTACGTTATGATTCTACGAACTGATACTAAAATTGATAAATTTTTCAAAAATGAAGTCACTCGGTTTGATTGCCGACTGATTGGGTAGTGTAATGACAGATATGTAATATTCCAGTTCTTGAAGCAGAATTTGAAAGCCGAACTGAATTTATCGAAAGCTCGAGGCACAAGCAAATCACTGACGATGGATCTAATCAAATTCTCGCGATTCCCTTTGCCATTGCTAATCGATAATCGACGAAGACGCGGCGAATAAGACGTTGCCGTGTCAAACACGAGTTCTGTCCGCCCAATAACTTTAACGATGCCGAAGACTCAGAGGAGAACATGTCGGGTTCGTAAGAACGTCTTGGCAGTGTATGCCAGATGCGGGTAATTAAACAGAAAATGGACGTTAATAAATTTTCATACACATCGACCGATCAGATCCAGCATCGTGAAATGCTCCACGGGAACAACGATGCTCTTTCTCATTGGCAAAGATCTTGAAACGAGGATCTCGATAGTCGAGAAATCGATTTCGTACCTCTTTTGTCGAACGAATTAATATCGGTTGAGGATTTTGCGAAATATGATATTCCTACGAGAAGTCAATTCCAAGATAATTTCACAGGATCTGCATCTGACTATCGAGGAACCTAATTCAGTTTTCTAGGAATCCAATATCGTGCAAGTTCTAGGTCTTTATGCTTTATCGGGATGAAGTTTTATCTTTGCGATGAGATTCATTTCCACTTGATCGCTCTACCGTTCAATCCTGGTCAATTGAATCAAATCATTTCAATATTCTCCTTTAAATAGCTCTGCTTTTAATCTCAAACTCACGGACACCATATTGAAAAGATTAATTGAAAAACACGCGAGATATTCTGTTCATAGCGATCAACTAAATTATCTACAAAGTTGCTCAATATTATTCTAATTTATCGTAACAGAGCTGATGAATTTGATTTCCACATGACTCAAATATCTCATCCACAAGTACCGAAATATTAACGCCATAAGAAACTAAATTCCTTTTGCCTAATAAAAAATCCTATGCATTCGTGTTTAAGGTATATGACGTTAAGCTTTCATCCTTTTTTTCATAGCGAATGGATTAACTGTATGACTCAAATATCTCGTTCATAAATGCAAAACTGTTGATCTTCTAAATAGTAAAATGTCTTACTGCTAATAAAATCGTATTCAACCATTTAAGATATATTTTTCTTATTTAAAACATATCGCGCCAGATTTTCGCCCCTTTTTCGTTCCGGGTAAATTAATCCTTAACGCTGCGACTTTTAATTGTGAATATCAGCTGGCAACTCCAATTTATTCGCATCATACTTCGACTTGCAAATTTTTAAGCGTCAGATTTTAAATGCTACAATGACGCATAAATAATAATATTAAAGTTATTCAACACAATCTTTATTCATCTCAGAAGTGATATAATTTTGATTAGAATATTTATATTAATTATAATTGAGCAATGTGTGGAATTCTTTAAAACATTCATTGGGCTTCACACACTTGGAGTAGAACGCCGTACATCGGTGGTGCTTGATAGACACACTTAACTCTTTGACTACCACGCCGAAATCACATGTTTCGCTCAGGACGCCACGGGAGTACTTTTATTATTCAAAGCATATAATGGCAAAATAATAATAAATTGACGATGTAAGACAACGTTCTTCCCCGATGCACCGGTTATCTTATTGGTGGTCTCGGGTGAACACCGTGGCACCTTGGTAACAGTTGATAGCGACATATTGTAACAAGGCTTGGTTCATTTCAACAAACCATTCGCATTCGTCATTTCGTCGTAAACAAAACGTGCAGAATACATTGTTGAAAGATAGAAGATATTAGTATGTAGCAGATGTGTAGAAGATATTAGTAGACAGTATTTGCTCATTCTATTTATAATAATAACGTGGAGAGACAAGCGTGACACTTTTACGATTTCGACGAAACGTTCGGCTGTGATGGTAGAGGTCCGCGAAAGAAATTATGTTTGTGATAAACCAATGGTAGTGGTAGATCGCGAGAGAGGAAACTGTGCTGTAGATTTATCGGATCGAACGATAGCATATTCTACGCCACGTAGAAGAACCCTCAAGTGGTATATAAAATTAGCTTTAGAGTTATTGTTAAATACATCAATTTCAAACGCGATGATGCTCTATAAACGAGCAACGAAAACAAAAATCGAGGTATCGGATTTTGGAATGGCGCTCGCAATGCACCTTACACAGTGCAATTCACCAGAGCCGTCTGATATACTTGTTCGACAAAGATCGCGACACGAAATGCAGAAGAAAGAAGAGCAAGCGTACCTGGCACGAAAATTTTGCAGAGCGTGCTATAAAAAAAATGTTAAACAGTCAGGATGAAAAATTGCTAAAAATCGGACCAAAAAGGTGACCATCTATTGTCCAGATTTTATCGATGAGCCACATCTGTGTTTAAAGTGTTTTAATACAGTGTACCGTTAGATGCAAGATTTGTTCTCATTTCTTTTTATCGATGTCCTAATAAAAATGTTTAATTGCTCAATGGGGCACTTTTTATTTCAAAGTATCTTCTATTTATCGGTTATATTCAAAATACCCTAACTGTCAATTTTCATTCAATTTCTACAATTGTAAAAAGTTGAAGCGCTCCAATGACCACCATGGCGTCACAGGAGAAACCATGGCAAGTCATATACGAGCAACGTGGCAGTCAAAGTGTTAAGGGTTAAAAAGATCGTCGAAGAGGGTGGTAATCATTTTCGACGGAGTGGATCTCGCAAGCGAACAGTCGGCCCGTGTGTTTGGTGCCGCGGCTCGGCACATAGGAGAAGAAGGGTAATTGAAAATGTAAATGCCTGGCGAATTAACGATCCGAATTGGAGGTACTCGGAGAGGGCGGGCGGCCCGGGTCGGACGTGCGCGGTGTTCGATGATAATCCGCGGATACCGACGCCGGTGGTACTGGTTCTGTGCGGATAAACGATTGGCAATTACGGAGGTGATAAATTCCGGCGGCGCAAATCGCCGGTTATGCGCTATCGCAGCCGTATACTATGTGCACGCCCGTAATAATTAAGCGATGAACGGAGGAACGGACGATAGGACGATCCGGCGCACACTAGGCTCCAGATACTATGGAATCGATTACGGGTATCGATAGATTGCGATCGACGATCCCGAGAAACCGACTTGGGTGTTCAAAGGATGCGTTCGGTAACCTTGAATGTAACTTGTGGAACACGTTGTTGCGATTGTTGATTAGAGAATGGTTGCGGAGAAAATGAATGTGGGCAGTTTGTTGGGTTTAGATCTGTACGATTGTGGGAAGCATTCTTCATTTAGTTAATTCGAGGTTGTAGGTATATTGTGAATAGCTCCTATTTTGAATAGATAATTTTGTCTGTAAGGACATTTTGTCAAGGGTTATTAATATAAAATTAAGACGAATGGTGAATCACGTGCTATCCATTATCTGTTCTTTTCCTCAGTGTTTTATAACTCAATCTCTGCTGATGTGAGCGCTAACACGGCGCATATACAGTAGCAACTGAAGCGAAGAATTTTATCGCAAGATTGCCTCGAACATCGACAAAACATTCTAAAGTAACCATAAAAGTGATGAACTTCGAGCTATTCCAACTCCAAAAGCAAGAAACACAACGAGCCACTGGTCGCCATGAAAAGAAGGCGGCTGGATGAAAGTCGGCGTCGCGGTTGGTGCGAAATCGAAGCGTGAAGTCGCAATTCCCGATCGAAATAATCATTTCACAGGGACACTCTATATATAGTATATCGCGAAAATCTGGGTTAACGAGCGTTCTCCTTCACTCGAATGTGTCTGTATATACACGATCGCGTGCATGTGTATCGCGAACCGCGCTAATTAACCCCGATGCTACCGTTCGATCTCGACACCAACGGAAACGATATCGCTAGTGTAACGATCACCACCGAGAGCAAAAAGTACGACGATTCCTTTTTCGAAGAGATCCACGGTATGCACAAGACTTCTAAGTATCCACGATGGAAACACCTGCTTGCGATTAGCGTGCATCGTTAATCCGCCATCTGAAGAGGGATCGTGAGTTTCAAAGGTAATTGAGAATCGTACGAAACCGTATGTAACTCAGCCTTGAGTCCAAACGTATCGCGGGTAATTACGAATCTTCTGTGCTTGGACGATTAACTCTCCAAGGACAGTGTGTGTGTTTTTTTTTTTTTTTCTTCGTCTTTGGCTACTCGGTAAACAATTATCTTTTGCTCTATTAGTACGTCCATTAAACGAGTGTCTTGTCCCATCATGCTAAAACTGGGAATGATTACGTCCCATACTGTCTTGCTAAATAAGCGTCTGATACTTCATCAGACATTAAATCACAAGCCATAAAATGTACGTATCACTGGTTAGGATTAAATAAGGTGCGTTTCTGGCTGTACCATATTGGAATTTAACAAGAACGTGGGACGCGGAAGAACGGAAAGCACGATAAACGCTAGGAAGAAAAATCGTCGGACCGAATGATATTAGGAGAAGTGAATCACGATGGGTGAATCGAAACGGATAGGTCGCCGAGTAACTCGGATCCATCGGTGGCTCCGGTCGAGAAACTCGCGAGATAATGGTCGATTTTTTGCTCGATCCGGAGACACAGGCCGAACCGGGGGCTTTTATTGGGGCTTAAGCTGCCGAGAAAAGAAGGTGGCTCCATGATAGATGCGAGCGAACAACAGCTACATGGGTGGCCCTCCCGTCACACGCGACTTACTAGCCACCCCGAAGACATTCGCCGTGGCTGATATCAGACCGCGCTGCGCCGCGCCGGCTTCGATACGCCCGTCGATCCTAACGACGAATCTGCGTCGACGAAACCTGACGGCCAGGGCGCCGGCGCTTACGTCTCTCGTTTCACTACTCGCCTTCGTAGTTGGCCTGCTCTTGTTACGGTTAGTTTAGATTCTTTGAAATATAAATACATACAGTATTTTGATTCTGGTGACTTGCAGCTTTGAATGATACTAATTAGGTTAATGACTAATCGTGTCAAGGTAGTATAAATTGTTTTAAATGTGAAGATTGAAACTGTGAATACGTTGAGAATCCTATTTTAGTAGAATGGTTCAATTGAAGTCAAGTATATTTTACAACTGATTTTTTTTTTTTAATGAAACTCGATTCTTCAGAAATACTGGTAAATTCGTTACTTTTTTTTTTTTAAGGATAGAAACTGTGAGTACATTAAGAATTTTGATTCAGTAATATAATTCATTTCGAGTCAAATAATATGATTCATTTATACAGAGTAGAAATTTATTGTTAACAATACTGGTAGATTTCTTATATTTTTGAAAAGTTGAAATTATGGGAACATTAAGAATTTTATTCTGATAATATGGCTCAATTGGAGTCAAGTATATTGTCTAAATGTTTTCTTAGTGAAAGTCCATTGTTAGAAGGTACTGGTGAATATATTATCTTGTCTATGGGTTAAAGCTATGGAAACACTAACTATCTTATTTTAGTAATACTTTCTAATTTATAGAAGATAAGTGTGTAATTGTTTCTAGTGGAATTGGTTGTTATAAAGTACTAGTGAGTCTTTTGTATTCTTTGATGCAAACGCTACAATGCTTCATTTTATCAAAAATGGCGGACAACTCTGAAATTTTGTGCGCGTCTAGACAATTGAACATGGAGACCTAGAAAATGACCCGAGTCGTGACTAAGAACCTTTTTCATAAGAAAAACGAATTGAAGGACAAAACGATAGAAATTTCTTTGAATATGTTGCAGTAAAAGGAAAAGGATCTATACGGTTCAATATGTATTATATATGTTATATTATATACGTTCCTTACTTTGAAAAAAAGATAGCGTCATTCGATAAAATTACATCCGATATAGTTACGTGGTTCCCTTTTCCTGTCTTCGAAATGTCTAAAGGAATTGTCATCTACTCGAAAGTTCAAACAGCGACAATTTTTTGGAGGCACTATATCGTAAACGATCGTAAATAGTAAATTAAGAACGAAAGCGAAACGTTGCTATAACTGTAACGAAAGCACATGAAAATACACGAACGCCATATTTACTGCGTTGGTTTCCTGGCCCCTTTGGCAGACATTTATCTCGTGGATTGTCAAGAAAATTGTAAACAATAAATAGGAGGTTGTAAAAGAGCACTCACCGTTTACTGCATGACGAATTCGTAATCCATGGCTAGCGTTAATCTCCAAGGCATAGTTTTCCTCGATTTAATGACACAACTTTGCACTTTCATCGAATTTGCTCATTCCGCGCGTTTTCTTTTTGGTACTACTTTAACTGATCGCAACGCCGTACTGTATGCACTGTGTGGCGTTGTCATCGACGTATGATAATCGTGTCAGTCACGATTAGTCGAATCGCATCAATATTGTCACGAGGTCGAAAAGAATAATACAGTAAATACATAGTAGATATATCGAAAAATATTAAAGAAAGGGTATTGAAAATATTGAAGATGCTAATCCGATCTAGTTATACTTTTCGTTTAACGTATTATCACTTCACAGGTTGTTATTGATATTATTCAGTTCGATATCACTGAAGAAACGAACACACTAATATATGAGCAGACCGTATCTTGTGACGTACATATGACGGACGATGCGAATCACTATTGGTCGAGTCACAACGATATTATCGCGAGAGTTGCAAAGTGAATATCGAAGATGTTAATGCACTTCATCGTGTTATATTTTTTACTTTCCCGGTATTGTCACTTTACGTAGAAAAATACACTGACAGTTACAACAATAAATATCAAAGATGCTAACGCGATCTATTGTATTATTATATTTTTTACTATTGACCGGGTTGCTTCACGAGATCGATAGCATTGTCTTCACGTAAACCGAAACAATGACAGTTGTAAAAATGAATATCGATGATGCTTACGTGATCTATAGCGTTATATCTTTCGTTAGTGTTCACATGTTTGATATCTCTTCACGAAAATGAACATATTGATATATGAATCGTTAAAAAGTATCTACTACGATATTATGTACTTACTAGTAGACCATATTTTGCAACGAATAATAAACGATGCGAATCGCAATGATATTACCACAAGATTGAAGTAAACTTTAGTATGGTGTATCATGTTATACTTTTTCGTTTGATTGGGTATTGTCATTTCGCGAGTTCACTATTGTTGACTTCACGTAACAAACACACTGATACACGAGGAGACCGTATTTCAGGCAAAAGTCTAGGTAATTTGATTGAGGACGCGTTTTGGAACGTTAATTGCGCAGAAGGATGCGCAGAAGGATGCGCAAAACGTCAGTCAAGTGGTAAACGACGAGAGAGTGCGTAAATTTCTTAATTGCTCAAAATTATTTAAGAGTCTGACAATTTAATTATTATTTGTCGCAGGTGATTTCAGAAATTTGTTGGAGCTATTTTTGATGCTCGAGGCGGCGGCAGTCACTGAAAATTTACTACGCTGCGAAGAATCATGTCGGTTGGTCAACAACACAGAATTCACGACGCCAGCGAAATCGACATAACCAATTGATTGGAGATCTAAACATAGAAACAACAAGTATGTGACTTATTTTACTTCATGATTGCTTTCTATATCAAATAAGACGTATAACCAATAACGACTAGCAACTTAATAATAATAATAGCTTGCTGTTTCTTCTGACATCGACTAATACACATAACCATTAATAAGAATATCGCCGTAAATGTGTCTCTTAGACGCCATACTCGTCAACTTCATTTTTTATTAATTTCTCAATTTCACTATCCGATATAAATATTCAATTCTCAAGAGATAAATGACTTATTTCTATAAATTAATTTACTATGAGACGATAACATAAATAACAGTAAATTGTAAAATATATTTTAATTTCGTCTCAAACGTGAATACTATATAGTTGATTACATTTATCACATTTGTAATTTTGTAAAATATTGTTATAAATGAAACGTTGATGTAGTTGTCGATTCTATAACGACGTTTATGTTACACCACAGGGATATGATCTGACTTCGATTTTTAGAATCGAATAAAGTATCGTATCTAATGGTATTATTTGAAATGTTTCAGATAAGATTTAACAAAAGAAGTCGAAAATTATTTGGGAAGCATCGCTGACGGGATTTCAGAGGTTCCTCAAGATAATGATACTACAAAAGCATGGGGATTTGAAGAAATCTTCTGTTGCCTGTTCTTTCTTCCACATTTACAAAAACGTTCTACGTATGTATCAAAGATTATATATCATATTTTATTATTTATCGTCGTATAAGCGTATAATCGAAATGCTATTTGTAATTGTTGCATGCGATAATTTTTCTACTTTTCATCTAATATTGGATAATAATACAATTGCATTAGTTTGACTTCATCGATTTGTAAAATAAATAGATATGTATGGACTGAAATTTTGCTTACAATAAAATTACTGTAATTATTTTGGACGATAGCTTCTATGGGTTAAGGACTATTCAGCAATAAAATCGTTTAAACGAACCATGCATATCCCAAGTAGGACTTAGGTAAATAGATACGTTATTCCGTGCACGCGTTAAAGTAAAATGAATTTTGCCGAGGCCTTTTTCAGTAACGTTATGTAAGCCTATTAAGCGGACACTAGACACCTAAGAAAGAAGGACAGAATAATGTTTGAGGAATGCCGAAAAGTAGAGGAAAGGGAGAGGTCACAACACGACCGGCGGAAGCCATGAGGTAAAAGAGGAGAACGAAGAAGACTCGATGAGACTCTGGTTTTAATTAGTTGGAACCGCCGCGCCGCAAGGGAACAATCGATGGCATTAACGATGTTGCAGATAAGAAATCAGGCTTCTGAACTCTTGTTCGTTATCATTGCCCGAATACTTCTGACGCGAGCCCTCCTCGAATTCTTCTCAATCGAATATGATTAAAATCTTCATAAACACCTGCTCCAACTCTGACTAACAAATACTACGAATCGTCATTTACTGATGACTTTTTCTTTTCTTGAATGAATTGAAATTTCTTCGTTAATTTGTATTCATCAAGGGGATTTACCTTCTATCTTGTAATTTCTAGTACTTTATTACAAACTTATTCGTTGGTTCTTTAGTTTCATAATGAACAAAAACATATAATTTTTGTCGTACTTTATTATAATACTTCTACGTTAAAATTTTATTGATAATGATATAAAAATAGCTCCAAAACTAATTAATATTGAAAAGAGCGGAATATTTAGTGTGTAGTAAAGAAATTAGAATTTCTATTCTATTTTTTGAATTTATTTCGTAGAAATTGTAACGCTAATGATATAGAAATTGCTGTCCAATTATTCGGTGTTTGAAGAGCAGCGCATGTAGCAACGAACGTACTAATTGCAAAGAAATCAGAATTTCTATCTTAAAATAACTTGAGAAGAGTTAAAATGTGTAAACTGAGAGAAGAACCTGAGAACCACTGGGCCGTTTACAATTAAGCAATGTAACCGAGTCGCAGACGCGTGGAGCGTCGTGTGTGGTCCCGGGGTTCGAATCCCACCTCTCCCTTTCCACTCTTTCCAACCGGTACCACCACTCTACCATGATGTCCCCACCACTTGAAGGTTCTCTTCAGCTCCTCTCATGTTCGTTTTTCTCTCGTTTCTCCTCTCTTGCTCGCCGCGGCTCTTTACCTTCTACGCTCGATCCCGAAGGTGGTGACTCATCCACCTATAGGCTACCACGGATTCGGGAATTCCTTCTCGTTTCTCGTCGTTCCTCGATCTAACTCGAATTTTTGCACAACCATCCAGATTTGTATCGAGATCACGAATAACAGACCGAAACTGCGGTTCATTAGAACGGCAAACTTGCTTCGTGCAACCTTTTTCGATGATCCCGTAGGAAACTTCGGCATACGTTTTAAGAGGATCTTGACGATCTTCTCTCAGATATTTTAAATTGTCTATTATTAAAGATTAGAATACAGTAGAACTTCATTTATCTTATTGATATTTATTTAAATGAATTAATTAAATAGGTAATGGAAAGGAAGAACTAATGAGCCTTTTTCATATAAATTCCAGTTACAATTTCACTTCGACGAATTCAAATAGATCCGGGTTTCCAATTGTGACTTTCTGATTAGTGCAGCTGCAAGGTAATTCTACTCCAATTTATATACAAACTAATGAAATTAAACAAGCTAATGAGAACGAAACTATTTCAGAATTGAAACTATCTGGAAAACAAGACAACTCGTTATAATTTCTTCTGCCCAATCTCTCTATAATCCATAAAAGTTGGCGTGACTTAGGTTTTAAAACTGGTTCCGATTGTCCAATAGAGCTGTGACGCGCGAGAATATCCATGGCCAGACATGTTTGGAGTTCGGACTTGTCGAGAGGCGCGGACGCGTAAAGGTGGACATGACACTAGGAAACTAAATACTGGTCGACCGATCCTATGATCTTCGCAGAGAGTTTGACCGCTGTCAAAAAGCATTGGCCCGTCTGGACCTATCTCACTTAATTTTCGTTAAAGTCACCGAATCGAGGATTGGATCGTCGATAGTCCGGAATCGTCTTACCAGTATCTTTCTCTATTCACACTGAGCATCGTGTCGATCGATAGTAACGATGGTTTGGAATAAATTGGACCCGATTTCATAAGAGAAAATCTGTAGATGTAATACGAAGGTGTGTCTCTTAGTGCTGTCACCTTAATACTTTTTCGCTTGAATTTGAATACTCGCAAACAATATATGGACAGATCGTCGTATATTTGTCATACTGTTCATAAATATGTTTGTGAAATATGTTATGTGATATCATTTACTATAGTCATCTGTTTGCACACATCTCGCGGACAGTGTCTGTCTTAAGAAATCGTTAAATTGTTCACATTTTCATTTGAATTTCTTTTTTTCAGGTTGAACATTGAAATTCAAATGACGATAAAAACGTACAACTACAGATTTATACAGAAGATGACAGCCTTTCTTATTACTCTCGGATACATCATGGCTTTCATCACCCATATGTTATCGCGGTCCAATTAAAATTCAGATTTACTGGCGGCAGACGTAGTAGCAATATTAAGGATCAGGGAACCATTTCACGAGCGAAGACGACGTTTCGTTCTCCGTAACCCTTTGCACGGTTAATGAAGAGTTCGCTATATCCCGGGATGGCAGCTGACGTTGCATTCATGCATGAGAGTGCCGCGTCCCGGTCATTTGGCCTGTGGTGCGACTAAAAACAAGGCAGCGCTCTCGAGTTTTGTCCCATCGGTGGCCGGTAACGCGCCTTCCATGGGGATCAGCAGCAAAAGAAAATTTCAAAGGGGACCATCGACCCGCTGGCCCACACATCGAGTTGCCGGAACATGCGGATTAAGCCATTAAAGCCTGCTTCAAGCTGTTTCGGGGAAATTCACGAGACAGAGAGTTCGTTATTGTTACTCTGTCACAAGTAAAACTGTTGTCGGCTTGTTTCGATACATGCGACGAATGAACCGTTGTGTCATCACGAGATTATTATTGAACCTGCACTTTGATTCTCTTGCTATAGGGTAAGGGAGAGATATTTGAGTCAAGCTAAGTAATTCGCCAAATTATTTCGTTTACCAATAATTTTTACGACTTACATTTGAAAACACGTTATTTAGCTCCTTTTAACTGACGTGATATATCCTTGTTAACTCAAATAGGGCTACCATAGGGTTATTTGAATTTTCTCATGCATAAGCATGTATGATATTTTTTCATTCTTTCGTTATTATATCCAAGATTAATCACGTTTCGTTTGATTATTGCATGCAAAATTAAAAATTAAACTTTAAGATGTTAAAGATATTGGCACAAGTAACCCTAACTTACTATCATGTCTAGCTTTATTTATTCAAAATTCTACTTTTATGTTATGTTTTGATGTGCATATAACGATCAGGTACTGATGTGTTCGTGTAATCCACCCTTCGATTTAATTTCGTGATTTTGATTAAATTTTCAGTAAAACGTCCATGTACATCTCATGTAGTTAGAGATACCTTGGTGTTTATTTGAAATTTCTACGAAGATTCTTATCGACTCCTCAAGCTCGTAAAAGTATGCCTTCGTTTCACCGCGTGAAACGACCAACAAATTACACAACGGTCAGACTTTTACTTGAATGAGCAAAGAACCGCGAGAACAGCGATGGTCAAGCACGCGCGAGACCTTCCACGAGATAATTTATTGGTCAATCAAAATGACGCATGGAGGTATAAGGTGACACGTCAGCGTGCACGGTTGACCATTAATTTTAATACCCGTCACCATCAGATCTCCCGACGCTGCTTTCCACGTTGGCTCCCCACTGACGGTGGAGCGTATCCATCGGCATCGGCTACCGTACGACTAATGCCCCGTTCACTAACGACGATCATCCTTGAAGATCTCGGTCTACCGATCTCTCACGGCCGCCACGAATTATTATCCTGCTCTTAATCCTGCGTAGCTGACCCGCCGCACCATCCTATCGGGTGGCGATTTCAATAATGGAACAAATCGAAGGATTAAACTTTTTGAATATATAGAAAAAAACTTAGAGAAACATAAAGATTAGAGACAATCTTTTATGTGCAACTTGCACAAAATAACAGCAAAAGAAATGATCATGAATATAATACACTGATAAAGAGACAAGAGGATAACGAAGAAAAACGAAAAGCAGAATAAACCAATAAATACCTACAATCTTGTGAAAAATCATGCAATTAAGATACGATCAGACGAAAGCTGCGAGCTGGCGTTCGAATATATCAATGGTACGCCAAGAACGCGTCGAGAGGTATGCAAGCACGGTAAGTGCAACGTCGATTGATAGCGCGCGTCCCCTTATCTATAAACCATTTTCACTTTTTTTCGTTTTTCTAGGTGCTTATCTGGTGTCTGAGGCGCGCAACTAGAGAATTCTAGGACGTTATTTACGGCTGATTAGCAGGCTCAATAATTCCCTTCCGCATTACTTTATTGAGTCCCATGGCCCACGCGCGATTTGCCTGCGATTTATGGCGCAAGATAGACCGCGATACCGCTGCCTCCGGATCGGCTCGTTCTGTTGGGCTGATCTCGTATGTAAACAGAGGCCGAACCAAACTGACCGGTAATCTCCGACGAATTTGCATCTGGTTCTTTTTCTAAACAGTTCGAGCGAACCAGGTAATATGCAGCGTGTTGTATGCATAAAAGGGAAACGCGCATACGTTGAAACAACGAAACAGAATTGTCTTTCACGAGGATCAAATCGTGCGACTCCCGTGAAACGGAAACCATTTGTTTCCCAACGATTCAGAGATTATTCCAGCCGTATCTGTTTAACGCGCATCATCGACGTTTCAATCGGTAACACCAGCATCTACGGTCAACATCTAATCCCTATTCGTTTCATCGACTATTCCAAAGTGGCGGAGTATACGTCAACGTGAAATGAATCACGGTATGCTGTCGGTTCTCGAGACGGATGCATAATTTCGAGGCTCGAGGCTCCCAAGGCTGGTTCCTGTCCCCGCCGCGTTACAGAAGGCGCACACGGTTGCTCAGGAATGTCGAACGGGTCGGTCACAGGGTTAATGTTTGCTGCCTCCTCACGTGCCTCTGACTTTTCTCCCTGGTTGTATCTCATTTGTAAAGATTCCGGGACAAAGGAGCCACCAAGAGCCGTTTGTGTGGCTTCGCGGCTCGCTTCACCCATAAGTAGTAGTCTCGACTTGGGCCATGTACGCCTGCCGGACAGACAGAAGCGCGAGTCTGTCAAGTGGCGCGATTATAATCTGACAGGGACGTATCGGTTGCCGGCCTTTCCTCCCGATTCCGAGCAATCGACAATATATTTTCGAGTCAAGCGTTACTAGGCGCCGAGTATCGAATATTTCCATGACTTACGAGTGACGTATCGCATTACGAACAGGGCTAAATATTTATTTTTACGTATACGTCGCATGCGAAGGAAAGCCTATAGGAAATATTTCTTACTGCATATTACGATTTACACTCACTTTAAGATTGTCAAGTTTAATTACAATGACTTATTTCAGGATATACGTGTAAGTAATCGAATTTATGAGAATCGATGGAGTTGAGCCTACGTTTGATGTTCACAAGATTTCGTTTAAATTCAACTGATGAAATATTACCGGATGGTTCAGGTACTCAACTTCTGTCCGTTTCCGACCATCAGTTCTTGTAAAAAAAAAAAAATAATTGTCGCTTATTAGTCATCGCGACGTCGGCACTGGTACGTTAATGTCGTCTATTACTTACCAGGTACGTTCCCGAAAGCGAGGCTGATCCTTCGGACATCCTGGACGATCTTTGGCCGACAACCTTTGGGCTCCATTATCGAAAAAGAAAGATGGGCACACCAATACACGAAGAAACCGATGAAATTATTTATTTCCCAACGTCGACGAACTCTATCTTCGATCTTCTTATTTCCGACCCTAACGATGGCTATCTAAGTTCAACATGATTTCAACTTTTCATCGGTAAGTTGACTTAAAAGCTTCGACTCCACTACAAATCTTCAATTTTCAAGGACAAATTCGTACAAACGTCGCAAGTTACTCATACTTGTAAGGATCGTCTACGACCTATCTCTTGAGCGATTCGTGGGAGAGACGTAACAAGGGAGGTTGGAACAACGCTAGCGGAGGTTAAATGATGTATAAAGTGCGTTAACCGACACCACTCACCGTACAACACACGCATATCGCGTTCACGGTATAAACGTAGGCGTGGCTGGTTTGATATCAACGATGGCCACCTTTCGACTGTAAATCAATCGATATCACGCCGGCAGGAGGGGCTTTTCATAGGGTTTGCACGGGCCTGAAATACGACTCGAGGGTGGAAGCATGCGCCAAATGCTGAATGTGAATCGACCCGCCCCGAAACCTTTTATCCCGACACCGATCGCCTCTCGCCACTGTCTTTCTCTCTCGCCTACCCACCAGTTCGCCAGTGTCGCGCCGATAAATTTCGATAAACATCTGGCTCGATTGATTCCGTTCCCGGTGTTAATTAGCTCGCGTCTAGTACCGCTTTCACAGCATCGATCGATTCCGCCGCGTTAATGTCTTGAGATCGCGATCACCTTGTCTCTCGTTTCTTCTTTAGAGAGCTTTTAATTGGATTGTTTATCGAGGTTATTTGCTCTCTTTCATTTCTTTCCTTATTTTTTCCTCATTAAGGTGGATTTTCAGTTTCCTTTCCCATTTATGAACGGAGATACTTTAATTTCCTTTTACTTATCATAGTTTACTTGAGTAAATTGTGCGGACTTTGTAAAATTGTCATTATATTATTAGCAACTCTATACAATATTACAACTGACTTGACGTCTGTATCTTTGATCAATAATCTTGATACCACTAATTACAATATGTTATTTTAATATACACAGATATGTATACAATTGGAGTATACAATTTTTATAAAATCGTATTCCGAAATTAAATTTTGACCAGGCTCGATTCTTGATAGTTTACTACGAGGATTTTAATGCAACTTAATTCTTCAATGGAACCTAATTTTGAGACAGTAGATTGGCTGCTGACGAGACTATTGAATTATTCAACTTTAATGTTAACATCATCTATCGGAGTACGTTTGAAATACAATTATTGGTTTTGTCTTTAGCCTAGTGTAACTCGGTTCTTGAAAAGAATTTTTAAGTTTAATATGCCCCGTATCTATAAGCAAACATCAAATTCCAAGTTTCAGTATATTGCTATCTCATGCAAAGTCGAAGCCTTTGATCTTACAAAAAAGGACCGTATCTTATTCGCTTATTAGAAACGGAACCGCCGTTAATTACCTGGATAATTCGGTTCATTGGTGCCGCGTAATTATTTAATCGACTATTTATCAGACCGCAGCATCGTCGGTGTATTTGTGCAAACGTTTGAATAAGGTTTATCCTGACCGGCGAGTAAACCATACAATCAAGGAATTATCTAGGAGCAAAGGAACAGGATGGATGTTGAAGATAGAACAAGTATACGTTGATACGTGGCTCATGATAGTGGGAATATTTAATTCGATCTTTAAATAATTCTTACAAGGTATAAGTGCCCGATATTGTATCGAGCCTTCCGTATTAGCATAGGTAAATAAATAACTAAGTTATTTTTAAACAGTCTATCGAGACGACGTTCTCGCTAAGTTGCACTTTATTTACACGACAATTTATATCAATCTTTTTTATATATACATATATGTATATATATGCATATTTGTATATATATATATACCTATACATATACGTCGTTTCTATTTATCTCTCTTCATACATACATATATGTATAATGTTTTCTATTGCACGTCGCAATCGTACGATATCTTACATTTTTACAATAAATTAACGAAACGAAACTAGAACTTTACATTTTCACTCTCATTCTTTCTTCCATTTCTCTCATACAAACTTGTCACACTTGTCCTTGGTTAAAGTATCTTCATTCTCTCTTTGTCTCTCCCTCGAATACTGGTTCCTTTATCAGAGAACGATGACTTCTATTCGTTTCTTTTTTTTTTTCTTTTCGATCTACTGTGTTCGCGAGAAAACTGTACAAATGGCACTGTACAACCCATTTCACCATGATTTACACGATTCGCGTGTAATCACGACGATCGATCGATTACTCCGTTCATTCCCCTGGTTCTAAATACGACACTTTTATTCGTGATATAGGAACGTACGTGCTAATTCCTCCCTTACAAACGATGTTGAATGATAGCTATCGTTGCGATCGCCGCGCGCACGACCACCATCATTCGATTCATAACGCCGGTAACTCATGAGCTTTCCTGTCGCAGGATACGTCGCGTCGCGGTTTTATCGGTCTCAAGTTAAATGGGAAGCTCTAAGACAACGAATTACAAAAATTCGTTCAGCAGTCGCTTAAATATTCGGTCGGTGGCATTGAATTTTTTTTTCACGAAATAAATATCCGAATTTTTAAACATAAAAGAAACAAAGGCAACCGACTAAGTTAATCTTAATTTGACTATGCAATCATTTTCGAATTTCAGGAAATCGAAAACAGAACGCAGATGGTACAATCTTTGGAGCGCAAGTGGCTGTGGTCTCGATGACGATCTTTCGTACAAAATTTACGGGAGGAACGTTAAATTATCTAAGACTAACGCATTCATACAACCACTCCCGTTTTCACGATTCATCAGACATCTTATCAACGACACGTTTTCATTCTCTTGTGATCGACGTTCAACGCGAGAAATGAGAGTTCTTACGAGATCTCGAAACGTTGAACGAGCTCGTCGGTAAGTTTAGCTTCAATTATTCGATCGATCCTATTGTCGTCATTTTGCTTGAAGTTCCGCCGCTTGTTCCTCTTCCTCTTTCGTTAGAGGCACCGTCGAATGATTGTAAAGACCCTGGGCCATCAGCTGAAGGGCGAGGGGATTCTTCTGGCCACTGGCCTTCTTGATCTTCGCCCTCTTGTTCTGAAACCAGATCTTGATCTGCGCCTCGTTCAATCCCAGGTCCCTCGAGAGCTGTTGCCTCCTTCGTTCGGTCAGGTATCGATTCTCCGCGAACTCCCTCTTCAGCCTGGCCAATTGTTCGCCACTGAACGCGGTCCGTGGACGCTTTTCCTCGGGTGTGCCGCCATTGCCACGGCCGTCCGACCTCTTCACCCTCCTCGTTCGTGGACCTGCAACACGGTAGGATCCTATCGTCAGCTGATATCTGTCGAAGTGGCTGAAGAATTGGGATTATTGCGGTTAGGAGATTTAAATGTATAAGAAAGAAATGTTGTATAACAGTATTATAATCTAATATAAATCTAAGAAGCTAAGATTAGTTAACTTTTCGTTTAACGATTAGAAAATGTATTTTTGTATCATCTTTCAACTAGGTGTCGACCAGTGGTGGAAATTGGCTCGCGTCTTCTTTGAAAACTAAACATTTCTTCCTTCAAATTTGAATAATTTTTGAAAGAAAAATGCATTTATAAGTACACATTCTCTCGTACAATCATGAACATAGGTCGTAGAAATTTTCATTATTAATCACACGGGAGTGTAATGTACCTTGAAATATGAGTCTAAAGATGTTAGAGATAAATGTTACGTATACAAATATTTGTATACGTGAGATGTAGCTTTCGAGTCAGAAGCAAAAGGTAGATCGAAACAATAAATTCTACGCCTGACCATTGAAGTCAAGCGTCACTCGCCAGGCTTAACATTAGAACGACCGATCATAGTTCACGATGAAGACGGAATATAATTGGTACAGTTCTTCATCTGTCCACTACTCTCGTCGTACACAGTTTGGAAAATTGAATAAGAAACTAAGATAAGAACTGATTGAAATAACAATAAGCGATGAAACAGATAAAACATAAATAGCGCTAGAAGGTTCCATTCTATTGTAAAAGGTAGTGTAGCGGCACACGAGTAGGGGACAATTCAAATCATGTTGTTTTGCCTCGGAGTATCAAGATCGTTAGGATACATGTAATGTAAGAATAAATAAACTCCGGGCAAAACGGACGCGACCGAAGAGAGTATCGACGAGTATCTAGCGAGCATCTAGCGAGTATTTATCAGCGATCTTACTTTGCGACTTATACACTGTACGCGTCTCAGCGAATATAGTCTGTATGCTAATTTATTATTTTTAAATATGTTCGACGGTTTCATCAACAAGCGATAACATTTAATAAATCTGAGGATCAAACATTCTCTATACGAGTGCTCTACAGTAGTAAAAGGTTCTATTCTTCAAAAGATTTTCAACAAAGTACATGTCCAAGGAAATGAATATTTTCGTGCGATTGGAAATATTACAGCGAACAGAGACTCGCTTCTGTTAGAAATCACTATCGACCTTCGCATCCCTCTAAACTCTAAATCGTCCCCTGGAACAAAGGTCTGCCCAACAAACGCAAAGGGTACATAAAGCAATCAAAAATTAGCCTTACATAACGATTCATAATGGTGTTTCGCGGTCGAAGAGAACATTGATTCAACAAGTTTACGCGCCAATAAATCTGAGAAATTAACGAACCGGCACGGCGGCATCGTGCGCGCACGCTTAGTGACAAACTTTACGACAACTTTTATTGTCTAGTCGGTTTTAACTGCTATTCCCTGGCTATTCGTGTACAACTCTACCATAACGAGAGAGGTTCGTTCGGAAGGAGGCCTCACCTCCCGGACGAAATAAACGTCCGCTCAAGACGAGAGGAATAGTTGGTCCACGAGGCTGAGTCTTTCTCTTCGTAGGTCCTCCTCACCGTTTATCGTCGTCCGGCGAAGCTGCTAGAAGTCCTTCACGCACTCTGCACCACTGGTTATGCGAAGTTAACAGAGACAACTTAATCGTAAATCAAACGCGTTATTGTTGTTATATTCCAAAGCGAACTACCAACATTATTGGCTGATGGCTTGAGATATTCTTTGGTGGAGGAGATAAGAAATTATTTTTTCCTCTACGTTGATTATTTGTTTTTGAATTAACGCAACCTTGCACGTTACTTTCGCTTTCGATGCAATTTATTGATCGCTGGCTTTATCAATGCAATGAGACTGGAATAATTGTTGTAATCATCGAATTCAACACGGACACAAAGGTATTTCTATATAATATATGTATAAGAAGTTAATTATCTTTCATCTATGTTGTATAATTCTGATTATTTATTGTGTTTTAGAGTTGACGCGACAGCAACTGGAATGCAAGTTGGGAAAATAAGCGAATAAATTTTCTGCAATATTTTTGCTCCTGAGTTTCTTTTGTTTTCGATACAATTTATTGGTCAGAAGCTTTAACAATCCAATAAAACGCTGCAACTACAATATATAGGCGTTACCATGCTTTTCGAATGCAAGAAGTACGCAAGAGTGGTTCTTCTGGACGTTAATAACTCGTTATAAATATCGTAATGGTTGCCACCTTACAACCATGTGTATATATATATATATATATACTGAGAAAGCTTTTATTAATCTTCTAGGCAGAGCATCAAGATACGATCTAGAATGATTATTATAAGAAACGACTTATTGTTCCGGATCAGCTCTTGGAAAAATACGCATCCATCGAAAGAGTATCAATTTCTTCTAAACGCTGCACTTGACCCTATTTGATCGAACGAACTGGAAAATTGCCAGTTCGGTATATGAAGTTTTGAATGAAGAATTATAATTAGAAGAACGGTCTGCTATGTGTTTATACAAATCTCAACAATTTACCGATCCCGCCAACCACAGCGGTTATTAGTATTCATGATTCTAGGTGTGGAAACTAACAAACGGACGAAGATTATTACTTTTCAGATTCTCGACCGTTACCCAGGATATTTAAGATCGATTATTTTTAGAATTGCAGAAGATGACTATGATACGTTAGAACTTCCTTTTCGTTAGCGCAAATATTTTCTCGTACGTTGCTATACTTATAAAATGGGTAATTTTTTACTTTTATTTCTAGTACATGGAAATTTTCAATTCTTAATTCCTTCGTGGAGTCTTTCGTAAAGGAATGTTCTCGTTTCAAGCGGTTGAAAAAGATATGTTCTTAATTTTCTATATTTGATTTCAATATCATAAATGAATAACAAAATTGAAATAATTTCAGGAAAGCGATGTATCGTTTGGACAAGATAAAATTTCTATGATAAAAATCATATTTTTCCTTTTCATACGTGCTGTATTTTGTCAAAATACATTTTTCTTGTTTTGTTCTAGTGTATTATATCGACGTTTATACGAATTCTAATTATATTTCATTCTCCTATTTCGGATGGATGGAATAATATAAATCGTGGAAGACCATCAGACTGACACATTGTGAAAAACATGTAATAATTTAAATAGTGCTAAAGATAATTGTATAAAAATTATGCTGTATTTTCTCGAGGTATGACCAAACATTTACAAAAAATTTCAACCCCATCGATCTACGATTACTTAACAATTTTTCATCTTATAGATCGCTCAAAAAATAACATCTTGAAATGCCGCCTTAAGGGAGCTTCCGGCGAAACACAAAAATTTCTCGAACGCTGAAAACGAGCGATCGAGAAAGCGACAGGGCAGCAGCCAGTTTCTTGTACTACTGTTCAGAAATGACTGAGGTAACGAACGGTCGGCAGTCTAATTACTTAAGCGAAGTAGTCTCGTTGTCAGTGGCAGGAAAGAGGCATTCAGGAACCCACTTCTCGCTCTCTCGACCCTCGTTCCGCTTCTCGACTTCTCTCTGTCTCGCACCATTGCACGGTTTCCATTTAAGGAACAACCTCCCCCTCTTCTCAACAGCTGTAGGCGTCTCGAGGGGTAAAACCAATAACGCTAAGACGTCCTCGAGAGAGTGAGTACATCCCCGAAAGTACCTCGCATACCGAGGACGTGCGGCCGCGAACGAACACTAATTTCCTCTCGACCTATCCTTGAGTTAGACGTCAGCTACCGACCTGGCTGCGCCTCGCTCTTCTCGTCGCGTCGTTTCTCTTCAACGCTGCCGTCCTTGATTAACGCCGCGAGTCATTGTCAGTTCTCGTCACCTGTCGTCGTTGTCGTGTTTCCAGCGGAACGACAGTTTATCTTGCGACGACGATTCCCTTTTTTAGGGAAAATGAGAGTTATTGAATCGTTTGTAAGGGAATAATACGATAGTTTATATTGCTGGAATTTTTTTATTATAATTGTTAATAGAGTTAAATAACCGGCAGCAGAAAGAGATGCATTATTGAACAAATTTAAACAAAAATATAACATAATGTTAACAAAATTGAATTACTAGAAAACTTTAAGACAGCCTAAATATAAAATATGATAAGATATAGACATTTTTTTGAATTGCAGGTCGAACGAGCGTAGTACGATAGGATAAGGGAAAATCAGTCACTGTGTGACAATCCGTTACAATTAATTTTCATTACACATTCACTTGTACATAAGATTATTTTACGTTTAAGTGTTTTACAATTTTTAATTCAGCATTGCATGGTACGCAATTTCAGTCTGCTAGCGTTCTTTTACCGTTACAAAGCGGAATTGTTCCTTGATAAACAATTCAATCTAAGAATTTATAAATTGAAGGACAAGTGAGCATCATAGAAATCTTGCCTCTGTGTCACCCGATAGTCATCTTTCCAATTACTCATGCTACAAGAAATAGCCATTGAACTCTGTTTCACTTATTACTTGCTTGTGTCGAAGAAAAATATACTAGCGGATAAAATGGATTATATTATAAATCACAGAAGAAACAAGATAAGGTAATTGAATCGTATCAAATATTTAAACGTATTTCTCGCACAAGAAGAATAATGGCGCGCTGATTGGTTTTTGCTTTCTGTGCAGGTTCGTAGGGACGCGTCTTCAACTATTCGCTTCTTGCTCAGAATTTTACCGATGTAATTCAATTGACGGAAAAACTCGTCGGATCGAGAACAATTAAACCGCTTCATCATTGTCCTGTCATCCAGGCGACGAAGCCGAGAGCGTTTTGTCGCTGAAGGACGACTAGTCGTTTCGTGCCATCATCCACTCGATTCCATCCTCGAAACGCAGTTACACCAATACATATATCCCTCTGTGTCTCGCCCCTGCCTCTCGCAGAAAGAACAGAGTTTCCCCTGAACCAGCGTTCAGCCTTTGCGTAACAAATCGTAGAAACCGTCGGGATCGTTCTCTTTCAGTTTTGCTGGTTGGCTCGCCGGTCACGTTGCTTTTAATTGTAGCTGGTATCGGCGGTGAGCCAGTCGAGAGACGAGAGGGGCCTGGCCTACGCTTCGAATTGGTTTGGAGGCGATCGATGGATTGTCACGGGATTCCGGAGATTGGCGGAAAAAGTGGGAGAAAGATGGAACGTGTAAATAGTTCGTCTTGCATCGACAACCTCTGCTGATGAATTTAGCGAAATCATCTTCTCTCCGAGTGACTAAAAACGATCGATTCGCTGGATCATTCGGCCATCTCACCGTGATTCACACATATATCCTAATGTTCTTGCAAAGGGAGTGTCACGTTTTTGTCAAGGGTTTATGCTCTTGGTCGATCAAGGGAAGAAAAAGAAGGTACCAACTTGAGAAACGCCCCTCGCGTTTCTTTCGTGTCATTCGAGGATATTTGCAGAGGCGATCGCATGGTCGGCCGTATTGGAAACATTACTGAACGTCTTTGAGAGTTTACGAGTTAGATACTCGATGTAGGGATCATGCCAAGAAAGGAGACTGTTTCCAACGGATTCTTAGAAGCGAGCGTAAGAGGAACGCCGCGCTGGGATCAAGTCCTCATAAATTTATCGATCGTTCTTGCAAAACCCCGCAGAGAGCGGCGTGAACCGATGAGGACAGCGTTTCAGGACTTTTTCCCGTTCCCAAGGTGAATAGAAAGTAATCAACTATCTCGCGTGAAACGAAATTCGCGAAATGTTACTTAAACGATACTTAAACTCTATGTGTCGTCGCTCTATCTCATTTTCATAATTCCATCGCTTGTACAGGGAGAAAGTTTGCGATCTGAATCTCTATCAGTTCCATCGCATTTAAACGACATCTAAAGTCTATCTCTTGCTCGTTTCATCTAAAGGCTCGTTTTCGTCATTCCATTGGTTCTGTAGAGGAAAAGCTTGCAATTTGAAATTCTACCAGTGTACAACGCTGGAATCATAAAGCATGGCTTGATAATTACGAGTCTTGGACACGATCGACTCGCACGATTGACGTCGAGCCTCTCTCGATTGCGATCGAGCCAACGATCGACGAGGGCTGCGCGAGGTGAGTCGTACCACTATGAATCGCGCGGTGCCGCGTACGTGCAATGATCCGACTCGTTCTTAAAGCGCCACTAAACTTGCGCGTCACGTTCCTTTTAATTACGTCTGCCAACGACGACGGACGCGAAACGGCCGCAGAGGGAGGGACGCAAAGAATTCATTAAACGATACTCTCTGGAACAACCGAGAGCTATACCAGCACCGAAGTGGGACAGGTGCTGGATCATACCTCGAGAAACCGCGAGCTCAACCACGTCTACGACACCACCGATCTAAAAAGGCAGGTATTTTTGCAATCGCGCAGGTGTCTGTTCTGTTGATGAAATGAAGTTGGGAAGCCAGATCGGTGTTTGGAATAAAGTTGGCTTACTTAAGCTTGTAACAGATTGAAGAAGGAAGAGAAACCATTATTTTTGGCTAAAGGAATTTTATATGATTCAATGGTGATTTGTCTGAATTTGTTTGAATTTCTATGAAAGGCCTTTTTCGAAAAGGAGAAAATTATTTTTAAATATTTTAGATCACTGATCTGATAGTTGGAAAAATTGACTTTGGTTTAACACAGTACACATGTCTGAATATCGTTTGGTTAGATAATTGGTTAGATAAATGGTACATTTTACGAAATGTATTAGCTACTACCTGACAAACCATACTAAATCAGGATCGAAACGTGTGCATTTATTAATTAAAACTTCACTTTCCTTGCTTCTGAATACATTCACATACACGCGAAATCTGTCAAATATCTACATATATTATCTAGAAAACGAATTTATTGAATTCATACGTTTACTGTAACATATCAAAGAAAGGTCAATGCACTGTAATATTTCATTCTTCCAAACTTTTTTAGTGCAAATACGTTAGAGTTAAATTGCAATTAAATCATTCTGAAATATCTACGTAGAGAGGGTCGAGAAAATCTGACTGGTTCCACGACAACCTCGTATTGCAGTCGAGTGCTTAAATACCTGCGGAAGGTAGCGCGTTACTCTGGCTATAGCAGAAATCAATTAAGAAGTCGGAAAATTTATCGCGGGTCTACAAGACCGGCTACAGGAACAGTTTCTCAATACTGGCTAACGTTCGTGCCGTCCCGTGGCCTGTCGCGATCACCACTTGCAATTATCAATTCTAATTAACGATCGTCGCGTCCAGAGTTTCATTATTGTTTTTAATTACCAGTCCTACCGGTCGTTTCTCTAAATCACCATTAATGAAACTATCTACCGGCCTGTCACTGGCAAACGGATTTTTCTACCGAATCAGCCCCCGAGGCTCGTGAATCGTGACGCTATTAAGGGAAACGATCGTCCTCGATTTTTCCCGTTATTAGGACTCATGCGATCAGTTTTATAGCGATTTCATAGCATTTTCACAGCGTTCTCGTGCCAATTTCATAGCATTTTCGTAACAATTACACACGACAAAATAGCGATCATTTTACAATGCTGTAGAATCGGTATGCTTGCTATGTCAGCGACATAAACAGTATGAATAATAATCAAAGATTGATTTGGTTTCGTTTAAGAATTACATTGGAAGACTTATTTGTCAATAGTTTATTTTAGGTAACGCAAGAATAGGCAAATAAGAGAATAATGCAAATTACAATCAAAAAGTCGGCGGAATTTTTCTTAAAAATCACATCGATGCGGTCAGTTGTGCGCAATTTTTATCCACCGCACATGTTTCCCTATATAGTTCAGTATAACGCGCGTAAAAATTCACTCGCTTACATCAAACATTAAATTTTTAACTCTTCGAGTCAAGTATAGTGCTAAATCAATCTCAACAAATTTACTATCGATAATCATTCGTGTTCATCGCTAAAGGAGAATAAATCCGCGGCTATGAAATAGCGTAACGATAGAATGGAGGAAAGGGTGCGTCGTTAAAAGGACGAACACAGCGGTCGGGCGCTCGGCCAATTTCCACCGATTAGCCACGTAAACTCGTTGAGCATACGCTAACGATGAGAACATTCGAGTAGATGGTACGTGGAACGAGCTCGTTCGCCACTGTGCCTCGGTTCGTATTAAAATATTGGCTTCATTGGTCTCCCGCGTGGAAGGAAACACATGTAATTAAAGACGCTCGCCACGGGGGAGCTCGCGAGTTCCATAAACGGGAAATGCCCATCGTTGCCTACTATCTTTTACCTGGGAAAACTGTTACATTGATAGATTTACAAAAGAAAGGAATTGCCGACCGGTACCGATGACTATTCCTATAAATATCGTTTTTCTTAATCATCGTGGATTGAATCGAATCAAAGTTCAGCAGCTGCCAGTCGATCTACATAGAAAGCCACGTGATTTCCACAATAGCTGTCTGTAGCTGTCTGTTCGATAGAAATTGTCGTGCCGTGTTTCTGCAAGACGAAACTGCTGCAAAGAATGTGCTCTTCTGCGAAGGTTCGATACTGGTATTTTAAAGGAATGTAGAGATATCAGTTTATCGGGTTCTATCTGCATATAGTCGAAGAGAAGAGACAGCAGACGGAAAGATGGAAACGTTCAGCTTGCAAAAACTCGAAGACACTGGCCATCGAATACGACAGCAAGGAATTTACATTCTCACGACGATTTGCGATCGCCAGGGTTTCGCCAATCGTTCCCTAGCGATTGTCTGTTTGCACGAACAAAAGATGCGCTTTCGAAGGCTACTGAAACGATTCCTGCAGATATTGCTTCTTCTCGGTCGGTTGCGCGATCTCGATCGACTTGCCGTTTCCGTGAATCTGATCTATCCTGCTCATTCGCCGAACGAGATCGGCCGGTCGCGTGTAAGCGTCACGTCAAGCAAGCAGAAATGACTGCAGTCAGGTCCTCGACTCAACCGAGCGCTCGATCCTCGACTCGAAGTCGCGAGTTGAGTTATGACTACGGCCATTACTCGGGACAAACGAGGCTAAGCGTGTCGACACGGCCGACCGACCAGCCTTCTCCACTTCTCCTCGCAGTCATTCTTGATTCACGAGAATTACGAGTCCCCGGCTTCGTGCGCAGCTTCGTCTCAGGACTTCGATCGGCACACGATTGACAGTTTTAATGCTGGAATCGGCCTTCGTTGTTCGGGCCAACGGGAGTATCGTTGGTTTCCACACGACATTCGTAGACCCAAGGGGGTCTGATTTAATATCGCGACCACAGGAAGGCAACTCGTAACCCACATTCCATGGTAATTTACGTCGAGACGTCGGACGCTCGTTAGTTTTCGTGTTGCAGCAGATGAGTCGCGTCTCGCGCTAGGCTATTCGCAGAAACGAACGGGAAACGCGACCGACTAAGGAGTGAAATGTCATTCGTGGAATTAAGACCTCTTCGTCTTCAATGGTGGCCACCTGTTCCCCGACATCATTTTCGTGTCTGTTGATTTTTGCCCTGACTGGATATTGTGGAAAAAAGGATTAAGTTACGAATCGATGGGCTATTTATTAAACTTCATTAGATGAATTTACGCAGGTATTTTTTGACCGAGCAAATTTGTAGCTAGGTGGGTAAAATTGATAATACAGTTCTTAGTTAATAGGTATACACGTTCAAGACCATGTCGCATCTATCATTGAAGGAGACAGCCATTCCTAGAATTATTCACTGTTTTTCTTTCTTAAGTATTTGAACACTTAGTAGAGAAAATTTTTATGAATACGGAATACTTTTTGAAATTTCATTAACGCTGTAATCAGACGCGGCTGTCGTAATTATATTGGTAAAATTTGCAACTAACCTGAGAATGTATACAAGCTTTATCGATATACCGAATAATTGACCGTTTAACACATTTGCATCCAAACGCGAATTAATCCGACTGTCTTCTATCAGCAAACGCGGATTATTACAGTCGCTAAGTATTCTTCAGATGTGAGAGATCACGTTTGACCCGTTTGTCAGCATCTCGCCTATATCAGTTTATTGTATTGACCATTTTAAAGAATTCCACGAGAGATAATATGATTCAATTTCTTATTTCTTATCTTTTTTTTAATGAATAATTTTTTCCCCTCTGTTATAAAGAATGTAAGATTGCGATGTTTGCGAAGTGACGTCGTCTACCAATTGCTTTGAACAGTACATTTTCGATAAACTCCATGAAGAATTCGGATGTCATTTACTGCACCTACGACCGACATAGGGACCATTCCTCTTAAGTAGGACCATGATGCAAATGGATTAAATACTTTGATGACACGAGCTAAGTATATGCGAACTATACTTGCAGTAAGTATGTCGTAATTTGTATATACAATGGATCGAGGAAAAGTGACACGCGTCCACGCGATTTTAGCAGGACGTCAGCCGATGGGCAAGCTTGCACAAACAAGCGTGAACAGTAATGGCTTGGAAAACGCTCACGTTTGTCCGGTGCCGTTTTCGTCATAATCGTCTCGCCTATAGCACTCGAACGTACGGCCTGTAACTGTCGTGGCTCGTTACTTACTTCGTCCTGAGAACAAAAAAAGAAAAAACATACCGGTTAAAAAAGCATGATCGTGGACAAGCATTTCATTAATAATAATCAATTATCCATTCTCGCGTGCCCGTGTCGCTTCGTTTCTCGCGATAAAACGATGGAAACGAAACGGGACATTTATCGCGTTCCTCCTATCAGCCCTAATGTCAATTAACGGGACGACAATAATGATTTACGATTGCACAGAGTTCGTTTCGTTGTTTTCGAGTTGGCGTCAATTGGAAACGGGACGAATCGAATTCCGCAGCGCGTTCAATCCCAGTTTCTATTCACCATTTGTTCCCTCCGAACGTATCACGAAGAAACTATATGGAAGAACAATTCACCGAGACTTGAAAAAGTTAAATTAAAGTTAGAAATAACAACCGGTGTAATAAATCAAACTTTACGTCGTACGAAAGGAATCTCAATACGTTTTTTCCTCCGTCGATTGAACAATACCGAAATTCCTTAAGAACGAGACTACACGTTCCGAATCCACAAGTAAGCAACAATAATAACACGTTTGAAAGAATGGACCGTGGGACAATTACGGCCACTCACGACAGAGAACACGCGACGGAAGTTCTGCCGATTAAACGAATCGACGCGAATTTTATTCGGTCTACGCATTCTCCGTGATCGCATACAGCAACCGCTCACATTTTTCCGCGGCACTCGTTAAGGTGTAACTACCGGGACCCATGGAATCGTACGAAAAGCAGTCATGCCCCGTGGTTGTATCCATAACCATAAATAATGACCATTGATTGGTCACTCGTCTATCGTTACCCGCGAGTACGTGACTGCGTTTACGTTTCCACGGGTCGTTAGTTCGTTTCCATTAAGGCGCGGTTCTCAGTTGGTCTCGCTTCTGTTCGTTCTCCTTCAATAGCAATCGTTTTAGTCTGAGTAGTCACCGCCGATAAAGATTCGATAAAACGTTGCTATTTCAAACGATTTTAAAGTCAGGTACATGTGTAAATGCTAGATACCACGTCGGTTTCTCGACATATTTTCCGGTACAGCTTTGATACGAATTGCTTTCCCTTGTAATCAACTTACGTTTATCTCGTTCTCGTGAATTCCATTAGAATTCTTGCGATCGCTGTCTAAAATTTAACGTCTTGACGATATTGTCGTACGATCGAAGCTCAATAATTGCAGAAATCTCCTAACTGGCGATAATAAATACTAAGAACGTGGTAACAAAAATATAAGTACATTTTTCTTCATTTATCGATTTTAATGTCACTTTACGATTAAACAAAGAAATTCTAATAAGACGTAGTTGCAAGCTTTTAAAAATAGCTGGTAGACTGGCCGAGTTTTGCAGAAGCCAAAGGTATAATTATCAATTATAACGGTATTTTAACAGCCTCGATATCCTAATATTATGATCAATGATAATAATATTATTTCCAAAATTTCCATCAAGAGGATTAAATCAGCTTGCCAGTAAAAAATGGGAAATGCCAGTTATCATGTGCTTCTTCTTAAAACTAACAGGAATCATCCATTATTAACTGCAAACACTTTGGTCTTTTACTTCGTAGATGATTCGAGCTGTTTCAATCGCAACTTTGCATGCGAGATGGTAAAATTCATGCAAAAGCCAGCACGCAAAACGACCGAAAGGCAGCTTAATTACATCTTCGCGAGGCTGCCAATTTCATCGCTCAGGCGAGCGGATATTCGTTTATACACGCGGGAGAGACGGTTCCAATCGCGAGAACCATTTCGCAGTTTAGAACGGGCAGATGGTTGACGGCGCGGCAAGCGTTAAGAATAATGAGAAATGGAAATTTGTAAATAATATATTGCTGGGGAATACGATTAATGACTTCATTCCTGGCGCAGCTCTTGAGAGGGAGCCGGTTCTTCCGGTGTCAGATCGCTACCAACCGTCTTCTCTTTCATGATCCCAAGCGTTTGCGATTTTCTTTTTCTTCATATTTAGATCGAAGAAAATAAAATACAAATTTAATTGAATTTTATTTATTATGTATAATATTAGTTTCAAATCGCTCTCTAATCGTGGGAAAGCTGCATTCACTTCTGTGGGTTGGTAAAGAATTAAGAGTAGAAATAATTTCTCTGTTCTCATTGGAAAATACCGTTCACCAATTACAATAATTCAAAACTTGTGGAGAAATTTCACGCGGAATTCCAGGCAAATTTTTGAAATTATTTCGGATTTCAGGCATTTGCAAGTATTCCGATCTTCGAGTTTTCAAATTTTTTAATTAACACTAGGTTTACGGGACCCGTCAGTTTCAAACTTCGAAATGAAATACCATAATAATCGTAACCATTTTGCATCGTAAGTTGATCATTTCATCCGAAGAATTTATACGCACTATTATTGTTTCCTAAGCTTCCTAATTTTTGAAAATTTTACGTATCTCTACGAAAATATCCAAAAAGCAGTTCATATTTTGTTCAGCCGAGGAATTAGCTGGAGAAAACAAGAAAAACATTTGCCAAAGATCAGACGCTTTATTTCTATCACTTTCAACGTCAAAAGTGCGAAAAGGTTACCAATACAAGCAATAATTGTTGCATATATTGCAAAAACATCGGATGCGGAAAATGCATAAACAAAATTCAGCATATTTGTAAAAAATGTATATACCTTTCTTACTTATTAATAATTTAATTAAACGCGAAGCCTAATATTCTTCGAATCCGACTTAATTTGAATAAATCGATTTTTTGAATAAAATCCGTATTTTCGCTTGTCCGTCGATCTAACGGGTGCTCGTAGAGACAGGTATAAAAGATAGGCCCGTAAACCTAGCGTTAAATAGAATTGAATGTTTCAACATTCGAATGTTCGAGGTCTCGAGTTCTCGAATAAAAAATTTCTCGAGCTTTTCTCCTTTTCTATCTCAAATTATACTAAAGAAAATTATTAGCAAAGATCGTGTTCGAATGGTGTACGATCATGCAGGCTGATACGCAGAGCGTTAAAAATAGACGCTATTATTGAAATCGATTGGCCCGCGGTCGTGCATTCAGACCATTGATCTTTCGTCGCCAGTTGCGATATTCGTTCCTGTAGCGAGATAACAAAGATACGAGATAAACGAACGATTCTGCTATCCACACCCGGAGCGCGCATAATTCACCGCGTTACATGTTCGATGTTCTACTTACATTGTTCTAATCACGATACCGCAAGTAAGAAAATCGTTCGGTTATCTTTATTATTAATTATTACATTAAATCGCAGCGTTATCGCAATAGATCTTCAATCGTTACGATATCGATCCCATTGACCCTTATGTGATTTCTATCTAATTGTTTGATCAGAGGATAACAGTGTTACTAACAACGAATTGCCGTTACGTTGCCATGAATTATTACGACTATCCTTACTCGAATGCAAACTATTATTTATTTTATTACTACTTATTAACAAAATCTTCCTATAAAATATAAATCCTCCTGCCCCGCGGGTTAAGCATAATTTCCGGTTGTTTCTTACAACCTAATTATTATCTACAATAAAAAACTGTTTTTTGGTCAAATAGAAGCTAAATTTTGATTGTAATTAAATGAAAAATTATATTTAGCGAGGTAAACAAATTTTACATAGTTTTCACTCAACGTTTTCTTTTTCTTTCGTTTTATAAGGAAATAATCGATGCACAATATTTTCCGTTTCAGATTATTTTATCGAGTTATCGCAACGTTTCACAGATTAGGTTTTATATTTGTAGAAAGAAAGACGCTTCTCGGACAACCTAATATATTACACAGCATAAAGTAAAATTTCGCAAAGTGAAAAATATTTTGTGAACAGCTCTCGTTCCATTCCTCTCCTTTTTTCCTATTTATCTTCGAAAAAAATGTCAAGCATCGATATTTTCTCTTTGAAAGACACCGTAGTTATTTAGTCGTTACATTGTTTCCCTATTGGTGTGTGCCTCGGCTATCGAAATTCTTTTATTACTTTACGCTATCGAACTGTTCTTTTAATGGTACCTGTATTTCATGGCGGTGGAACGAGCGATTTCTAAAATCATAATGCATACCGTGCCGATATCGTCGATCATGGAGTCGCAGTTATCCAGCCAGCATATTAATAACCATCATCGATGGCGATTACGGTTCTCCATGAACGATGAATAGCTGTCCATTCGACGTCGACTGATAGTCGTTCCCACGATAACGTAACCGTTGTTTTCAATAATCCTGAGCTTTAAGGGAGGTGTTCACTCATGAAATCGCTCGTTCGAATCAGCTCCGGGCGTGCGTGCGATGACATTTTCAATTGTATGCGATCTAACGACGGGTGAAAATTGTCCCTGTTGTTCGGTATTTTCGCACGTGCATTGCACGATAAAATCGAGATCACGCAATTACCTCGAATCACCTTGAAGTTTCGCGAGTTTCAAATTACCTTTACGTAAGAGTATCTTGCGCGAATGAAATTAAAATTGCATTCTGCAAGAATTCCACGAGACAACAGAAAAGTCTTTATTTCTTCGCAAACGGTATTTTAACCATAATTACGATCTCTTAATGGCACGAATGAACCTTAGGAATACGTCGTTAATGATTCGTTTACACAGGCAAACATCGGAATTTAGAATACTTAGTCGTATGAGAACTGCATAAAAAAATGATTATTACGATAAACGATGCGCATGAAATGATGCAATTTTCTTCGTCAGTCAGGATCCTAATCACAAGCTTCATAAATCGAATTCCGTGGACAAACATCGATCGCGAACAAATCAATTAGCCGTTCCGTCGTTAATCCGAGTGTCTCATAATGTGATGTATATTTACTTGCGACGTTTACACGTGTAGCCTGGTCGGTTAAGCGCGTTTAACAACCACAAATCGCAAGAGACTGGTCACTGACGCCTGTCGTCGCTCTCTCTATTAGTAGCATTTTTGCGTTTCGTTCGTTTGAATTTTCACAAAGTTTTTAAATTGCCAACGCTATGAAAAGCAAAGATGCGGAGATCCTTTCGTTAACGCTTATTGAGTATAGAATTTTAGGTTTTATGCGATTGATTTCAACTGCGTTTATTCCGTGAACATTCATTTTCTCGTGGTTAAATAGCCATATAATTTACTCAGCATAAAATACTCGTTGTGATCTTTACCGGATCAAATCCTTTTACTTACGTTCATAACAATTTTAATTTGTATCGAACATTCCCAATTCTAATACTCATCACTACTTAACAATTACTTTAAAAACAAACCAAGAAACTATAGACTAATCGCGCTTATTTTTCAGCACGTATTCCACGATTCAGATATTCAGACCATTCACTTATACGATTCCAGTATCCAACAACTCCAATCAGGCAGAAGAGAGTGCGAGACTTCAAGGAACACGAGCAACAATATTTTGGACCTCGGCCATTTGGACGTCAGACCCGAGTCTGTCGATGGTCCTGATTGCTCAATCGACCTATACGCTTACACGAAGAAGAAATCCGTTTTTCTGACTATGATATAAACCCACGTGGAAGCATCAAACGTATATTATTGTTAATTAACCGGTCCTGCCTAATAGGATCGGCGATTCGCGTGCAGAGCGATAAATCACGTTTCGCGTGAAACCTCTGTGCTTCGGCTATGCGCAGACATTTTAATGAAAACGTTGGAAAGAATCGCGCGGAACCATCTCCGAGCTCATGAAACCGGTCGCGTAATTACAAACGGATAGCGCCAGCGTCAGCCTGGAAGCCGGCAACGATGCATGCGCCTTGCGATCCCGACGGGATTTCCACGTGGACGATCCAAGCGATCCACGTCGATCCACGAAATCACGACGTTAAATGGATCACGGCGAGGAAAGCGTGAATCACGAAGATCACCGGCGGCTTGTTACTCGTGTTCCTAATAAGGCCCGCCACGTAGTCGACACTTCACGTATTTGCCAACATTATCGACTACCTATAATTCCTTCTTGGTGAGATGCTTCGTGTAAATCAGATACTACACGATTCAAATCTTTCGCGTAAGTATATTGACAAGTACATAAATGGTAGAAAGCCTACTAATTAATTTTGTTTCATTTAGTTTCTAATTATTATTCGAAGGAAAAATTTGCAGACTGTTTTACGCTTATACTTTCAAGTGCAAGAAATGTTTTTTACAATCATATCTTTTTAGAATCATTCTTACTTCAATTGTGATTGACCAATCGACGTTGGATCTCTTAGAAACTGTCGAAGTGGGAAGTCTACATTTGATCTTTTAGTTTTGTCGAGCACCGAAGCCATCGACAGCGTATAGACAAAAGATTGGGTCGAAGACAAACCATAAACTGTAGACAGGCGACGATGGCTTCAGGGTTTTCGGTCATAGGGTAACACTGCTAGCGTGCGGATCTGGACCAGCTCAATCGTATTGCGACTTGTATTTACACTTCAATATTTAAAATACTTTCCACGCGTTTCTTTGTATTAACATCGCATACATCTAATAATCTCAACAGAAACTTCACTTTTATTCGATCAACCTAAATAGTTCTGAATATTCTTCAAAACGATAATGAAGAATTCTCTTATCCTAATTTATAATTAGTACAGTTTCTCGATGCTTAATACCTTTACACTAACTCGGTCACCACTTCTGCATCTGGTCTTTTAGTTTTGTCCAGCACCGAAGCCATCGACAGCGTATAGACAAAAGATTGGGTCGAAGGCAAACCATAAACTGCGGACAGGCGACGATGGCTTCAGGGTTTTTCATAGGGTAACACTGCTAGCGTGGATCAGCTCAATCGTATTACACTTCAATGTTTAAAATATTTTCTACCTCACATTTCATTCACGCGTTCCTTTGTATTCACATACATCTAATAACACAGTAAATTTGACGGCAAGTGGCTAATTTGGTTAGGCACCACCGAGCGTCGAGCGTGTCTCACCAGTGACATATTCTACTGATTGCGCTTTGTGTCGTGGAGCATTCTATTTTCCGGTAAAACAGAAATCGTTTGAAGTGGAATAGGAAGGATAAGAGTCAGACCTTAAAACGAGCAAACATCGATGTGCATTCGCGTTTGTGTCTCAAATAATTACGGTGTACATGACTCGGCTTTAAGGACTGTCTATCACGTTACGTCGATAGATCTCTCACAGTCTTTCCTCTGTTTGACCACGAACAGCATTTTCGACGAATCTCGCGAATACATCGTGCGCGCGTTTCACTTTCCCTTAGCCAGGTACTGATTTATCTGATCCGACGTCAGGTCAATACTATAGGAATGCTGTGCAATTAGTATCTCATTAGACAGTGCGACTGTTCTAATTCCTCAGTTTCGCATTAGAAACGTCATCCTGTCTCTGGTCGGAACGTGACGTTCCCCTTTGACTGCTCCTTCCTTCTCCCACCTTCTCTTCCTAACACACTCGATCGTTGTACAGCGTACACGCATCAAACTACCATTTCTGCAATTTTCTATTATCAAAGATGAAAGTTAGGTATTCCGTAAAGCGACGTTGTTAGATTCATAGGCTGATGAAAGTATTCGAATATATAGTCAGGACATAAAGTACGTACTGGCAAGTGTTAGGCTTAGGTCATTTGAATTTACGAAGAAGAACTATATAGGAATTTACGAGAGATTTACTACAAAAGCAGCGAGAAACGGAACTATTCCAGGAAGTAAGTGCGAATTGCCTGCCTCATTACGCAGGCATATACGATCTTCATTTTCGCTGCTGCCAAAATTTCATTCGTACTTCGCAAGTGCGTGACAACTTCAAAAATATCCCGGTGATTCTGGCTCTTCCGTTGCCTCGGCCTGTTGCATCATCTCTTTTCCTCTTTCTTCACCGAGACAGTCGCGTGTTCTCGAAGCGTGTGGCAAGGAAGTCGATCCAGCGACAAAGTAAACTACTTCTGCTTGTGTACAGAAGCGCGACTCGACTGAGACGAATTAGCGAGCCAGGCTTGCTGAAAATCGCGAGTATTAGCCTGCGAGTGTGGGCCGTGTAAAACGAACGAGGACAGAACGGTTAGAAAAAGAAAAAGGAAACCGGAATGAGACGTGACGAGGAGAATACGGGAATAGAAACAAATACGAGGCTTTCGTACTGCCGATGGATAAATATAGAAGTTTCGTTGAAACAATAAACGTTTCTCGGCCGCATATGCAAGAACAGCCACCTGGAAAGGCCTCTCGCGAAATCCTTTTTTCTCAGGAACGGAACAATCTGCTCTTTCATTGGGACCCTGCAGTTTCCCGCGATAACGTTCCAGCTCTCCGGCCAACTGAGAAAACGCGTGAACAAATTGACATAAAAGACTTGCGTTTTTCTACCTATTAGCTGGTTTCATGCTAAACGATTCTGCTAAAAGCAATTGGGAAAGAGTCGTTAAGGCACGGGCGGAAAGAGATAACTCATTGAGCCCGACGTGGGTAACGCTGCCACTGTGCTTGACGTTTTAGTTCTGTTAACTGTTGACTAGTATAGTGGAATATTTGGTGTGTAATTGTTTGGTGGAAATAGTGGGAAACGAGTTTTAAATTCTCCATTGATGTCGTTGAGTTAGGCCGATTCAATCTATTTCATTTTCATTCTTATTATATATTTTATTCGATGGAAAATATTAATAAATATTAAATTGGAATACTGTAAAATTTAGCCATATTGACATTACAACAACGATCCCCTTTTTATATTTAAAAATTCTATTAAAGTAGTAGGATGAAAACAAAATAGGTATACAGATATAATCATGTGTTGGAGTTTAATGAAAATTATCATCGACTTTGCTAAAAACACATGGTTTTAATAATTCGAAAAGTAGTAAAACTTTGCCAGTTTTACCGTAAACCTAAACTACTTAACATCGTCTTGGACTTAACTATTAATTAATAAGTTCCCCATAAAAGAACGGAATATTTACTACGCATATGAATTTCTACGTGACAATATCGCCGCGTAGGATCACTGTCAAATACGATGGTTCCCTTTGAAACAGAATTGTCCATCATCTTTGACAGAACAAGTTCGCTGAATAACATTGCGTTAGGTTACAAAGCGGGCCGATTACGCAAGAATATCGCATTGAACTATTAACGTCCACTTATTAACGAAGACAAAAATGTGTGTTCGATAGTGAAGAATCCGGTTGACGTGTTTGTGCGTGCGGAAGAGCGAGAGTGGAAGCAAACTGCGACGGAAGGCAATGGTGGAACGAGGAAAGACGAAGAAAGATAGAAAGAGAGACAAGGAAAGATCGACTAAACGGCGGGTGCACGAGAGAAGGAGATAACCGCGGGGTCGGACCGGGTGGTTGAAATTAATGTTGCCCGCTTAATTGGAGCCACCGAGGAGTGTGCGTGTGGTCAAAGTGGTTCTCAACCGACGCTTTCGTCTTTCTGTTTTGCGTACAGCGAGTCGTCATTTGGAAGACTGACTGACAGTCGTCGTTTTGATTGCTCTATAAAGTAATGAATTAAGTAGAGGATTGAATTATATAAGTTTCGGACTTGAGCAGACTTGCAAAATTTTCTTCGCGTCTTTTACGTACCTTTTCAGACGCTTTTAGAGCTGCTACAATTAGAAATATAGAAAGTTTTCTCAATGCAACTGATATTCTAAACAGTATAATCAACTTTTTGTTATCTACCAGGGAATAGCTAGAGATAATTTGCTGTTTTCGCGTTTTACATAAAACATAGAAAAATGCTTCTGTTTTTCAACGTCGAGAATTTGCCAGTAACTACACGCGTTAATGAGAATAAATATTTTGAACGATTCGTTGATGGTTTAAAATAATCTGGCTGACCTCTTCAGCGTTATATAATACACTATATAGAGTGTAACGCAAATTGATCGTCACGATAACTCGCTGATGCAGAAAGTTTAACAAGAAGACGAAGTTTTATTAACTGAAAAATCTGTAGCTTAAAATAAGCCGTTAAAAATATCTTGCTCCCTCGGCAAAGCTGAAACCATCTTTCATAAACGACACTACGTGTTTTTCTTTTCATATCCTTAACTTATACGATCGGTGTATGTCTGAATAGTTTCCTGGTAACGATTATAAACTAGGATTAACGATCGTTAGTTAAACCCTAGTTACAGCAGTTCTGAATATAGGTGTGTCAGATGCAAAGTTTGAAAGAATAAATGTTCCTCGGAAGATCGGCGGCAGGTGCGTTAACTGGCTGCTTGGAGTAGTGGCAACGAATATATTTCAAAATATGGTGCACAATAACTTGCAGACCTTTTGCTCCGAGACACGTTTATCCATGTAAGACAATTCTAAATACTCTACTAGAGGAATATTTCCGCAATATGTTGTAACTATTTGAACGAATTTTTGTTAATTTCTACTGTATTTGTAACTCACGATCAGTCATCTAACATTCTTCCACTTGTCAAAGGAATAAAATCTAAAGAATGTTACAATATTATTCCAGACAGTGTCCTTTCTCCGATATGATTCTTTATTAACAAGTCTAGACAGTATCAGATATTCTGTGAATATTCCACAGACAACTGACTGTTCCTTTTATTTGATCAACATCTCAGATAACGTGGAAATCGAGCATTTTCTTAATTTTCTACTACCATACATATTGACTTTAACGTTCCAGGCTGTAGCTGCTAAATAATCGTAACACTATTAGCAGTATAGAAAGCGACCTGTACGTAAACCTATATTACATCCCTGAAACTTGTCTAACACTAACTTTATTGCCCATTTTCGAGCTAAATATACCACCGTCCAATTGCTTAACCGCTATTTGGCGGTCCGTAACTCTCACCCCGAAGGCAGCTAGTACTACAAATCCAGAAAGGAAAAGTGGTTCCGTGGCGTGACGCGTGTCGTTCGCCGAAACGACAGAGTCAGGCACAGAGAACAAGCGCGCAGTGTACACGCGTATATCGTGTCGAGAACCCTCCCTCGAGGAACCCTCCCCTTCTTTCACGATCCTCATCTCGCGACCATCGAGAGGGGACCACAGGCCCCTTGCTTATTGTTACTTACGGCTTACGGGGTTTTGGCACGCGAGCGGACCTAATGTGTTAATATAACGTATGAGGGATTGCCAGCCGCGTATCCGCGCCTACGTACTCGGTGTGTACGCGCGATGTGTATTGGCCGCGCCATAAAATCGACCCACCAAATCCACGCCACCATTCTCCGCACCGATTCCACTCGCCACGATTTTATTCATGCAGGTATACGAAATAGATTACAGTTCATATGTACTTTGAAATTATCATTAGACTGCGGATTTTTATAATACGTGTAATATTCAGAGATATAAGAAATATTCAAAGTGAATTCTTACAGAATTTAGTACTTTGATTGCCACGCCGAAATCGCATGCTTCGCTCAGGACACCACGGGAGTACTTTTATTATTCAAAGCATATAGTGGCAAAATAATAATAAATCGACGATGTAAGACAACGTTCTTCCCCGATGCACCGGTTATCTTATTGATAGTCTCGGGTGAACACCGTGGCATCTTGGTAACAGTTGATAGCGACGTATTGTAACAAGGCTTGGTTTATTTCAACAAACCATTCGCATTCGTCATTTCGTCGTAAGCAAAACGTGCAGAATACATTGTTGAAAGATAGAAGATATTAGTATGTAGCAGATGCGTAGAAGATATTAGTAGACAGTATTTGCTCATTCTATTTATAATAATAAGGTGGAGAGACAAGCGTGACATTTTTACGATTTCGACGAAACGTTCGGCTGTGATGGTAGAGGTCCGCGAAAGAAATTATGTTTGTGATAAACCAATGGTAGTGGTAGATCGCGAGAGAGGAAACTGTGCTGTAGATTTATCGGATCGAACGATAGCATATTCTACGCCACGTAGAAGAACCCTCAAGTGGTATATAAAATTAGCTTTAGAGTTATTGTTAAATACATCAATTTCAAACGCGATGATGCTCTATAAACGAGCAACGAAAACAAAAATCGAGGTATCGGATTTTGGAATGGCACTCGCAATGCACCTTACACAGTGCCATTCACCAGAGCCGTCAAATATACTTTTTCGACAAAGATCGCGGCACGAAATGCAGAAGAAAGAAGGGCAAGCATACCTGGCACGAAAATTTTGCAGAGAGTGGTACAAAAAAAATGTTAAACAGCCAGGATGAAAAATTGTCAAGAATCGGACCAAAAAGGTGACCATCTATTGTCCAGATTGTATCGGTGAGCCACGTTTATGTTTAAAGTGTTTTAATACAGTGCACCGTTAGATGCAAGATTTGTTCTCTTTTTTTTTTTATCGATGTTCTAATGAAAATGTTTAATTGCTCAATGGGGCACTTTTTATTTCAAAGTATCTTGTATTTATCGGTTATATTGAAAATTGACCAACTGTCAATTTTTATAATTGTAAGAAGTTCAAACACTCTGGTCACCAATGACCAACCTGGCAGTTAAGGAGTTAATGGATGAAATAAATTTTTATATGGTTTCGATTTCTATAGATGCATGCACAAATCCGCAATCTAGTTATTATTATAGCAAATCAAAAATTAGATTCTTTTACAAATGCATAAAGGAGCCTGCGGTTTAGTGATGAAAATCAGATCTACAAAATGTAGAAATTATTGAAATCCTCGAAACGATAACTATTATTTAAATTGTAAAAGAATAGGTTTCAAAGGGGCCATTCGTAAATGTCCCGGCGGAACGAATGGTTGATCGACATTTAGGGTAGTTACGATTTCGTTAGAAATATACCTCATTCTGGAAGATGCCGAACTATCCACAAGTCTAGGCGGCCAAGTGTTACATCACGAGGAACGATAATTTCGCAAAATGATGATTGATGCGTCGCTGTAATCTCTTCCACGGTGACGCGAAAGATAAATCTTGATAGCGATTTCATGTAAATGCAATTCATGCAAATTGCCCTGAAACAACTCGCGCACTGTTATCTCGATGCGACGACAGAAAGGAAACAAAAAGAATCAAGATGTCCTCGTTCGATGACGCCGTCGTAATCAAAACTTTCAGAACAATTGGCGACAAAAGTTTCGAATTCCAGCGCTAGCTTGTGTAACCGGTATACCCATAATTCTGTAATTAATTTCATCCGTTTATTTGTCATAAATTTCAACGCGCAAAATCATCAAGATTTATGCCGCTAGTGAAAACATAATCCTATAAAATTGTTCATCCTACGAGCAGTTGATGACACGTCAGGTTATTGCATCCCGCGTAACGTGTTTTCAAAGAGGCAAAATTAATAGATTTCTCGCTATTGTTAAATAAACAGTTAAAACTGTTATTCTTATTAAATATATAAATCTTTTTTCAATAGCGAGACATGTTTTTGTTTTATTTACCAATTTGTCGATAAATCAAATTAAAAATTATGTTATCATGTTAATTAATGATTAATTTCTATATCGCAAATGACTTCAGTAAAGTAAACTAAGAGTAATGTGACATGTATACGCACATATATATCTTAAATTCAATCTATTTGATCATCGTATAAATTAATGTAGTCTGATATACTGTACTAGTTTCATCTTCAGAAATGTTTATAATCATCGATATTTGAAAAAAGACAATATTATAAAAAGATAAATATTATAGGAGTTTATTACTTTAGACAGTGAAATCTTTAAAATGAATGAAACATTCATTTTAAATTATTGATGAAATTAAAATATGATTAAACTCACTTATATTTCAAAAACTAGTTTGTAACATAACTGACGATTAAATTATACGGCTCTTCATATAATAATTGGCAGTTTTATGAGAATAGTGGCCTTTAATAACTTTACGACATTTCTTAAAACATATTAGTATATATTCTATAGTTTTAAATAAAATGAACTAATTTATTAATAGCAAGAGATATATCAATGTTGTCTCTTTGAAAACACGGTAGGCGGCATCTAATAAACTGATGTGTCATCGACTGCTCGTAGGATGAACAATTTTATAGAATTGTGTTTCGACTACCAGCATAAATCTTGATGATTTTGCGCGTTGGAAATTTTTATATATATGATATATAATACATAATAAACAGTAGAATTTTATGTAGCTAGTAAATCCATTGCTTTTGCTACAGATTATTTTTTGAGAAGATGTAAAATACAGGAACTTAATGTATAAATCAAAGACACAGAATATATTTCTGTGATTTAAAAATAGAACTTATTAATTTTTACAAATATTAGATCGTCCGAAATAAGGAAATAATGGATGCACAACATTTTCCCTTTTATATAATTTTATCGAATCATTTTGTTCTATCAGAATGAAAATTACAATGTACGACAGATTAGGTTTTATGTTTGTCTAAAGATGCATCGTTATAAAATACGAGTCTGTAAAGGAAAGATACTTTTCGGACAATCTAACGTCTATTACAGTTTCCGCAAACTTAAAAAAGTGAAGTGTAAGGTCTACGTGAAAGAAGAAAGTATTAACTAAATTTAAATATATAACTTCTTTTTATTCATTTTAGTTATATTAATTTAGAAATAATTTTTATTTAATAAGTATTCAATAATTTAATATTTTAAAATTTAAAGATTTATTTTATTTAAATTATAGGATTAATTTATATATAATATAAGTAAATATATATTCATTAAGAAAAAATAATTTTTAATTTATTTAAATTAAATACTACAATACTGAGAAACAGGATTCGGTACTGTAAACTAACTGCAAAATTAACTATAATTAAAAAATTAATTACAGAATTCTGAATTTGATCCTTAATGGATTAATTTTATTGTTACTCCCACGTTCCTTTTGAACTCGCTATATTTATATTAATTTCTTTGTAACAGCCTAAACAGAAAAACAGCATCGCAGTTCCATTGGTCATACAGCACACAGTAAACGTGAGAATATACATATATCGAGCGTTCTTCGCGATCATATCCGTGACGTACCCTCTAAATGCGTCGACTCTTAAAACCGTCACCAAGCATCACAATGATCGCCCTATTAAATTGTAATTCCCCGCGATGCGACGTGACACGCGTGCTCTATCTACAAAAATCACGGCCACAAATTAGACAATGACGGGGAACACTTTTCAAGCCGGAACGCTCGTTGATGCATCCGGTTGTCACGTTCCGGGTGATGCTGGTGCTTTTATTTCCAAGCGACGCTATGGAAGAAAACGAAATAAAATTGCGTAACAAGTGTGAAAAATATAAAACAAGGAATTGATATATCTGATAAATGATACGCATATTATAATTGAAAATATGTTTTGAGATTGAAGGGTTCGTAACAAAAACGGTACTTGTTTTTTATTCTCCCTTCTCCTAGCAGAGCGAAGAAATATTCTGTGGAAGAAAACGGAATAAAATTGCGTAGCAAAGTGTGAAGAATATAAAACAAGGAATAAATATATCTGATAAATGATACGCATATTATAATTGAAAATGTGTTTTAAGATTGAAGGGTTCGTAACAAAAACGGTACTTGTTCTTTATTCTCCCTTTTCCTAGCAGAGCGAAGAAATATTCTGTGGAAGAAAACGGAATAAAATTGCGTAACAAAGTGTGAAAAATATAAAACAAGGAATAGATATATCTGATAAATGATACGCATATTATAATTGAAAATGTGTTTTAAGATTGAAGGGTTCGTAACAAAAACGGTACTTGTTCTTTATTCTCCCTTTTCCTAGCAGAGCGAAGAAATATTCTGTGGAAGAAAACGGAATAAAATTGCGTAACAAAGTGTGAAAAATATAAAACAAGGAATTGATATATCTGATAAATGATACGCATATTATAATTGAAAATATGTTTTGAGATTGAAGGGTTCGTAACAAAAACGGTACTTGTTTTTTATTCTCCCTTCTCCTAGCAGAGCGAAGAAATATTCTGTGGAAGAAAACGGAGCGAAGAAATATTCTGTGGAAGAAAACGGAATAAAATTGCGTAACAAAGTGTGAAGAATATAAAACAAGGAATTGATATATCTGATAAATGATACGCATATTATAATTGAAAATATGTTTTGAGATTGAAGGGTTCGTAACAAAAACGGTACTTGTTTTTTATTCTCCCTTCTCCTAGCAGAGCGAAGAAATATTCTGTGGCAGAAAACGGAATAAAATTGCGTAACAAAGTGTGAAGAATATAAAACAAGGAATAGATATATCTGATAAATGATACGCATATTATAATTGAAAATGTGTTTTAAGATTGAAGGGTTCGTAATAAAAACGGTACTTGTTCTTTATTCTCCCTTTTCCTAGCAGAGCGAAGAAATATTCTGTGGAAGAAAACGGAATAAAATTGCGTAACAAAGTGTGAAAAATATAAAACAAGGAATAGATATATCTGATAAATGATACGCATATTATAATTGAAAATAAGATTTGAGATTGAAGGGTTCGTAACAAAAACGGTACTTGTTCTTTATTCTCCCTTTTCCTAGCAGAGCGAAGAAATATTCTGTGGAAGAAAACGGAATAAAATTGCGTAACAAAGTGTGAAAAATATAAAACAAGGAATAGATATATCTGATAAATGATACGCATATTATAATTGAAAATATGTTTTAAGATTGAAGGGTTCGTAACAAAAACGGTACTTGTTCTTTATTCTCCCTTTTCCTAGCAGAGCGAAGAAATATTCTGTGGAAGAAAACGGAATAAAATTGCGTAACAAAGTGTGAAGAATATAAAACAAGGAATAGATATATCTGATAAATGATACGCATATTATAATTGAAAATGTGTTTTAAGATTGAAGGGTTCGTAACAAAAACGGTACTTGTTTTTTATTCTCCTTTTTCCTAGCAGAGCGGAGAAATATTCTAGAACCTCTAATATTTGTTTCATATAAAATATTCACAGTGTGAATATTATTCATAATCATATTACAGTAGAATTGTATAGAATTAAGTCATAAATCAAAGCTACTCTTAAAGCGAAACACATTACTTTCATATAAGAACAATATATATCATCTCCTATTCAATTGAATATTCCGTATTGAATAAACAGAAGAGCAGGCGATGCTATATACTTTGAATTTTTCTCTTCGTCTTAACACCTAAGTCATTATACAAGACAAGTTCCGATACTGTGATAAAATAACAATCTTGCTTGCCCAAATATAAAATAGGACAACGTTTATTCCGGTAGACTATAGCTTTAAATAAATAGTACAACAATTGTTATTCAAGAGTAAATCAAAACGACAATTAAAAAGATGAAATGATTGGACAAAGATTATTTCAATTGTTTTGAAATATAGCTTTATTTAAGAGAAAATCGAATATAAGATTCAATATACAGGATATAAACGATTAATCAGATGCTGTATATACAATAGTACTGCATACGGTATTGTATACTGAGAACAATTTAGTCGGCGAAGATCACCGGGCTGGAGAGTATTCAAGGCTCGCAGGATCGGTCGCGATTTCAAAGAGTTTGCTGAACAATCGAATGGGCTACGAATGGGTGTGTTTAGGCCGCAGACGGGTGGGCCTGAACGCGGAGGCGGAAAGTCGCGTAGGCGTCGCGACGGATGCAAATTGCCCGCACCAGATTCCGACGATACATCTTAATTTTGTTCCCTGCCAAAAGCGCCGCCATGTAACACCACACATACGATTCGCGGAAGGATCGCCACTTAACGAACCGATAGATAACGATTGAGAGCTTTTCAAGGTTGATAATCGGCCAAACGAATGGCATCGCTCGATCGAATCTTTTTTTCCTCTGCCAAGCCTCGAGGGGTGACGTCTATATTAAGCGTCTCGATGTTTCAACGTCCAGGCAAATACGCGAATTACCACGGACGATTTAATCATGCTGTATAAAGATCAAGCAAATTGCAAAATTTATCATCGAAACCGATGGATGAAGGAAAAGATTGTAAGATGAGTAAACGGACCTTTTTTTTGGAAACACGTATCCTAAGGGTATGTGAAGTCTATAAAGTGGACAGTTAGCGAGTTCTAAAACCTCACGTCGCCAGCGGTCGCGTGAGAAATGACTTCCTGATAGGTTGAAATTAAGCTATTAATTATCCTTACCAGCCTCAAGCTACTGTCGTGCTTTTCACTCATGAATCCTAGTCGCACGAATTACCTACGCCATTCAGATGATTCCTCTTTCATTACGTTTCGAATATCGCTTACGGAATCGCTCGACATGGTATGCGGTATATTCTGAACGGAACGGAAGCATAACGCATACCGCATCCGAGCACATTATTCGTCTCTGTCTAAACAAAGATAGAGAATGATTTTTTTTATACACCGATTAATACAATTATATTAAAAGATTATGTGTATGCACCTTTTTCATCGGCCTGAAAATATTATTATGTTGATGCTGTTTTAGTTTTATCGCTCCATTGATTGTTTCTTCAAATTCTGAATTCAGAAATTTAGCTCTCAGAAACATTTATCTCTTAGTAACAAAGAGTAATTGTAAGTTCATCGCTTCTCTTTCAAAAATTTCTTATATTTAAACCTTTGAGCGCTACGAACGCACATATGCGTCCTCACATAACCAGTCAATGTGGGCTAAAAGTGGCGTTAAAGTGGCCTGATAAAAAAGACGTATGGATGTTATCCACCTCACATCCTGATGATTTCGTTGAAACGAAAAAAGTTAATTATCAAACTGGCGAACCAAAGCGAAAAACAAAGTGCGTAGTAGACTACAATGGCTTGATGGGCGCAGTTGACAAAATCCATGTGATTTTGAGTTCAGCTTCCTGCGTTCCAGAAAGCATAAAATGGTATACAAAATATTTTTTCCTCCTCTTAGACCTCACTATATATAACGCATATATTCCTTATGATATTTTGCAAAAATACCACCACGCAGAGCAGAGGCTAAAGGAGGAAGAGTTCGTTCGGACGACCTTCCATTTCGGTTAGAGGCATTTCCCTACTTGCTGCAAAACTAAAGAAAATAATAAACATTCTTCGCGTTACGAATGCAAAAAATGTAACATTGGTTTATGTATCGAACTCTGCCTTGAGATTTACCATACAATACAAAATTATTAAATGTCCAATTTAAAAGATATAATTTAAAACTTTTATATTCTTCGTGTTATTATTTCTTAATGAAATAAACGGTTATTACAGTTTTTCAGGTCACTACATAATTTATTTTAGTTACAATCAATATATTTTCCAATAAAAATTCAGTCTTCTCAACTTGCGCTCTTTCGTAAAAAATACGCAGCCCACGGTGCGCTTCTTCGTAAAGAGTGGGCCATCCATGGCGCACGCTTAATTTCGGACAACGCAGCGCTCAAACGGTTAATGTAAGTAATTTATTGAAATAATTCGTTACATTATTAAAATACACAATCGCAATATCTCTTCTTCAACCGAATTTCAACACAGTTGGAAGATATTTCACTGGCGCATAGAGAATCGGCCGAAAGCTCGTATCACGAAAGCGGTGTACCTAACACGTGTCATCGGTATGTTTCTCATTTTCTTGTCAGTAGAGTCGGTGACGGGCGAAATCCCACGATTCGCGAGTACGGGAGTGGTTTTCATGCGAGCGATTCCAAGAACAAGATTTCCTAGAAACGGTTCCTCCCGAAACTGTTCCTCCGGGTCTTCGGCGCTTCCAAAAGCGACCAGCAATTATGAAATATTTTGCCATGTGGTTCGCTCGTGAAACAACACCATCGAACGCCTCCAGAACGTATAGATTTGTAAAGGTTGGCCGAACACGGTAATTAGAGTCTGCGACAGAGCGTCCTTCCGAGTAATTTCAGTCGAGTTAATTAGCCACGTAACGTCTCGTCGGTATTCGTGAAATTAGGTCAATACAGGATTACGCCAGCATCTAATGTTACGTAATACCCATCGCCCGAGAAGAAAGTACTAGGTAATTTGGAGACTTTCTAATACTTTGTAACTGTTTTGAAAAGTGATATTTTATTCTGTTTTATGTTTAGGTGATATAAAAAGAAGATTGTTATGAATGTGATAAGTAACGAAACGTAAAGTTCAAAATAATAACGTTTCTAGTTAGTCGTTAAATGTAGTAATGAAAGAAGAAGAATTAGATATTGTTTATGAAGAAGACGTCGATTTTTAACAAAATAATATCAAGCTAAACAGTGTTGCAAATACGTCCACGAACTATGAACCTAGTATTGTCTAAATGTTATTTACTTCGATCATTTAATACTAGAAAAAATTCATCACTAAAAAACGATTACAAAATTACATGATCGAAAAAGGGAACAGAGCATAGGAAAAATATTAATAAAAATTCGTAAAGGCACGTTGTCTTTGAATTTATTCTTGTAATCCGCTACGAACCTTCTGATAATTTGGCAAAATATCGAATTACACAAAGCTCCCTTCTAACAGTTTAATTCGAATTTCTTTTCTTCCTAAAGAATTTTGAATCTTTTAATTCTTAGGAATAGAAACGAAACTTCGAACAAGAGTACCAAAACCAGAATGTTAAAATACATTCGACAGCGTCAGCTGTTTGTCGGAAGCAGCGATTATAGCCATATCGAAATGTGGGCCCCCATTTTCCTCGGTATGAACGTCGATACGTCTTAGGCAAATGGCCCCACGGCGGTGGTCGCTAAGATTAAGTTTAATTGGCCGGTGGACCCGGCTGAATTAAGATTTATGAAGTAAATTCATTGTTTCGAGACGCCATCGTGGACCACCAACACCGTTTCCAGCCCGGTCTTCGTGGATCCGCTATCAAATAATGTCCCCTGCAACGAGGGCCACAACATCTGACAGTCAGGCTACTGTCGGCCCCTCGAAATAAAAAGGGAAGCAATAACCGTTGCCTCTATATCATCTTTATCCCTGTTACACGGCACACTTGCATCGACCTAACTTTTTTCGTCAACAACACAGTGACTCAACCTCTTTCTCTCTCTCTCTCTTTCGGCTAGTGCATCTTCATTTCGAGGCGACTTTCCGGAACCAAGAGAGATCCCCTTTGCTTCCCTCGTTGAGCAGAACAACGAAATATATTGTGATCGTAACGTTCGATCCCTCGCCACAAATTCGTAGGAACCGCGAACGATTTTCAATTCGTGTGAGAATTAATTACGACGATTAGGAGACTGGATTTCGGGGAACGTTCGTATACAATGTCAAATGATTATTCGCGTTGGGCTCTTATGTTCAATTACGAGGCTATATATTTCTATAGAATTACTTCTTAAGGGTTAACGTTCGATATTAAATAAGTATTCAGTTTAATGGGTCGTTAATTGGAAAGAATAAAATCTAACTAAAATCCATATTTGTATTTTAATCAATTATTTATTTCGATTGCGAATTTATAGGAAATTTGTAAATGCAGAGACGTTATTTTACATTTATTTTATCGCTAATCGAACACATGGTGTTCAAAATACTTTTGCATATAACTCTAAGACCGAGTGACAATTACGCGTATGAGAAAACTTGTTCAGTAGATTAACATTCGTTCGTGTTAATTCTAACAGTATATTTCATGTTCGTCAAAATCTGTGAGATGCCCCCTAGCCTAGATAATTTTAATAAAAATATTAATCGATCCTTTATGGATTAATTTCATCAATTTGTCGGAACTGTTCTCGCGAAAGCGTATCAGCTCGTTCGAATTTGCAGCAGCGTGGCAGAGCTGCGTTTAAATAGAAAGAGCCGCGACGCACCGCATCTGGCCACGTCGTTCCGGTTTTCCTTCTGGAACCGGGGAACGACGCGAGGAGTAGAGCGGAAATGTTATACGCTGTCGCGGCGAATTAATCCGGAATTAATAATCCCGTCGGTGCTCGCTTAATTGAAGCACGTTACCAAGCTCGCTCCACGTGCTCCCGCGAAATCGCTTAATTTCGTGGCTCATATGAAGCCACGGCGAATTTAATATACGCAACGTCGCTTGACGATTGCCGTTGGAACGTGGAACTTAGGGGAAAGCGAACCGACAGAAGAGAATGGAACGCGAAGCAACCGACACGAACCGCAAAGACGGACGCCACCTTCCAAGATTTATCTTCAACATTCACAGTCATCCTGGTGGATTTTCGAGCTAGCCTTGGATGTGAAACTCGAGATCATCTCGACAACTTTGACGATCTCTCTTCTTCTAACAGAAAAACTATGACGAACCGAAATTGAAATTGTATATTTCAGGGACGAGAAAGTTTTATTAGGTTTGGAAGGGATAAGTGTTGTTTGATATAGATCGATGGACATTTGATTTATAAGCTTGGATCGTTGCTTGGGGAAGAAATATGTGAGGAAATTAAAATCTTACGTTTGAGGAATGAGAAAGTTTTGGATGATGTATGATGGAGATATTTTTCGGTATTCTATGACGGAGAAACACTGTAATTTTATGAGATTACGAATCAAATGAAATTATAATTGACGGAAGCGATGCTATAATATCTTAGATTAGGAAGATTTAGTATAAAAATTACTAGTACATAAATAATACAACTTTTTTATATTCGCCATTTACAATTAGATGAATGAAAAGTTGATTAATAACTATTTTATAATAAAGAGAATATTATGAACCGAAATTAAAGCCATGCCTTTAAGGAATGAGAAAGTTTCCAGCTATGAAAGATACAGATCAGAGAACATTTGATTTATAGACTTCTATTTACATATCAAAGTATAAATAAATACAGCGTGATACGTGGCCAATTACTATGCAGACTTATCAATCACCGTAGAAACGTTAAATTCCAGAAACCCGTGTCTTAAGAGATATCAGCGAAGGTTGTCATTTATTCATTGACTTCTGATAATTTCTAACAAGTTGTGTAGAATTAATATCGATCTAATGTTACAAATTAATTTGTAAGTTCACGGATCGTGACTAGCTGGACGATTATAATGAAAACTAGAAAACTAGTCGGCACGGCGTAATAACGGCAATTTCAGATGGTCGGTCTCGTTGAAGCGTAGCACGTTGATAGGAGGCAGCCGCGACAGCAGCACGCGAAAGAATATCGCGCGGCACGTTGACTTCGCATGCCGGATAACATTATATTGCGTGTCGACGGAAGCGCAGTATGGGCGGTGCGGGTCTCAAATTGGAGCAGCCTCGGTTACGAGCAGAGACACGCATGAACGCACAAACGCACGGCGCCACACGCCGCTTGGTACCACACGCATGCTCTACGACTACCGCCACGCAAATTCGTTTCCATAAAATTCGTGCTCGCTTCTCTTTCTCCTCACGATTTTCCGATTTCGATACATCACATGTAAAATTTTCTTTACTAATCTCTATAGCTATTTACAGATACAAGTTCGAAAGGAATTACACAAATTGTCAGGTATTATATTCGATACGATTTGTTTCAGATATTTTTAGAAAGCAATTCTATATTGGAAATCAAAGAAGTTGCTTTGGGAAAACTTTTTCTTCGATTTACAGTTGTTTGAAGGAAATGTACACATGTTACACTTTCTTGAGCTTTCCAAAACAAGTTTTGTATTAAAATATTATTGACTTGAAAAACCTTTTGCTTCGGTTTGCAGCTGTTTGAAGGAAATGTACACATGTTACACTATCTTGAGCTTTCCAAAACAAGCTTTGTATTAAAATATTATTGATTTGAAAAACCTTTTGCTTCGATTTACAGCTGTTTGAAAAAAATGTACACATGTTACACTTTCTTTAGTTTTCCAAAACAAGTTCTGTATTAAAATATTATTGATTTGAAAAACTTTTTGCTTCGGTTTGCAGCTGTTTGAAGGAAATGTACACATGTTACACTTTCTTGAGCTTTCCAAAACAAGTTCTGTATTAAAATATTATTGATTTGAAAAACCTTTTGCTTGGGTTTACAGTTATTTGAAGGAAATGTACACATGTTACACTTTCTTGAGTTTTCCAAAACAAGTTCTGTATTAAAATATTATTGATTAATAATATTATTGAAAAAACCTTTTGCTTCGGTTTGCAGCTGTTTGAAGGAAATGTACACATGTTACACTTTCTTGAGCTTTCCAAAACAAGTTCTGTATTAAAATATTATTGATTTGAAAAACCTTTTGCTTCGGTTTGCAGCTGTTTGAAGGAAATGTACACATGTTACACTTTCTTGAGCTCTTCAAAACAAGTTTTGTATTAAAATATTATTGATTTGAAAAACCTTTTGCTTCGGTTTGCAGCTGTTTGAAGGAAATGTACACATGTTACACTATCTTGAGCTTTTCAAAACAAGCTTTGTATTAAAATATTATTGATTTGAAAAACCTTTTGCTTGGGTTTACAGTTGTTTGAAGGAAATGTGCACATGTTACACTTTCTTGAGCTTTCCAAAACAAGCTTTGTATTAAAATATTATTGATTTGAAAAACCTTTTGCTTGGGTTTACAGTTGTTTGAAGGAAATGTACACATGTTACACTATCTTGAGCTTTCCAAAACAAGCTTTGTATTAAAAAATTATTGATTTGAAAAACCTTTTGCTTCGGTTTGCAGCTGTTTGAAGGAAATGTACACATGTTACACTTTCTTGAGCTTTTCAAAACAAGCTTTATATTAAAATATTAAAATGAAAAATTAGGTTTGAAAGATCGTATCCTTTGATGTACAATATTTGTTAAGCGAGAATTTGATTTGCAGCTGTTTGAAGAAAATGTACACGTGTTACACTTTCTTGAGCTTTTCAAAACAAGCTTTATATTCAAATATTATGGGTTTGAAAAATCTTTTTCTTCGATATACTGCTGTTTGAAGGAAATATACATATTAGGTCGTCCGAAAAGTTTCTTTCGTTTTGTAAGGAAATAATGGATGTACAACATTTTCCGTTTTACATTACTTTATCGAATTACGTGTGATCCATTTTCTTTTATCAAAATAAAGATCACAACGTTCGACAGAGTAGGTTTCATGTTTGTAGAAAGATGCATCGTTGTAAAAGACGGGTCTGTAAAAGAAAGATGCTTTTCGGACAACCTAATATATTACACTTTCTTGAATTTTTCAAAACAAGCTTTATATTCAAATATTATTGGTTTGTAAGATCGTATCCTTTGATATACGATATCTGTTAAGCGAGAATGTATATTACGCTTCTCGGAGTATAAAGAAGAAAAAAAGAAGAAGAAAAAACAGATGAGACCAAGGTGTAACCTAAGAAACTTCTCACGAAGGAGCTTTCATTGAGGCATGGTGAGGCGAACTGTAATTCCAGATTGCACAAAGTAAAGATATTATGCTAGGTAACGCCGAAATTTCACAAGCAGTCCCTCGCTCCTAATCTTCTTTCGTCGATCACACTCCAACGCTGGCGGATTAGCCGAGTATTAGGTGACCGGTCGTGGCAAGAATTCCCGTGGAATTTCGGGGTTGCTGCGGCCACAGGACGCCTTGAAGAATTTGCTACAGTGAAGGCACTAAGGGACTTTTATGGTTGCGTTACGGCGTACCAAATCCATTAAAGATTTCGTCGCTCCTCTCCTGAGTATCTTCGAGGAATACCGAAACTCGTTCGACATTTATCGCCAACTTTTTCCAGTCACTCTTCCATATACATATCCCCTAATGTACTTTCTTACCTTACAATATCTACTCGTGGTCGTGATGTGGATTAACGATCGAATACACCGAGGATAAAGTATATTTTTATATTTTATTTATTTTATTTTTATCTATTTTAAAGTATATTTTAAGTTTCATTTGAAATCTGATTTTACTTGCAAATAGCTTGCAATATTTTAATATTTTTCTTTGAGCAGTGAAACAATAAATAGCTAAATATCCCAAAATTATTGGGCTGTTTGCTTTATAAATCAAATTATTACGACCTGTAAATATCTTAAAAGATTCGGATTATATAAATATCTTGATCAGATTGACAGAGAAAATAAGCGCGTCACGTTCTTACTCCATCATGGATTTACGTTCTCTTTCGTACTAAATTATCTGTTAACGAAATTCCAATTACAGAGAATAGCTAGTTTTTATAACTTCCTTCTGTTGTTCAAAATGAAAAGTCCTCTAGAAGATTACGTACTATCGGAAACATTCAAAGAACCGTGATGAATTTACTAAAAATTGTCTAGAAAGATAGAATATCCGACAATGATCGGAATCACGAATAAAAGTCATTTGCATATTCGTATCTGTGTATGTCGGAGAACAAATCATAAGAGCTAAACGTCACTAATTTAAATTTCATCTCTGAATAACAACGGTTTGCTTTTCATCCAGAGAATCCTCCAAATCCCTCCAAATATTATAACACGAAGGAATCGACGTGTTTGGCGTGCTACGTGGAATACGTTTCTCATCTTCGAAGCAGCAGTCGCGTCGAGTGCAACGTAAATTCATGCGACAGTAGCCGCGAACGGTAGCCTCGCCTCTTAACTCGTCGACGAGAACAAACACGAGGAGGACCTCGGGTGAACGACGTGTCGAAGTTAAGACGTCCTCGGTTCGGGTCGGTTGACAGGCTGCAGCAACGACCTCGACGATATAAATTCTTTTCGCGAGGAAACAGAGGTGTGCACGGTACGTAGACGGTGACCCCGTGGCACCGAGGGGTCGTCGAGCGACTCGTAGATCCTCTCCAGTCCGGGAGAGCCTCTGATACGCAAAGTACCTCGTAATGCAGGCTGAACGAGGCAAAAAGAGCTGTCGTCGGATGGAAAGAGGACGTCGGTTCACCGCCACCAGACGAATAACTCTTCTGCCCTGTTCGACTCTCCGGCAACGGTCTTTTTCTTTTCTGTTTTACCTTTGCTTCTCTTCTCTTTCCAGAGGCTTGACTTAAAATGTTGGTGAACAACGAACAGAACCAGGAGGCCCCATACTGGACCTCTTAATAATATCTTTCACGACTGCTGGAATGCAATCTCTATAAAACTGCTTCCGCGGCGAGGGGTGTACGTAGACTCGGCTGGCAAAATTTGAGTTAGGTCTTCCTACCACAGTCCTGGTATTTATCTTCTCCTTTATCTTTTGGATTATGGGTCTTTCACGCACACCACCGCGTTCAGAAAAATCCCGCTCCGTTAGATATATGATGTAACGTATATGTATGTGCATGTGCATGTAAGTGTAGGTGGAAGCTGTGCAGCGAACTCTCTCGAACGTGTCATAAGTTTCGTCGAAACGGTGATTCCTTGATTTGCGTCTCGCTGGCATTGGAAGCAACGGTGTCGTGCGATCGCTTACCGTACGATCAAGATATTTAAGCGATTCGTTACGTGGCCCTTGAGACATTGCAAGATTTTTGAAACGAACACGTCACGATTTTCGATGGTACGTGATTAAAGAAATAGAATCGTGGTCTGATAGTATCGAAGACATATGATCACAGGTGGATGATCGAGGTATCATTTCGAACTTTCTCCTTTTCCACAATCTTCCACAACTTTTTATTCCTATCTCGTTGGTGGAACCTGCTCAGCTCTGTGGGCGCCACGCTAACGAACAAAGCGGCCAAGTACTTTAAGGGCCCGTTCGATCGCGCGACACCAATAAAATGAGCGTCCTTTAAACGACCAGCCTTTGTACCTCGAGGACCACCATCATCGGCCGCTCCAAGTGGATCGTTTTATTCAAGGGCCAAGGACGTTCTCAATTTCTGCAGTTTCAACACCTTGCAATCAACGTTCACGCAAACACGTTCTTTGTTCCCCGATTATTCGATAATATTATTCGATAATATCTATAATAATTAACGAGCATCGAACGTATTGAACTGGAGAAATTAGTTGAAACAATTTTCATCGGATCGAAAGCCCATATAAACACACGGAATGGCAAACAGTTTTTCCTTTGACTGCCAGATTGCGACATTAAACGCAGGTAAAAGGCATTAGAAGTCTGCGGTCGACAGTCACGATCCCGCGATTACCGTGCCGTAAATCGCAGCGCGGTACGGCCAAGCGATTCGCTTCGATCGCGAATTAAGCCTCGTCATCGCTAATTCTATGAATCACTTTGAATCTGTTTAGCCTGTAGGAACATTGTATCCGTCACTCGGTACGTCTACTTCGTTACACGGCTTATTATTATCACTCACGATGGATCAATGTGCTAATTATCACCGTTCTCATGACTGTCAATAATCATCATTCTATTAGCAACAAATCGGTACACGTTCCTTATTACGTGCCATTAACTGGTGTAACGGTACACGATCAAACACATACGTGTACACGCAATAAAATACTCGCTTCATTATAGATAGTATAAATCATCGTTTCAGGAGTTCACCCACTGATGTAACCTTTATGATCTACGAGCATTGCCATTTAATTGCGGACAATCCGAGTGTAGAGGCATTACATAGGAATGCTTCTTCTCCGAGTACGCTACCAGCAATTACCTGCATGATAAACCTCAGCAACATCCTATTAATACATTTAACGTATCAATTATGCGAGATTCCAAGGCAGAACGTTGTATACGAAACCTTGGTCGATCGTACTAGCTCGGCTAGACGAAAATTCCCCGTGCATTTATCGGCGCGTATATTAGCGATCATTAACGTCTCGTCTTTAAAAAAGATCGGCTCGATGATCCAAGATGAAGAGTTTCCTCTTGAACTTCGAGAAGACGATCTCATTAGAGAAAAGGAGAAGAACGGCTCGCATTGCACCGTTCATCTGGATAGCCTGTTGGCAACGATTAACCAATGCACGCCCATCCTGTTGGTTTTTCCTCGTCGAGAAGAAACGATTCGTTGATGCGCGCGAAATTGCGATTTGCGCCAGAAACGAGGAGCTCTTCTTTTTCAGACGTGTCGTTATTCGCGTCTATAGTTTATGTCAGGGAATTATTTAGAAGATAACGATCATCAAGAATAAATAGAAGAACAAAAGGGAAATCGTTGAACGTCTATCTTTACAAAATCTTTTTATGATATCAATTCTTTGAACGTTTCATCTACACGTGGTACGGGCAACGATAAAATGTAACGAAGACACTCTGAGATGTTTCAAACATTGGAATATAAAATACTTATACTTGTGTTATACTTGATTATACGTAGATTCGATTAATAATGATCGTATTGGTAAAGTTTGAAACGAGTTTGAAGATATTGGTAATCTTCAAATTTTAATGAACAGTAGCGAGCACTTAAAGAGTTAGGGTCGTTATGCAAGAGCGTTCAGTGAGGATTTCAGAAAACTCTTTCGTCCGTGCAAATCACGTTTCTCTCTACTGCACAGGTGAGAAAGAACGATTTGTTCCTGTCGCGTATCCGGAGGATGCATCGACTGTTGCAAGGTCGTTGCACCATGGATCGTACACCCGGTCGTTAACTTCCTTAACGTTGAAGTTAAAGCCGAAAATCCTCCTATTACGGAATTAGCGAGATGATAGACCCGTCAATAACGGAGCTTGGCCGGCTTAACCCGGTCCTTCGGGGAACGCGAGAGATCCATGGAAGAGGAAAGAAGCGGTGGAACGATGAGAAATAGCTGCCGCTCGCTGGTTCCAGCGCCGCGGATAGAAAGAGAGGGGGCGAGAGATAAAGAGAGACGGAGCCGAAAAAAAGAGGAGTCAAGGCTGACCCATAAAAACGTCAAACTTCCCCTAACCTAGAGAAACGTCTTCATTACGAGGCACGGCTCCCACCGTGTAGGTCCGTGGGTTATACCAACGATGAATAGTGACTATGTATAGTCCTGAAAAACGAGCAACACGTTACGTTCCGGACGAACTTGTTCTCCACGAAAGGTTTCTAGTGGGACCTTTACCATCGAGTGCCCTCCACGATGTTTTCTCCGCTTGGCAAACAGACTCGAACGCGGATCCGCCGGTTTTCGAACGTGTCTATTTCGAAAGAAGTAAAAAGCAAAACGAAAAGAAATCCGCCGACTACCGGCCATTATCGTTGAACAACCGTGGTCTAGTAGCCGGACAGATTCCGTTCGATATTTTTTATTTCTCATCCAGCATCTTGCCCGTGTGATCTGGCGTTCGAGAGAACCACCAAGTACTGGAAAGGTTCCTCGTGAACCAACGTCGTCGAAGAATCAATATTAAAGATCGGTCCAAACGTGTACGACACGCTTATCAAGATGGTACTGCAACATTTACTTTTAGATTCTGCCAGTTTACTTTTCCTTTTCCTTTTTTTCTTTCTTTTTTTTTTCTTTTTTTCTTCTTATCTCCGGTTGAAAAATTCGTCGTAAGTTTCGAGAGTAGAGAAGAGGAATAATATTTAAAGGCGGTAAAGATGTACTCCTTTGGTCGTATCTATCTCGATCTAAAAAAATTAGATCGTCGTCTGTCTGTCTCCGCTTCGGAGACCCGCCGGCGCGGCGACTTTGTTATTTTACGGTCAGATAGTACGATAACACGGCGACCGTAGTTTCGTTCACGCGTGCACAGAAGAAAAGGAAGGAGAAACGCGTCCGAGACTCTCTGTTAATAAAGAAGTCGACGTTTTAATACCGTGCCTCGACAGGGACTCAGCGAAAGCTTGCTCCGTCTCTTTCTTTCGGGTTGACTTTCTCCCTCGGTCGTACGAGGCGGTTTGAAGCAGCCTGAGAGACCAAAGGAGACGGTTATAATTAAATCGTGCAATCAACTGGCTAATTTGTCCTCAAGCGTATTAATAAAACCCAGCCCAGTTATCTCTCCCCTCTTCTCTTTCTCATTCTTCCATTCTCGAGCCTTCGCGTTTCCTTTCTTTTCCTGCCGCGACCTACGCACGCGAAGTTATTCTGATATACCGTTCCGCACTTCGTCTTTCCGCCTTCTGTCGCTAATTTCTTTCTCCTCGTATTTTCGACGCCTTATTTTTTACTTCTACGTTAAATTGTTCTCGATTGAGATTCATCGACAAGTGGAACGAGGCTTTAGCGGTCAGACAACTTCGGAAGTCTCTTGAGATTCGATGACAAACGCCTAATTCTCTTCTAATTCCAATGAAAATAATTTGAAATAATATTCAATTTCAAAACTTAAAACTTCAGAAGTATCGCGACAACTCGTCCATTGAAGTTCCACAACGAAACGATTATTCCGTACAATTTCAATAACGGTAACTCGAAATAGGGTAACTTTAAGTCTTTAAAAATTTGTTCCAAGAGTTTATTGACGTTTCACTCGACGTACAATTCATCTGGTAAAAATAATTCCAAATAAGATAACTTGTAAACCTAGGTCTTCAAAGAGCCAAGAACGAAAACTTAGGGAAATTCTTTAAACGAGATTTAAGCAATACGAAACATTATATAAGAATAGAGAACTGAGGTAAAGTCACGAAAGAGAGGAGTTAGCGTGGAATCGAGTAATATCGAAACTGGAAGGGCCAGCAAATTAGTCAAAGCAGCAGCCGCGGCAACAGCGTGACACTCGGCTGTCGTCTTGGCGGACCGAAGCCCAGGGACCGGTTTGGGACCGTTCGCTCAATTGAGCGATACGTCGCCGACCACACGTGCGCCTCCACCTCCGTCCTCAACAACCCTTCTTTCTCTCCCTACGCGATCCGTTCGAGGAGTACACGGTAGGCGAGTAAGCATGTCGTACACCGGCGGTAAGTAAAGGGCCGCGAAGGGCTGACTCTGTTTGCCTCTAGTACACGCTTGACGCGCTCGCGCGCGCGCGCACGTGCGATCCTGTACAGTGAAACGTTCGTTAAGAAACATACCGTTTGTCTGATACCTGTACCACCGGTCTGTGATCAAGGATTTAATTAACCGATAAGACGATACACGTTTAACTGATTGTAGTAAATCATATTAATGAATAATATGTCTGTTTATGTGAAGAAAAGGAAGATAAAAGATATACGCGTGCGTTACGTGTATCGAAAATGAATACGCTTACTCGTGTTATGGCGCAAATTATGCTCATTGACTCGCAAATCGGATGTGTGTTCACGTAAATTGGCAAAACATGTGTGTACGCGCTGCCACGAAACGCAATTGCACGAGATAACGAGAAAATAAGTACCTATTAGTTAATAGTGGAAATCATATAGTTAGATACATATCGTACGTTTACAACAGCAAACGTATTGTGTGCATAACGCGTATTAAGCGATACGAGGTCGTACGACCGGTATAGAGGTTGAGATCGGCCTGCAATACGGGAAGCATTGTCGCGCCTGTATTCATACAACCGAAAGATCCATACGTATATGAATATGATAGAACTGCAAGCAATACGATTTATCTTAAAAGATGCGACAAAGTGCCATTGAGATTCATCGACTATCATCATCGGAGCCCAAGCTATTTCTTTTACGAGCAAGCCTTTTGCTTGTTTATTCTCGTATTGTTTTCATCCTCCGCACACGAGTGATTTTATATTACACGTATACGACAAATGAAACTTGAAACGATGAAGTTCGTTTAACGCGTGAGTTTTAAAGATAATTTGATCAAAGGGAGAGACGGTTGTCAAGAAAATTTGGAGGAATTCGAAAGACGAAGCGCTATGACGGATAGAGAAAAGATAGACAAGGGAGAAAGACAGAAGAAGCAAGAGAGGAAGGGTATATAGTGCACATAACAGTGCCCGTAGCATAGGGGAGTGCCTTGGCAAGAGAACGTGGACCACCCACACGGTACCGCGAGACCACCGTGCTAGCCCACTGGCATACATTAGGCTCCACGGCTCCCCCAAAACTATACCGTGGCCCTTCTCTACCGATCGGCCTGTAGTCCACTAAGCTGGCCCAGCCGTTAGGTATTTTGATACAGTCGACACCCGTTTAATTAGCATTCGATACGGACGCCGCGAGAGCAACTGCCGGGCACCACGACTATTCTTCTCGTTTTCTTCTTTGCCCCGACACGCTCGGCGTCCGATTTTCGTCTTCCTGCTCGTCCCTGTACGCCTTGAAATACGTCGTTCCTTGCACGCTTAACACGGCCAACGGGTTAAACGAAGCTTCGTTAAGCTTCGTTGAATTTTCATTTACGATAATACGCTATGGAAGTAGAAGCGAGAGATATACAGCACGACTTCTAGCGGTGTCTTAGTTTTCTATTACTCCCGTGTATACGAGTATACTTGCATCGACAACTTGACACCATAATATTCTAGTATTCTACGAGGATAGAACTTCCACTTACCAAGAGAGAGAGACAGAGAGAGAGAGAGAAGTTTCTTTAATTAAAGTTAATTAAGATTCTCAGCCGTAATTTTCATAATTCCGTAACGTCTGTATTACTTCTTTTTTTTTCATAATTTAGGATCTTGTAGAAATTATTTGTTCTTAAACTCAATCTTAACTCTAGATTATTCGAATTATTTCCCCACTTTTGATATTCTGCAGCTAAACTACACGACCTTTTTTAATTCTTCCCTCACTAAGGGCGACTGATAATATATTGTTAAAAGTTCAAGATTGAATTTTAAGATATTGAAACTCTGGAGTCTCAAATAACCCCACCTTACTACCAATAATTTCCAATGAAAGGAAGGTGAAGCGAATTTCCTGAGAAATTTCACAAAACGGTTTCGCCTTTCGCCCAGCGTCTACAACACCGTGGTAATTCGCCGTTCACCGGGCGGTCGTATCTGCTGGATCATAGATCACCGTACGCCTATCGAACTCTATCGATTTGATACGACGGATCGCAAACGAAGTGCGTCAAAACATCGCCGGGGGAATAAATTATCTATGGCTGGAGAAGAAATTACGAGGCTGTTCGCCAACGATGTGTTTCGGTCTTGAAACGTGAGTCACGATCCACCAGGCCGATCGTTGCCTCGAATAGATCGAAACGGGCTGGCCCTCACGCGGACACCGTCTGACGTCATCCGGCGTTTGAGGTCAGTAGAACGAGATGAATTGACTCGTCAGCGTCGATGCCACTTTTTTTAACTCGCGTCGATGAAATCACGAGGGTGCCGCGATCCTTCGACATGGTGGCCCCGACACTGTGACGGCTCGTATGAATCGAGAATCGTCCAACATTATATATTTTTCCCCCTCTTCCTCCCCGACTACATCTGCCAGGCTGATCGACGCAGTGACGAATAAATTTCGCTCGTTCCTTCTACTCTTGTAACGTCTTGATTTCCGATCAGCCAGTCCGCAAGTGGTCAAACAGCTTTTTTGCTTTTCGCTCGAATTACGATTTTAATTCCGACGAATTTAATTCCTCATGCATGAGAATAACGCGCGGGATCGTCGATCAGGGGCTCGTATCTCGATCGAATTGCGTTGGGATAATTCGCGTGATAAACGACAAGAGACGATATTTCGCAATCACCGGTGGAATTATGTAGCGTGTTCGACGAGTTTGCGTATTTATGCGGACCCTTAATACGACGCGTACTGCCCCGATCGTTACTCAGATCCTCGGGGTGGCCCGTAGGAGCACCAGCTTTCCGTCTTAATGATGATTAACCTGGCCATCGGTCGTGATTCATCCTTCCTACCTTTCTGCAGGGACACACTAAACTTCGCTAAGGCTTTGTTCTTCGTCGTCCATAAATATTTTATCCAAAATTTTATTCAATCTGTCATTTATCTCTACGATAGAACGTGTCGAAACTCGGGAGAAAATTTAGCATTCATATTGCAGGTAAATTTAGCACATATCGAATATTAAATCGTAAGGTGAAACTGTAACTCGGTTTAGTAACCGTTCGAGAATTAAATTGATTTTCCTCGTCCTGTAAGCCTTTTCCAGTAATTGGTACATAAATTTCTAGTAACGACGGGATACACGATATAGTATACGTATATGTGTAGACATAGTAGCCGAGCAACTTTATAAAGACGCCGGTATAATTAGTCGACACGTAATTAAGAAGCTGAAGACACGACCGTGCACGAAACCGAATGCGATCGACTTAACGACGTGCAACATTGTTATGGCTGGAACGCACGGTTACTCATTTAAGGTCCACTGAACGAGTTAACTCGTTCGCGGGAAACGACGGACCGTACCGAAACATCGAACGAAATTTTTGCACTGGTTTTTGCGTGAATTACGAGGACTTTCGAAAGCCATTTGCACGCGAACACCGACGTAACGAACACCCTTAAAGGAAACGAATTTTTTCGCTCAGGAAGCGCTTAATGAAATCATTTTTTGCCGCAGAGAATTTCAACGACATCCTTCCAATCTAGTGTATAATGTATTTCGCAGTTTGATGTTCAGATTTCACGCAAAAAAGTTACCGTCGTTAGTGTGTAGCGGATCAACAGCTCGAATCAACGTAGAAAACCGGAAGCATATTCAGCGGCAACTGCGATCAATTACACGAACGCTATAACAAATTACAAGATAAGGTAAAAATTAAGCAGCGTTCAATCAATTTTTTCATTTTTCTCTTTTTTCTCCTAGCTGTTGCACGTTTTTATCATTTATGCTTCGACGTAGTATTAATTATTAAGAAAGCTATTAACGCATTACTAATGCATCAGGATGAAAGTTGGATGAATTTTCCAGCAGTTCTCAAAAAGGAACGAATGTTGGGAAATCTAGCGACTTTCGCTTCATCAACTTTCCTGTTCGTTTCAAGTATGTTAGACGCGTGCGCGACACACTCAATATATTTTTATTATGCATAATATACGAGAAATTATCTTGTAATTTGACCGCGAGATACACCCGAGCGAGAGATATATGCTAATGGAAGCGGCCAATCGTGGAGAAAAGGCTAAACCTAAAGAATAAACCTTAACTAACTCTTCGTAGTAACGATATCATTTCACCCCTTATATAGCAATCAGTTGCCTGGAACCTCCGTCTTGTAACATCGTGGAAGAATATAATATCGACATAGCTTTCATCCACTAACAAACAACGTAACCATTCTACCGTATTTTCTTACAAAAAAAAGCCTTGTTCATTCTATCAGGATTTATGCTGAGTCCCTAACTAACGCACAGTACATACCTAATTACTATCGAGAGAAGGCATAACGTGTTAAATGTGTTAAAATTAGTAGCAGTTTCACTTCGTACAACGTGCGCAATCTACTTATGACCAGTAATCTACCTATAATTTCTCACGATTGTATTCGAATATTTGCAGGAAGTTCTTACGTTATGCGTGTTGTACGAAGCATTTTGAAATTTCATTAGCGCCGTTATCTCGATTACGTTAGTAAGTTTGAAGGGAATCTGAAAATGTACATAGATGTTAGAAGATACTTGTGGCAAGCATATAATTGGCAAATATCACCAAAATGTTTGAAGAGACAATACATCACAATTATTTAGAGAGACTACCATCAGCATTAATTTTAATGATTTAAGATCACCATTCATGCTGTATCGTGCTAATCTTTTCCTAAAGACACGTTGCCAGTAAATATTTTGTGTTTTATGTACATTCTTCAACTCCTTTCAAATACGGACATAATTATAAAAACTGTGTTTCGTTGCGGTGCTAATAAAACTTGAAGCCTTAACAACGTTAAAAATATAAGTGTTGAAATACTTTCGTGAGCCACCGTATACAATCTACGACTGCGACGAACGACGTCGAAGACGCAAGACGTACCGATCCGCAGGAACACAATTCCCGCGAAACCGATCCGCAGCTGGTTCTCGGAATTGAATTATATTGTCACTCGGTAGCGCATCGCGATTAACAGTTAGCCGTTTTTCTGCCGGCTCTCCTTGAGTGTGCCCGGCATTCCTGAAGAAGCGGTATTGCACTGTCGATCGATATCCGCGAGCGGAGACGGCACGTACTCGCGTACACGTTAACAATCGGCTCCCGGCACGAACACACGAACCGGCCGCGCGACGCATAGCGCGGACCCGAGAACCGATTCTTAGGAGACGTAATGGCACCCATTCCATTGCGGGGGGAAAATGGGAACGAGGATGTGTAAAAGGCAATTGCCTCTCTTCACTTATGGTCCGACATAGCCGGCGACTCGCATAACTTCGACTGCACAGCCGCCGTACGTCTTCCACGTTAATGTGCGGCAAGGCGTATCGTGCGTGCCCTGTGTCGCTTGTGTTTGTGTAAATGTACGCTACCACCAATCCCTTTCACCTCCACCCTTTTGTCCACCAAACGGCAATTTCGCGCGGATAATTATAAAATACGTTACGCTGTGCGCTCCAGGCCTCTTTGTACGCCATTCTCGATACTAAATAAATCCGCGTTTCAACGGGGATTAACGCGACTCTGCTCTATGTGAGAAGAGAATTATCACTCGAGGTTTGCTTTTTTTGCCGGCTACAGATACGAGGTTTAAGTCGTTGGTATTTTATCTCTGGCGGTAGGTAATGAAGTAATGTATTTTTTTAGCTGTAGGAAAATTCATTGTACTAGGTTGTCCGAAAAGTTTCCTTCGTTTCATGAGAAAATAATACACGCACTATGTTCTGTTGAGATAAACACCGCGACATTTCACAGACTTGGTTTCACTTTTGTATAAAAGTGCACTGTTGTAAAAAACACGTCTGCGAAAGAAAGGCACTTTTCGGACAACCTAATATTATATAATGCTTTTTTAACGGCTGTTCGAATTATATACGCTAATGTTGAGAAGTCACGAGATAGGACAAGATGTCGTGAACGTAAAATTTGTTTCTTTTGTCTAAAGAGAGATTGGTTTTCTCGCTTCTTGCTTATTTCAATATAATGCATTAGATCTATTTTCTATAGCTCATCGTAGTATTATTAGAAAGCTAGAATATTAGAAAGGAACTCGATGAACAGAAGGAATTCTTGCCAGAGCATACGATGATGGCTCTCTACCAGCTGATAGGACGAGACTTTGCTTGCACCACGGCTCGTTCCAAAAACAAGTATAGTCTGCTCGTTAATGGTCTACCGATGCAGAGAAATTCCAATCGTACGTGCAATCGAAGCCAGGAATCATTAACACTTTTAAAGTTCATCGCAGTGTAACGAGAGAAAATGCGACGAGACGTGGGAGGAATCATAAATAAGTCGGGACGTTACTAGTCGAGGAAGTGTTGGGGCATCTCTCTCGGTGACAGAAGATAGGGGAGCAACGAGTTTAATTAAACATACTTAATTAACTGTAATGTATGACAAGGAGCAGGTACAGTGCTACTCTTTCTCTTTTCCTCCCTTTCTTTTTCTCTTCTTCCTTCTCACTTGTTTCCCTCTGTGACTGCACATAAGACACGCGTGTCTACAACAGCACACCGTGTACAAACGAGCATAAACAGCTCGCTTGCACATGTGCTAGGCTCGTGAGAACCGGTCAAATAGGTGATCATCGATAGGTATACGATGCTACTGGAATCGTTACTACACTTTAAGTAGAGGAAAAACTTTGCTATGGTAGCGACGTTTACATATAAATTTGTTCAACCGACCAAGTCAACCCTTGTCGACGAGCCTCCACAATTTATTTCTTATTCAAGTCGATGCTCAGCAGAATCCAGAATTGAGAACGTCCTTCGAATTTCGATAGTTATACGATGTTTGTAAAATTCGTCAGTAGACTCGTCCCTATCATCGATGAATTTATCGATACAATTGTACAATTTTGTCATGCGTGTCAGATTGTCTAAGAAATATCGGGTGAACCATAGACAATGTTGCGAGAAAGTTCAATGTGTCGTCGGTCCTTCAGTCGAATAGTTACGCGGAAAAAAGGCCTACGTGACAACTGATAGTTAACACGGAGCTATTTCCACCAAAACCAGTCAAAATGACTGGTCCTTAAGAAATACATAATAATAGAATATTTTTATATTTATTGATTTATTACTTTCTTACAGGAAGAATTCCATGTTATGTAGTACATTTTTGGTATTATGAATCCATCTGGGACCATGGTCCCTAAACGAGGGTTGACACAGTTATAAAATTGTAGAATCAGTCGTTTTGACTACTGTGGTATTTTCAGCGTCAGCATCTAGCGATCTAGCGATCAATCCGGAATTTTTCTGATAACTGATATCAACATATGGAATGGTACGCGATAAGGATTTCAAAAACATGTGGCAAATTGTGCAAAACGAGGGAACTGGTTAATTGAAGTTCGACACACAGATTGCAGGACCATTTTACACTTTGACAAGCACCGGTCATTTTGATTGGTATTGGTACAAGTCGCCTTGATGCAAAATTATTTTGAGTTCGAATACATAAAGAGCAAAATAAAATTCATTATACTATTCTTTTAGTTATCGTTGCAAAAGTCATTACATCATTGAGGGAAAAAATATAACACGAAGTAGGAATTGTAAAATAAAATTGGAAAACCAGTCAATTTGACTGGTGTGGTATTTCTAATGTTAAGGGCGAAAGACGAATTAACAGGCAATCGTGAGTTGAGAAGTCGTGTTGTCAGCGTTGTCAAGGAGTATGGTCAGCGTGAAGAAGAGCATTGGGACCGTTGTAACGAGACGAGTGAGTGACGAATGGTGACTGCGTGTATATAGACTGACGGAGCATCATACTTGATTTTGTATGGCGTGAACGATATTGAAACAAATCATACCGTTACCAAACCTACTATCACTATACTTTTCCACATTTGTTTAGTTCGAACATGAGCCGAGGTGAGTCATTTAAAGTGAGTTGAAAACTCAGCTTTGCTTTTCTTTAATCATATGTTATGATACACATTTGTAGATTTAGAAGCGTTATTGCATCTTAACCCTTTGCACTGCTATGTCGAGTGTGGCTCGACATCAGTTTCTATCTCAGGAGCTCCTTTGTCGAGTCTCACTCGACGTTCTTTCATGTCCAAATCAATACTAGAAAAACAGGATTGTATCCTGAAAATTGTTTCAAGATACATCACACGCTTAAAAATCACAAAATACAACAATAGTGTGAATAAAACTTCCTTTATTTATTTCAATTGAAATTTCAATTTAAAACACTTAAAAGCGTTGGGAGTTGCTGTTAACAAAATTGAAATAAAATTCGGACTGCACAGGGTTAATAGTAAAACTCCTGCTCTGTACCTAATCTGTACCAAACATACAAGAGACAAGTAACATGACTGACATTTAAAACAATATGACGAAAATAAGTCACACAATGAAATCTCTGTCTCAATAAACGTGAACGTTCATTTTACCAGAAGCACCCACCTGTTCCTGAAAATGATAAAAAATCTGTTGTTTATCATTCTAGTGTTTGTCCCAATGCTTGTTCTAATGTTAAATAGAGGAAAACCTTGAGAGTTTAACGCTTGTACGATCGTAGTCAAATTCAATCAAGCGGAGCTATCGCAGCAGTGCGTATACGCTAGAAAAAATTGATGTTTATTCAAGACAAGTCCCGATATCGACAGCAGCTTTATCCTTTCGATAATTTACTTTCGCTCTAATACCACAAAGAATCGCAGGAGTCCCTTGTTCAAATATATATCCGTTTCAGCACCATCCAATGAATCTCGTTGCGAATGTTCGTTTATTCTCGTGTAGTGGTAAAACGTGGCACAGTTCGCGAACAGATCGTAAGAAATGAGCCAGTACTGCACGTTGTGTAAATCGGTCACAAATGGATCTGACCTACAGGTGCTTGATTCATGAGTACCAGCCGTATCGGTAATCATCGATCGACTGGCGCAACTCTCTTCGAGAAGTCTTAGAAGCGAAGGGGAATATTACTTGAAATGCAATTCACTTGTTGTACGAGAAATGTATTTCTTCTGGCCATCAAATTTGTCTGGCGCAGAAAGGATATTAAGGAAATACGTAAGAAGAAGAAAATGGTACTGTTAACAGGCGCATTATACAAAATGTGGAATGCCATGAAGAAAATTTCCACCGCGATTGTTCGTGACCTAACTCGTGTTAATTATGTGCAGCACGGTTTTCACAGTAATATACTTTCTCTTAAGCAGAAAACGGCGTTGTCCATATAATAAGGTGGAACGACTCGGTTAAAGAAAAAGTCGCTATTACTTCCGGTCATCTGTTAAGTAAGCTGGCTTCCTACGAACCATTGACATATGGAAACACGTTTTCCTCCGTCACAAATTTCTCCGTCTTCCTTTTTCATCGAATCGAGCCAGCAGCTCTTGATCATTTAAGTATAGTAGTCGAGCATCGCTTTCCAGGCTCACTAATATCGAGAACCGTTTAAGGACAATTGCTACCTAGTCAAGATCTCTGAGAGGCCAGACCTTTCCTCGAAACAGGTGCTTCGAACCGATCTCGTATCTACGAAACTGAAAACATTCCTTTTCTCGAAACTAGACGTGTATTTATGTTCGGAAGATAATGGGCAATAAGGAGGTCTGTTTGATAAAGAGCGAAACGTTTCTTGAAAAGTGACAGACTTTCTAGAGATTTTCCAAAAGTCAGACTAGGAATAGCCCAGATGGAGAATCAATTTTCCTTTGCATTGTACACGCCAGGATATAATTAGCCATGTACGATAATTAACCGCTATTTGGACGATAAATCCATAAATTTATCGCTCCAGCTTTCACGTTAGCTGCAACTGGAAAAGAGGGGCGCATTCGAGACCTGGCGCTTCTTCGTGAATCGACTGTCTCGTGGTAAGGACCGTGGGAGTGGTCGGATGTGAAACCTTGGAAATTTACGACTTTCCGGTAGCCAGAAAGGAACGGAGTCTACGGGAGGATCCAGGAAACGCAGGATTATCAGGAATTATTAGAACGACTGGGTGTGAAATGATGATTGGAACAGCATAAAAGGATCATTAGTGATGAATAAACGCTTGAAAGTTGATTGTGAGTTTCCCTCGAAACTCCCGAATTATCGCCTGTTCCTTCTTATTTTCTAATTAAATTACCAATTTTTGAAAGTGATTATTCGCTTGGAACATCCCGCAACGATATTTTCATTTATCTCTTCGATTCATCAATTTTGTACATATTTTCAATTTACAGAGTTCGACCCTTAGGACTTAAGCTTTGAACTAAGAATGTTGCATCTATAGCTAGAACCATCTAAATCTTTCGAATGCGATGTATCCATTCTTCAGTTGTAGTACAGTGAACAATTCAAAATATTTTTCAAGAAATTCGTGCCTCAGTTACTAAAACTGAAAAACAAAATTTGTTATAGCAGTAAGGTTGGAACATCCCTTACTCCCTCTACCTGTAAAAATTAAATTTCGAAACTCGAAGCTAATTTCAAGAACGCTAATTGCCACGCCATCCCGCTTAAGGGTTGTTCCGTCTGAAAATATCCGTCAAGCTACCGATCCGAATAGGATTTCGATGAAGCTGGCAAAAATGATCGTAAATTCACCTTTAGAAATCAAGCTGGCTTATTTCTTCGAACGATAAAAGGATCGTCGGTCTCTCGGACGATGAAAAAAAGGGTGAACGAAACGAAAAAGAGGAGAGATTTAAAGACGGCCAGCATCCCGTAGTGGCGTATCCCGAAGTGAAGGTGCCACGACGGAAATAGGTGGCTGAAAATCGAGGAACACGATGAACGCACTTCGAACTCGTAGCAAGAGGGCCAGAACGCGACAGGGCAACGAGGGGAAAAGAAGGAGGACTCAAAGAGCAGAAGAGTCGAAGGAGGACGAGTCCCGGTGTGGCTCGTCGTAACTCAAGTCTAGTTAAGGGAGCCATAATTCAGGGGATAGCACCAGGTCCTCAAACGGCCCATAAATTATGGGCTTTTAATTTCGCGATATTAACGGGACGATCGGACGAATGGCAAGGCGAGAGCTTGGTTCTTGGAGCTTCGCGCCACTCTTTAGGATCTCTTCAACATTTTTCTCTCTTTCTTTAAACCGTGACGCTCCGTGAATTTGTTCCGTGAGACCGTTTTATGAATTACGCCGCCCATTTTCCTCGAATAGACGCGTTAATAAATTCTACGAAAGAAATCGTATTTAAAGAAATTAAAAAATCACAAAGATGAACATCCTTTATGGAGCTTCGTTGTATTGCTATAAAATAAGACGTTCGACACTCGTGATAAACGACGATTAAACTTCCGCCCAGTAAGGGTTAATCACAATGGTACACATTGTAATGTTTTATTTAGTTTATAATTTAACAAATAGTTTAGGAAAAATTCCAAGCAATTGACTCCTGTTTCGAACATCCAACGCGTTTATCACACCTCAAGCTTAAGTTTGCTCGAGACCCGTTACGTCGACAGTTAAATCACATGCAAAAATTCAATTCGAGAATTTACAAGCGAATAGATCGCGATATTTATCTTCAAATTTACTCAAGAATTACGGACTGCAAATATTGATAGATTAACGGTGATTATCCGAAGACCGTGCAGGTAAAGGTTAACTACCAGTGTAAGAGTACGTCGACAAGTTTTCTTGAATTTACCAATTGAATGCGCACCGTTAAATCGATGAATGACTGCAGCGTTGCTCTCAGATGAAACCATAGCTGTACAGATTTATTTAAAGACCGTGGTACGACCTTAGAATTTCCTGAGAACGTTGCTGAATTACAAAACAATCTTAAAAAGACATTTCATACCGCTGCTAAGTGAACGATTGCCGTTCATTAAAGTAAAAGTCGTGTAATGCAGCACAATCTATTTCTAATCAGCCTTATCATCGTCATTGTACGTTCTCTGGAACGATGCTTTATGTGCAATTATAACGTTGCCTGGATTATTAGGTTGTCCGGAAAGTATCTTTCTTTCGCAAACGTGATTTTTACAACAGTGTACCGTCATACAAACGTGAAAGCAAGTCTGCGAAATGTCGCGGTGTTTATCTCAACAGAACAAAATGGATACGTAATTCGACAAAATAATATAAAACAAATTATTTTTTTCTCATCAAACGAAAGAAACTTTTCGGACAACCTAGTAAAAATAGGATTATTTGAATCAGGAGGATATTTGGGCTAAGCTACGACACCTACAAAAAGTATTTGCAAGCCATTGTATTCGTTATAGCATGTGTTATATACTAATAGAATGTTATAAGTATTATATTATAACGTAATGTTGTATCATATAGCAATACGTTATATACTAATTGATTATATCCAAGCATATTAAACAATATTACATTTCGTATCATTTAGTAGCACTTTCGCATCACGTAGATACAAAAAATGTTTAACACTATGAAAATCAGATGTATATGTATTTTTCTCGTGAAAAAAATGACACGGAGAGAAAATGATTTCCACGTTATATACATGTACTCTTTGAAATAGTGCAACTTTGTCCTGAGATTTTCCCTACAACAATAAACAAGACAGGTTTCAGCCTGTATATAAAAGAAGTATGTATTTATTATTCAAGATTGGATTTTAATCTTATTATATGATTGAATTCCGTGAGCGTTAATTATCACGATCGTCCCGAAGGATCTGACAACTTGATTCCGAACCTGACGATAAATTTCTCAGCTGTTACTCAATTCGCGAGAAGGTCACGCAGCTACAGTTGCAATTGGCATTTCGCGAAACGCAACGACGGCTAACCATCGAGTAAATGGAAAGTTCGATCAGTTTAGTTCGCAAGTTGTGCGGCATCCTGGGAAACCCCTTTGAGATTCACTCGACCTCGAGAACCCTGCGTTTGACTGATCCGCGTCGGTGAAAACACGAAAACACGCGAGCCACGGACACTTTGTCACCGTGTGTCGCGACAAACGCGTTCGTCTCGTTCGTGACGGACGTTCAGTTTTTAACAGGCAAACCGGATTTATACAGTTGGCAGGAGGACGTGCACGTCGACCGAACTCTCAGCTCTTAATTATTCATGCGGACGAATACGTGGAAGAGGCGAGGAAAATTCAGCGCGCGTCTAAACGGTGTTGAAAGCCCGCTTGTCCACCATAGATATGATGTCGTCGCGAACTCCCACGACGCATTCTTACGTTCAAACGCGACCAAATTCATCGCGCGTCAACGACAACCAACACGCGATCAACAACACCAACGTCCCTCCTTTTCCACTTGTTTCGAAAGTTTTTGCGTTGTTTAAGAATCGTTCACATCGACTCTGTCAGTGTTGTTACGCGGAAACTTTTTATCGCGATTTCCAAGTTTTCTTGGGATATTTTACCTGCATGGAAAGCAATATTCCGATGTTCGCAGGTAATGGCGTGATTTTATGCACGAAAGGAAGGTCGTTCGATTGAAGTTGATGCGAGTTTTACGAACGTCAAATAAATCAAATCTATCAAAGGTAATTTGTAGAAAATGACGCCGGGTACTTTGATAACGAAATTGCTATGTTGATAAATTTATTGCTATTAGAAAGTGAATTCATTAATCTATTCGACTAGTGAATCAATAATAGTAAACTGGCAGAAACGGAAGAGTTATAACTGAAGAATTTGTAAACAAACAGAAATTATTACGAGTCAAACAATTCGCTTATAATTTGTGTATCTCTCACACACAAATTAGCAATAGTATAATCGATAAGAAGGTATCGATTAACTTCACGGTAATTGATATCGTATGATAATCATTCTGCATAAAAAGTACAAATGAATATGGATGGTACAGAGCAAAAACCACTGCTACAAAACTTTATCCGCTTTATCACAATCAACTAACATCATCTAATTAACAATTATTCGCATGCTGTAAATTAAAAGAACCGATATTTTTAAAACTAGCGCGCCACTTTTCCGGCGAATGTGCAAAAATTAAATCGACTCGGATAACATCGATTGCCGAACGACGGTGGTCATTAAGCGGAGTAACGTCCTTCCACGCAAAATTAAGACCGGTTTTAATTGCCTCCGAGGCGTTTTTGGGCAATCGGAAGTTCGTAATGAAGTGTTCGTCGCAGGATACTCGCAGCCGCTTTGTCGGGAGCGGGTTTATCTTGCCGACCGCGAGATAATAAAACCGTTCCTCGCTACGACAATCATTTAATGGCTCATTATCGTGACGAGGTTCTCGCCTCGATCCAACCCTGTGCTTAAAACTGTTTCGCAGCACCCGGTCGCCCAACAAAATGCGCATAATTAGCTGGAGCATGAGAATTCGTTCAAGCGCAGAACTACCCTTCCGAAATTGAAAGTTAAGTTGATGAGCCTTTGCTCTGTATGTATAATCAACTTTCATCGACTGCTGCAAAAAGACATCCGTCTTTTTGCAGACAGTTTCTGCGGCTTTATAGTTCTCATACTTATGGTCCTGCATTTAAAACTTAAACTAAAAGTTACTAACATTTTGTATAAAATGGTTTACGAAAATATTCCAATACTCTGATATTGAAACTTTTGATTAATATGTGAATATATTTTTATTATTGATTAATATGTTTTTGTTATTTAATTTGTACTTTACAATTTGTCCAGCTGGACATTTGGCAAATTATTCTAACTTAATCGCTAAATAACATGTGGACGGCTAACCCCAGCGGGATACCATTTTCGAGTTTGACTATTTTATTTCTTTAGTGAGGTCAGTGAGGTGTATGATTATATTGGTAAAATTTGAAAAAGAAATGTATGTATGTTTTTAGATGTTACTTGTATTACATTTAACAAGGTAAAAATTATTGAAGTTATTCAAATTATCGAATAGCCTAAATCATTTCACAAAGCAAGGCGAGTATGTCATTCTTGTCTTCATATCCTATTATAATAATATATATTTGATTATATAAGCCGTATTATTGATCGTTCAATTATGTATATCGGCTTTGCTTCTTGTTACACGCGGACACGGAAATTACCTCTTACCTATAGGATAATCTAATCAATTTACACCGGTCAATCAGAAAGTCAACGATAAAATATTCTCGTTTAACTTCCTTCTACCAAGGTTTCACGCCCTTCTCGTTCGCGTTACTCGTTTTATCCGCCACCATATGCTGAGATGAAGTTGTAAAGCTATAGTATATCAGGTACAAAATTACCGGGGTTATTTACCGAGATACTTATCTTTTGTTAGAAATCAACACACAAATCTTAGAAAATACTAATCGACAGAATTATTACTATCTCAATTTCGTAGTAATTCACCTGTATATACTTACATATAGAGTTTTTTGCAGAGCTGCTTAATTAACCCTTTGACAATGTAACGGTGTACGGTAACAATAAACCTTTAAGAATGGTAAAAGAATTCATATGAATTCAATAAATGATTTTAGAAACAATCATTTCTATATCCCAAAGGTACGTGATATGAGAAAATATCTACTTTGAACTTTCAATAAGAAACAAATAAGTTAATAAGTATATTACGTAGGATGTGATTTAAGACGTCAAATTTATGATACTCTACTTGAATTAAAGTTAACATTTTATATTTCAAAATCTTAATATCCATTAATCGTCTATTAGCAAATCCTACAACATCAGATCTCTATCATAACGATGACGAGTAAATTAGAAATTATCCGTATAATAATTCACTCGTTCGGAAGCAGCTGTTTTACATTCATCTACAATTCCTCTTGGTACAGTGTCAGTAGTGGGTTACAGTATACTTCGTCTCCATGCGTCATTACCGTTAATAATCAAGTGGCTCGCTTGCGGTTCAATGCTCAACTCTATTCCATTTAATCGTCGAATCGCCTGAAGATGAAGCCATAAAGATTATAATAGGTGTACGACTACCAGGCGCGTACCTATCTCCTCGCAGCCACCTCTCCTTTTACCCAGTCTCGAGACACGGTCAACATAGTCTGAAATAGTCTCCCACGGACGTGTACACGTACATCAGCCGTTGTCGTATGGGGTCTGCCGCACTGCTTTGGAATCGCCGACGCTCATTTTCATATTCATTAAGCCAACCCCAAGATTAGCATGCTAATTGCAATAATGAGCGGCAGCTTTCCACGTCCGGGCTTCTCTTCTTTCGCCCCTTGCCACCATCTGCATCCTTTCTTCTCTCACCTTTTTCATTTACTCGTTCATTTTCAATCACCTGTCCTTTCTTCGCCCTATTCGCTTTGTCATTGATAATACGAAAGGTAAACGTTGAAACGAAACTGTTCTCCATGAGTTGGAAATATATTCTTAGAATGAACGAATTTTAGTTTGAATTGTAGTCTACGGTCATTGAATTAGTCCAACGTAGAAACATTTTATTTTTAATTACAATAGTATGCATATAATTGGTAAATTGACTAGAGATAGAGTTTATTCAGTATATATTATTAATTAAGTCAAAAGAAGATACATATTTTCATAGTGACAAATCACCCGATTTTAATGCTCCGGAATCTGCTTAAGGCATTTCTTTATTGATCCTCGATTATCATATCGCTCGATCAAAGAGAAAATTTGAAAATGTTCAAGAAAGTAACGAGGACATAACATATCTACATGATATGATACGAAGCATATTAAAAAACGCATAACACCTCGCTAATTCAATTTTATTATTAAAATTCGTTTACATCTCTCATACCTACTAGAAACACGAAGAACGTTGAAAATTTCAAACGATAGTAATTCGATAAATTTGCAGAAACTCCATTTAGCGTAATGAAGTTTTATTTAGCGTCTAAGTAAATAAATTTCTGCCGATTGAATCTTCTGATCTACACATGAACTTCTATTATGTAAAGGAAAATTTATATAAGCTCCTATTATATGATATATTCATCCTTCGATGGATTTAAACAGAGTTTTACTATAAAAATTTTGATCTATTTGAAAGGCAGCCGAGATACAACCGAACATCTTGAAAATGTCTTGATGATTCGTTGTTCGAGCAGACGCTGGTAGACGACGTTGGCCATCAACGACCTCCAGCGTCGAGGGGTCACGGGGTTACCTGTGTAAAACCCGTACGTTACTACCGGCAGGGTACGCGGCTCCTCGAACGTTATAAAGTCGCGTAACACCTGTTAAGTCAGGTACCCTACGAGACGGCACGAAATTTCCGTTCGACCGCTAGTGATTTACCGTGCACTGGCCGGCTTGCTTCCGAGAAAGCAGTCGCTGGTCTCTGCAAATGACTTTCTGCCGTAAAAATCCATACGTTAAAACGCGACTGAAGTACGTGGTGCCTTTTATTCAGACGGTATAAAGAGGTCCATTCACTTCACCATCCATTCGTCTTTTAGTTTTTAGCTCTTTCAACTTGTTTTTAATACGTTGAAGCTATGGGAAAGTGTGTCCTTCTAATTCTAATTACACTGGTTAATTCCAGTAGCTATAGCGCTAGATTTACCGTAGGAAACAAAATTTAAAAATACATAAATATTAACTTAGTGCTACAATTACTCGTACTTCGATCTCAAACTTCGTTCAACCTATCAGCATAATTCCAGGTGCTTTTCCATTCTAATCATTACGATTTCTAACTCTGTTATTTTCCTTATTCCTTTTTCACGTTTGCATCTATTATTGTTTATTACTTCGGAATACTTTACTCCATTTATTACGATATAACAACCATTTTGGATCATGTAAACCCGAAAAGAACCGTAGCACTTAACCTCAAACCTTTTCATATTTCTTCAAACCTCGTTGAATCCCGTCTTCGCCTTGTTCATAATCAAATCAAAATTTCCAATCGATTTCATCGGAAAGCTCTTTTACTAAAAACCTACGCTCGTTCGATCTTCCGGCTGAAGGATAAAGAAGCCTGATCGAACGTATTCATTCATAAGTGGCCGGTGGATCGTTTCCGTGCGACCATAGGGTTCATTGGATCGAGGCTAGACGCGCGTGCACGTGAGCAGGGCGCGCTCGTGCTCCTCGTCGGTACATATCGTGCGTGCTGGCAGGTGTGTAGGTGTAGGCCGGTCACGTAGGTGATTGTGTAGGTGAGCACACAGTGTTTGGGGCCGTGTGTATGGCCGGTGTAAGCCGGTCTACTTGGGTGGTCTGTCGAAGAAGGGACCGCACGCAGAGGCCTATCCCCACCAGAAAAACTTCTCTCTCGGTCTCTCTCGCGTTCTCCTCGTCTCTCCCGTCGGCCCTATTGCTCAGCAGCCGTCGCACACCATACCAACCGGTCTCGTATGTATACGCATCAAGCATACACCTCCGTGTGGATGGCCGGAATATCTCTCAATCTAGCTGGCTGAATTCCGGCCGGTACTTACCGACGAGAAAGACTACTCTCTAAACACGGCCGACTAGCGTTTTAACGTTATTTGTGTCCGCGTTAGAATAAATTTCGGACCGCCTCGTCGCTGGAGGTCGATCCTTAGTGGCGTGTAAGTACGCGACACGATCACCGACCACATCGTTTTCCGATGTACATCGAGGACGATTGAATTTTGACGAGATGAGGTCATAACTGATATCCTTGTGAGAAAGCCAGGATTTCTATACGAAATACGCTAAATGGAACATGGTAATAGCATATTACATGGAGTATGGTGACGGTTGTAATTTTTAATTTATTTTGTCTCTTGTACTGCAGATTAGCAATGGTGGTGCACGTGGTTCTCACTGCCTATATTGCATACATTTTATTAATCCTTTATTGACAAATATATATATATATCTGATATCTCACATAGATATATGTACATATATGTCAAGTTCTCATTAGGGTCAGGGGCGTGTAACGAATCTTCATTTGGATTAGCCATAGTTGTTATACAATATAGATGATATTTACTGGTACAAATATGATTATTACAGAATTTGACAAGTAACCGTGGCGATTAGACACTCGAGATGCTAATGACGATGATCTTATGGGATAGCAAATGTATTATTTTCTTCCAAAGCCTAAGTCGGACTGAGCTTACTGGCCCACAATTCAAGTGTAACTCAACTTACTTGTCCACAGTACAAGTAGAACTCAACTAACTCGTCTCAGTCCAAGTGGAACTGCACTTGTATACTCTTCTCCGTAGCCCTTGGGTCGACTATATTTTTAAGAAGAGCTATACAACTACGTCATACCTCTGTTAGGTAAAAACGTTCATCCCGTGACCGTGGCTACGTTCAGCGGCCAGATGTGTCACTTCGAGCTCAAGTGTCATAAATCTCGGGCAAACATAATGGGATTAAATCATAAACAACTACTTTTAAGTTTTATTATTTAATTACAGGTATAATAAAAAGTCTAGACTAAAGTATTGAGAATATTCGCAAAAATTCCAAAAGAATCCCGCTGTTCTTCCATCTCCAACATATACATATTACATATACATATATCTCACATTGAATGGTTACGTTCGAAGCAAACTATTTACTGTCCTAGTAATCACTTCAAGTGATAACTGCAGTATCAATGCAGTTAGAAAAGCTATGTCAAAGGAAGAAGATGAATGCTTCAATAGCGTACAAGCATTGTGTATTCAACAATCATTTTCTGAAACATCGAGTTCTCTCTCGTCATTCTACGAAAAAGTGGTAGAGAAATGATTGATTCAAACGATATTATAACTTCGAGTGCGTATAACGTACGTGTACGTTGTTTCATCTATCTCGAAGTTGGTTGAAACCGATCAAGGGGCCTCTAGTCACCTGGAGGGCCACCCTCTAATCCCGCATCGGATATCATCGATACAGTAGCGTCATTAATCACAGGGTATCGCGTAATTCCTCGTGACAGGCTATCGTTTTTTCTTCCCCGCTCCGTTTATCGTCCACGTGTTTAATTGATTACGGATGGTTTCATTCGCGAAACGCGATCGACGACCGCTTCGCAGGTGTTGCGAAGATTGTTTGCGGACATTGTAACGTCATTAACTCGGTATATTATCCATCATAACTAACGAGGTTTACCCGGGACACGAGTCAGCCTCTCTCGCTTAAGCATCGTTCAGATTAGTCAAAGTTAACTGAATTGCAAGTCGTTTGAATTCAACCAACTTGAAACAACTCTCTAGCAGCGTGAACCTACTATTTACTCGATTTGAAATATTCTTTTAAGTTTTTATACTAGTCTTCATTCGTCATGTTACTTCGCTTTGAATTGCTTCGATCCATACAGTTTGAAACACTTTATTAATGTGAACTTGTCGTTTCAGTCGAAGTAAAATACTCTTTCAGATTTCAAATCAAGTTATGGTTGAAATCGAGTTTCAACTATTTCTTCACTGGGACGTCACGTTTATATCAGGTAATCTTTAGTTTATAGAAGTCATCATTTCTAAATAAAATACCTTGTACTATTGTTTTGCCATTTGCCGTTTTTCTCCTTCAAAATGACTAATTGCTTATTGTCACAAGATCAACTTTAATTTTAACCCAAATCAACCTACAGTTAATCGATAAAAAGTCTCCTGATGTAAGAGAACTATCGAATAACGTAATGTTACTTCCAATTTCATGCTTTTAAAACCCGTCAGACTCATAGAACAAGTTGATTTCTTCTCAACTTTACGTTCAATCAAAACGACGATGAGTAAATCATCAAATCCTTTTACAAACATTTTCACATAATTTCTACACCTTCCTTTACCTACCATGGTCAACACTCGTAACGTGTAGATTCAAACTTGAAACTTCTGTAACTCATCCAATTTTTTCTTCTTTCTAAACCTTCGTCATTTACCGATGCTAACTAATCTAAGAGAAGCTTTACGCTTATCGTGTAGAAGCACGGTATGTACGTTTCTATATCGTAGAGAATTGAACGAACGTATACGACGAAGATTGTGAGCGTAGTTCTCGCGGGATTCCACTGGTGTTCGCGAGGATTCCGAAGGAACGCCCTGATTAAACGCTCCGTGGTAACGCGTGCGCGCGCGAGCTAACGTTAGTATACAGGCGAGCGTAATACGATGCACGCGTGTGCGTAGACGTGCCGCTTTATTACGCGGCGTGGAGTCAGGAATGCCAAGCTTCGTCGCGATCTAATGACTCCCGCTATTACTCAGCCGAGAGTTTGGCGAATCTGCCTAATCAAGTTGACAGTGTACACGTGCGTGAGCAACCATATGCTGCTACGTATGTATGTAAGTACGTGTGCAGTGTCTCAGTGGTGGAGAAATTGATTGCCGATCGACGCGTTAACTTTAAGCAAAACGCGTGTTGTAGCCACTCGTGTTGATTAACCGTAGCGCTTTATCAAAGTATCGGATAAAGTTAGGAAACATACGAGCGAAGACATTATGCGTAAAAAGGTGGCTAAAGCTATGATACGGGAGCAACGAGGATATATGCTTAGTGTCCGTTTCAGTTAAAAATGCAATTATTTTAGAGACTAGTGCCACGGAAAATGATTCTATCAGGATGTAGATCAATTAGATTTGCATAGTTGATTTTCCAACCACGAGCAAAGGATGACTTCCATTTTGTTCGAAATACGATACTCTTTACACAATTCTTCCATAATTGTTAGCTTCCGTATGTTTGTACACTGCGAAAGTTGAACATTTATTGCGCGTATTTCATGGAATTGAAGAATTTGAAGAAGTTAGTTCAGAATTTTATTACCTACGAAAAATTTCCCGAAAATTGATCGAAAGAAAAGAAATTATCGTTAATATTTTACAAATGTGAAGTAACTCCAAGTTTGTGGTATAATGCATAAAGAAACATCGCGTTGAAAAGAAAATAAAAAGACGTTTCATAAAAACGAAGTTGTTTATCGCGTTGAACATGTTGTACTCGAAATTCGTCGATCATTTCGCAGATATGGATTATAAAATGGCAACTATACAGTATAACGATAAACTAGAAGGTAAATAAAGGCAAAGGTAGAAGTTAAATGAAGACAAATGTAGCTATAACACCGAGTCAAGATTACACGAATCATACGTATACGCAACAACTTTCCTTTAATTAACTTTGCACATTGAATCCATTCACATAGAGAAAGACATGCTAAAGCTAACAAAGAAACGCTTTATATATCGGCAAGCGAGATCAAAATTGCTCGTGTAATGAAAGAGACCGCCCAACAGGCAGAAATTAGATAAACGGATTACAGTAGCTAATCCGTGTTTCCGTGACTGGTAACAATAGTAGTTGCGTCTAATTAGACTAACATTTTCATTGCTTCTTTACCACCGTGGATATAATTACTCGAAACAACGGTCGCGATACGATTTAGATAGCACGGCTATGATGATCCTAGTTAAGAGCTGGATCTCTAATTGAATCTTGCAGCGCGAGAAAAGTCGGGATCCGGCGTGTCAAAGCGAGCACGCGAGTTAAGAGAAGGTTTGAAGAGAAGGTTTCTCTCCTTCCAAGTCGAAGAATCGTTGGAATGTCGCCGGGTGTAAATGTATTAAATGCACTAATAAGAAAAGCTTAACGTTCAATTTTGCTTGATGCGTTCCGCAGAATATTTCTATTCGTGAACTCCTTTCGTGTGCAGGACCTCTGTCCTACAAGTGACGCAATTTCAAAAGAACTAAATTTACCTGAGAAATTTAATTGAAAATATAAATAACATGTCATTTTGTCACAAAAGGCTTTATTTCTCAGTGAATTCATGTTGAAAATTCGCTGTGTATGTGTACGCTTAATAGATGTCACTGAGGTATGAGAATGATGCTATGAAAGGAACAGGATTTAAATGAGATAAATCTTTTTTTTTTTATTATTTAATTTGTACTTCACAATTTATCGAGCTGGACATTTGGTAAATTTTTCTAACTTCATTGCTAAATAATAATAATGAAATAAATAATGTGGATGGCTAACCCCATCTTCGAGTTTGGCTATTTTATTTCTTTAGCGAGGTCAGTGCGGTGTTTTCTTTTTAGTTTCTATGAGAGTTTTGCTTGCTTCAGCAGCCAGCTGGTTTGGAAGATAAGTCATATTGCTAAAATTCTAAACGCATTACGTATACAAATCATTTTTCTCTTTATGCCCGCACTAGTATTTAGTTATTTCATTTAAATTTCACTGCGGCCGTACTCGCAACAAAATAGCAGCCCGCGGTTGATGTTTCTTGGATGTAAAAATAAAATTTTCTTTGGTTTCCTGTGTCGTTTTGTAAATATATTTTTATTTACATAATGTTATATACTAAGTATTTTTAAAAGTGCCTATATTCAATCGAAACCTTAACATTTAGGAAGTAAACTTGATTGATTATTTTCTTTGCTTTCAGATTATTTTATAATATGTTTATTTATAGTCTTGAATGAAATAACATAACCATCTTGAATAGGACTATTTTTATTTTATTACTTAAATGTTTTACCATTTACCAAATTATATTTACCACTCGAGCGTGTCCTTACGTTGAACTTAGTTTGTGAGACACAAATTTTGTAACAATTTTTAATAATTCAAGAAGTTTTATTTTATAATATCAAAGTTTAGGATTATAATTGTAATACTTGATAAGATTATTTTCATTCATGTGCGTTCTTCATACCATATAACGTCCCATTCAAAATTACCTAGTCGTAAAAGGGACATTTCCAACTTATTACAAACTCTAGAATTTTGTTATTTTCCATTGCTATTGACAAGTTTATGATATATATTTATCAAAGGCCAATTAATGTACTTTCTATTAATGGACCTTTTCTTTAGATACCTATGATATTATCAAAAATGGACGCTAAAAGGCAACTTCATAGCACTTCTCCCCTACCTTTATTATGTTATGCTGCTCATACATTGGATAGTAAGAGGTGAACAATGAAACGGAAATATGTTTTACTCGAGAATTTTTGTTCTTTAATTAATGAAACGATTGCTGGGAATGGCACCCATTTCTTTTTTTAAACGTTCAAATGGAAAAAGAATTTTTCCTTTCAGCTACTCTCTCCTCGTGATATATATGGTAAAAGATGTACCGCACAAGTAAGAATCGGTGTTAAATTTGGAGATTATAGTAATCAAATTATTTTACTATAATAATTACCGATCCAGCAGAAATGTTTATACCTTTTATAAAATAAATACAGCCAACCATAAATGTTTAAATGTTCCATTTATTAAAAAATGAACAGTCCAAACTCTACATCTTCCACTTGATTTGTCATGTACATAGGTTTGCTCCGTTTAGGTTTGTATCACCAGTTCGAAAACGCTCGATAGAATGCGAGAACGTAATTGAAGCTTACCGTTGCTTACCGATCTGCATCTCCTACTGTTATTACCCGCAATTGATTCGTCTCGTTGTATATGGATAGAATGTCGCGCATGTATTTATTCGTTGTTTCCCTGACGTTGAGCCCGTCGCACGTGGAACCTGTTTTCCGTCAGGTAATAATTTATGTACGTACAATGACGTTAAACCAGTTATTTTGTGTATAATTCCGCGCCACCTATGCGCACTATTAATAGCGCAGACGGACGATAATGACATGAATGAAGATCTGCAAAAAAGTCAGCTGGCCCGTAGAAAATTTATCTGGTTTCCCTGCGTTGCATGCGTGGCGTCGCGAGAACTAAGCATTAACCGGAGTCTAGTGGTATTGCTTCTCGCGCGTCGACCGCAATAAACCGGTTGGATCATTCATAAAATTGGTATCGGCGTTTATTGATATCGTAGCCTCATAGGATGCTATTTTTATCGGGTCTTTTTACTTGCTTTTTCCCTTCTATTCAAGCTGAATTGTTTCCCTCGCTTTTAATGGACGCTTTCTCTTTCTGCGATAGAACCGGTTTGTTGAAATTACGCCTGCGATCGCTGGGTCAAAGTGTTTTCAATCGCGTTACATACGAAATTAACGATCGTTCGTTAGAGCTAAATTTCGCTTGGGGATGTCGTTAGAGTCGGCTTGTACATTATCCTGTATAATCGTACGTTGGCGTAACGTGGTTTTTCAAGCGAAAGCGATCAAGTATTCGCGTTAGTAATCGTTGCGAGCTAATTCACGCGCACGAGAGGCTTGGACGACACGACGTCCATAACGGAGAATGAATACCTACATATTATTTATCGGGCAATCATCGTCGTTTCACCGCTTTCCCTCGCTGACGATCGAAATTCATCGTTGCACACAAATTCACCCGGCCTACTACCCGAAGAGTGACTACGAAGAAGACCCCCGGGGGTGATACTTCGCTTAATCGCCAGCTCGCGGTCCTTTATTGCCAACGGTTACTTTGGTTAAGTACCAGGGTCATTGAGAAAATTGTGGGTCTGTTTGCACTGTCAGCCGGTGGACTGGTTTCATTCGGTTAAGTCGACGGACAGCCTATACTTGAACCGAGTACCGGACAAAATCGCTCTATCAGCTCCGACCGAGACACACGGAATGTGGATTCAACGACGTCCCAGAAGGAATCTTTTCAACTATCTTGGGATTACACTCGGCTTGATTTTATTTCAATTAAATGCCTGCTGTATGCCCGCGCAGAACATAACAACGTTTTATATTCGCCGGTTGAATCTAAACGCGTATGGTACTTAAGGAATTTACAGCAGGGATCCCTTCAATTCGTATATGCACAATTTACTATCTATAAAATGATTTGCACGAAAGACAGTTTTTTCTATTTATTTATTCTCATTCTCTGTATTCTTTCCTTTCATATTTTTATATACGTTTAGTTGCTGCAAATGTTCATATCGTTTTGTTATGAATTTCTATCACATAACGAGAAATGATTAAACAGGGAATTAGACATTCAGTATTTAACACATATCATACGTTGAAGATGGCCAACTATTCACGCTATGTGCTAATTTTTACTAACTATATGTCTGCGATAAATACCTTTTTTGCATTCTTCTAGAACTTAATCATAGCAATCCTGTCTCATTTACATAGCCTCAATGAATTTTCAAAACGTTTTACCACATACCACGTACAATACGAACATCACGGTTCGCTATGGTAAGCGTCCAAATATCTTTGCTAGCCGGTGTATACTGTTTTTGTTGACGCGATGCTACCAAGAAGGATTAGAAACGTGCCCTACCGATTGGTTGTCGCGTCTCGATTTTCCTGAAGCGGACAGAGGAAACCCGTTCACCGTGACCGAGCTGAACGCGGGGAGTCGATGGCGGGAGCGACAGAGGGATAGTCTCTCGTTTCACGGGGATAAAAAGAACCGTCGCAGGTTGGTACGCGTGCGTCGTTGTGGTGGACCCTCACCTCGGACAACAGGTTATATAAGGTCGGGGTCCAAAGTAACCATTATCGAGCACGATATCTTCGTACCTGGTCGTTAGAGAGAGTAGCCCCCGACCACGAAGAGGAACACGAAGAGCGTACTTGAAGAAGACTCGTTACGTTACAGAGTGGAAAGAGAGGCCTGGCCGTAAAGTGGCCTTTGTCATTGGAGACTTCCTTGAACCCCCGGTTACGGATCTCTTCGGTATCGAATGTTTTTCAACGGCGGAAGGAGCCGCCGCGTCGGCCGTTTTTCGAGAAGCAGTTTTACTTGTCAGTTTCGGACTCGATAATTATTGCTACGGCCAAAGGTACCAGGGTATCGACCAAGTCGATCGTCTTGGAACGAGGAAAGAGAGAGAAAGAGATTTTTTATCGTTGCACGAGCAGGAGGATTACGAGGTTCGCCGTCTTTAAACGATCCGTCAGTGGATACGAACGTCGACGGTCAGACCTAACTGCAACTGTTCCCGGTTAAGAAAGTGGCAACTCGCTTAAAACGACAGTCGGTTAACGACGTTAAATTACACACGAAACGGAGCAAAGTACAGGAGAATGCAGCTCATTGCGAAGATATTGTATGATGCAAGATTACTCGTCCAGAGTAGAAGTTCTTTCTTTTTTATTTCCAACATGAGTATATAAATCATAGGGGAGAATTTGTCGCGAGGTCAGATTTATCTGAACGAGGCGCCAGACCGCGTAAAGTCGCACAAACGAGTGGAGTACCCAACGTGTTTCTTATGGTAGATGAAGACTCTGCGATCGGTGGACAGGATGATCGACCGATAATGGTGACGGAAGAGGAGGAGAAATATTAAGCCAGGTTCACGTGTACATCGAAGGGGCGTTTCGACGTGCTTCACCTGTCTCCCTTCGTTGCTAATTGTGGAACACGAATGACGTTTCGTTGTTCACTTCGTTATAATTGTTAACGGCGATGTGTAAATGTCGAAGCTAGTTTCACTCGTCGCAATTTCATCGAATCATAAATCATCTTCGTTATTCGTGGCTAATATTTTCAAAGAAATAATATCATAGCAGGATCGAGAGTAACAAGCTAAATACCTTAATACATAGTTAATCACATAATCACATATATAATATCTATATTTTAACAGACAAGTTAAAAAATAGAAATATACATACAAATAAAATAATAATACAAATAATACAGCTGAATATACAAAAAACATATAATAAAATACTTGTTATAACATTTACAGGGTAAAAACAAATTTCGATCTCACTTTCTTTACCTGTACTCGTAAAAGTCTAAATTTGCATGGAAATTCGCAGTCTGTTTATTACCATGATCGACTACAAAATCCGAGAAACTCCAATGTTTGACCTATATAAAAAGAAGCCATGAAATTTGAACGAATGCATATGAATGAAGCATCGGATTAATTCAGCAAACAATCATCGCGCTCGGCAAGGTAAAAAGAATGACAGAAACACAACGGTAGGAAGAAGGAGAAGGAGAAGGAAGGACGAGTGGAAGGAGAGGAACTCGGCTGATCACAGTCTATGATTATGTTCTTGACTTTCGCGGTCAAGCTCCTTCATCCATGCTTCCACGGTTCCCTCTATGGTGTTCCTTCCATGCGGCTTCATGCCGCTATTTATAGAGGCTTATTACTTTATTGCAACCCGACTCTGAATGCATTTCGCCCACGCAGTAGTTTAGCGAGAAGTTTTTCCTTCGAGCACCGCGGATCTACGATGTTCCTTAGTTATTTCGACAAAATCGTCGCCTCGATACTAACCAACGAAATTTAGTATCAGTCATCCGACAGGTGCAATTAATCAGACTTTAATGATATTCGTTCTGAATACGACTTCAAAAGCCCACGTTTTGCATTTCGAACATTCTGCGTTATGTTGTAACAGAGGTATAGGTCAGAATAAAAAGTAGATACACGAGAATATTTGAAGAAAATTAACGTTATCCAAGAATCGTATATCTCGTACGCGTGGGCTAGACGACGAAGTAGAAAGTTACGATGTATCAGATTCTCTGGCTCACGGTTTAGGAAAAAGATTGGATCGGTAGAAAAGGATGGTATGCGTGAGATAAAAATAAGATAATAGTATGGTAATATTTTATTTAGATGAAGTATGCTGGGCAATAGAATAGTTCTGGTTCTGATAGTTATTTCATTAGATATTCATAGTATAACTTAATAACTGATAATATTAATTAAATTATAGACATTTCCGCAATTTCATCATTTTATTTCAAAATATGATAATCGGATGATTTGCCGTTTGGAAAATTTACTTGCAAAATGGAAAGAATATAGAATACTAACTTTGAATTCTTCAACGTCTGAATTATAAGTTAGGGAGTTAGAGAAAAGGTTTTTCTTATATTAGGTTGTCCGAAAAGTGTCTTTCTTTTACTGACACGTCTTTTACGACGACGCAACGTTGTGATCTTTGATTTGGTAGAACAAAATAGATCACACGTAATTCGATAAAATAATATAAAACGGAGAATGTTAATTACAAGAAAATGAAGAAAAGAGGGAAGAAGAGAAGAAGAAAGGGAAATGGACAAACGAAGGTGTGAAAGAATACTTGGAGGAATGTAAAGACTGGACCTGCAATGGAAGAACAGTAGAGGAAATGTGGACAGAAGTCAAGATAAACGAAGCAATGCCAAAGAAGAAAATGAAGATAAGGAAATGGGACATGGGAGAGAAAGTGTGGTACAAAATTTGTGAAAGGAAAATGCAGTAAAGAAGCTCTCATAGAGGAAAAAAGGCATTCAAACAGTGGTGCAAACAAAGAAAGGAAAGACACGAAGAAGAAGAAATGGAGAAAATCAAGAAGATCAAAACGAAAAATGCTGGAAACGGAAAAGAAACTTCTCGGACGACCTATACCTCCAACGTTCACAACGTTCACAAACGCATTATCACAAGCAGTGACACTTAAATAGTAAATAACACTATCGCTATATATTTGAATAAGAAATACAAATTTATAGTCTGCTGCTTCCATAAAAAAATAAGAATGGCGGTTTCTGTTATAATTCATTAATTCGTCGTTAATTTGTTCACGTTCAAATTCGAATAATATAATTGTACGTGGACAAAAATGTTAAAATACGGATGGCCAATAGCGTACAATTTAAAACTGAAAGTGATTCGTATAAACGAAGTGCGGAGAAGCAGAATTCTAGGGTATTAATTAATGGAAAAATTTGGCGATACATCGATCAGCTGATCATTGATCTATTAGTAACATCCAGGGACGTATTTATGGAACAGGCCACCCTGCAGCCGACTTTCGCCACACACCTTGCCGGCATCTCGCCGTAGGCAAGAAGGCGGTCGGCGTCTCGGCTCATTAAAGCTAATAATGTGGATTTACTAATCTCTCTACTCCGCCAGACGGATATGACTCCCCTACCATTCCACTGTCTTCCTTCCATCGTATCTTTGAGCTCGATAATTCGTGAAATTGACGCGTCCTTTGAACTTTACAATCCTATACGCCAAAATATTCTTTGAAATTTTGAACAGACCTTCGAGTAATACGCGAATTACAAGTCAGCTAATTATCCTATTTCGTGTAAAATTGTAAAATTATCAAGTAGACTGTGACCTATAACTTGTAACAATTCACTAATATTATTAGTTGATAAATTATCGTGCAAGAGGAGTGCAGAATATTAATTAAACAGAAAGAACGCACACATATACAGAGATCTCGAATCGTACACGTATATCCGAAACGAATACTGCAAGCATAGAATTGTATAAAAGGATCATGTAAGAAAAAGAGAACCGATTTCGCAACAGTATAGTATACTTACCTAAATGATGCTTCTGTCGAAGCAGTGGCGTCAGTGGAATCAATGTTGAGCCGAAGTGAATGGAACAACGGGTCGATTCGGTAAGACGTAAGGATTCTTTGTTATGGGAAACCGATGTTACGATAAACGGCGAAACAAGTCTCAAGCGATTCGAGGGTACCCTGTTGTCCCGCAAAAACACGACACGAAACACCGGTGTATCCATTCATTTCTCCGGCCATTTATCATCGCGAGTTTGTCGTAAAACGTGAGAAAATTGTTGTACCCCGGTCAGGACAAATTAGCTCAGTTTCGCTCCACTTATTCTCACGAGGAAAAAATGTAATAGACCGGCGCATGAGTGGCGATAATGCTAGGGTTTCCAGTTGGACATAATTAACTACCTTGGAGCGCTGGTTAGGAAAGCTGTAAGGAACTTATTACGAATAATGTAATTTTTGTACGCTGGAAAAACTTAATTGACGATGGCGTTTATATTATCCAGGCACAGGAAATTTACCACAAGAGCTGTCGATCGTTTGTGGAATCATCCTGATACATTTTTCATTTCCGACTATGCGATTCAATTATCAAGATTCGTCGAGTGAAATAATCCATAAAGTAATGAAACGATTCATTCGACGACGTGGCAGTGACAGGAGTGAGGCGAACTACCTGAGCTTACGTCCGAAATTATGGCAGTCTGTTATCGAACACTTGTTAATTTTCAGCCTCTTTGGCAATCACGCAAACATCTCAGGGTTACGTAAAGACAACTGGATATTTATGCCCGCAAGCGATATGTATCACGGTGGTATATTCTACTAGTTCGTCGAAAGGTCGATCATCGACCTGCGCTATATTCCAGGGCGCCTAACCCGGTTATAGCGTTGATTAATTTTTTATTTGCCCTAACGTCGTTACATTTCATCACTTTGGGTTGAACGTTCTGGTAACTCGCTTTCCATTACTCCCTTTGACAGCTTGCCTTCGTTACATCGTTTCGTAGCGGCGCTGACTACTGAAACTTGTATTGAATTCGTTTTCACATACACGATGGAACTTGTTGCTCGGCCGTCACCCTTCCGACGATTTTGATTTTCAAGCGATTTTTATCGACGATTAAGATAGCATTTTCGATAAGAGAGACATATCATTTTTAGTATATGTATTGTTGTGTAATGCAAGCATATTACACTAGCGTATATAGTAGGAAAGTGACGCATACACTTGCAGCTATAAATAGCAGAACACAGTACTAGAACGAAAGTTCCATCTACGGGGGTAACTTTAATAATCTCTAATCGAGCGTGACTGTAAAATTCCTTCGCGACGACCTTTGAAACAACGTGTCGATAGAATTTCAAGTCCTGTGATCTTCTGACCTGTCAACCAGTACCCTAGTCAGTTTTTCGGTTGCCTTATAGGGGACATTCCCCTTCGATCGTATAAATTCATTAAAACAACCCTTCGCTGGTGCCGCGCTGCTCGATGTCAATCGAATTCCAAACATACTCGGCAAGAGGGTGTACCCTTTTTTCTCGCCAGTCGAATCACTCGAGTTTACGTAGGGGTTGCATGCCTCGAGCTGCGATATTTGCATTTAGCTGTCTCATCTTTCAATCGTCTTAACCCTTGTTGACATGAGAGAAAATAACCTAAACGAACTTACGAGTTCTTCTGCAAGTCGTAGTTGACAGGACAATAAGTGAGCATTGATTTTATAGAGCTTATAAATTAATTGCTTTCCACAAGCCCTATCGTTAGAGTTATCCATGGATCTAAATAAAACATTATGAAAGCTATGGAGAAAAACGTATGAAGAAATGTATATAAGAAATATTGTATAATTAATATATATAAATTAACGTGTATATTTTAGAAAAAATTATTCAAATACCCAAAAATGTATCGTTATATATTAATAAAATATTTCTAGAAAAAGTGATAAATTGTGCAGTTTTAGTGTATCTGCGTTTTCACGTACGTATTTGCAAGCTGGAAATACCTTATGTTCTTCCAAATATGTTCTCGAAGGTAACACTTAATTAAAGACATTCTTGAGTTAGATTGTTACGCATGACGAAACTTCTACACGGTGCATATTTTGCGTACCGAAGTATCTTTATAATCTCCGACATTTTACATTCTGTTATCTGCATCCTTCACGGGACTGAAAATCATAAACGCGATCATTGAGAGGAAGATTAGAATGAATGAGATACAAGAAAGAGAGAAGTCTACCGACGTACCACGAAGAGAGTACAATCACGATCGATTTAATTTCTGAAATTAGTTAGAATTTATATCGTACCAATTTTTGTCACCGTATCTATTTTGTAATCTTTACAATCGTGTCAAATCCTGAGCAGCCATGCAGATTCATATTTTCTAAGATATTATCATCCATATCGTCTAGTATAGCTAGACTACGGATTTTTATGTATTCGTATGAAATTAAAGGCACAAAAAATGCGCAAATTGCATATAATATATCAAAATATACAAAATATGCAAAATAGAGTATTAATTATAATATTCAAGGTGTAAAATGAATTTATATTTAAACTTTATTTCTCTAATTACGTCCATAAAGATATAAACTTGCATAAAAATTTAATTATTAGGTATTACCAATAAACAATTGGCGAAAGTTTCCTAAGTAATCGTCCAAGTTAGAATATCCTGCGCGAAATGCCAAAATAATGGTTGAGCCCGTACAGAACTCGTTCGTATAGCTACGCAAGAGCCGAAAGAGAGAAAAGGGTTCGCGGTAATTACGTAAGAGAATCAATTAAGCACGTGAATACCTGAAGAGCTATATCCATCCACCTACCTACCGAGGGTTATTAATGAACTCGTCAGATATCCGTTAAACGTTCCCAGCTCGAACTCGCGGACCATTCTCTCTGCTTGGTACTATGCATCGAGTGATTAGTCGCCCTGAGCGCTGCTGTTATTTCGAGGGTAACGGGGACGAATTGGTAATTAATATCGAGGGTCTACGTTGGTTCACCGAGGGTTGGGTTCGGGAGCTTCAGCGAATAAACCGTCAGGGTGGATCCATCCGGACGCGCCCCCTTCGGAGATGTTAATAGGCGTTCACCAGGGTGCTCTTGCTCCTTTTATTTTCCCGCTAAACGCACCGTTTTATTGGATTTTCTTTGATCCACGCTTTATCCGTGACGCAAGATAAGGATTTCAAAGATAGAACGAAAGTTTCATCGCTTTTTTTCTATTAAATTGCTGTATATAAAATATCGTTTCTGTGAAACTTTCAATCATCAAATTTTGTTCTGTCGGCAATTATCAATTGTATTCGAACACTTGTAAATGCTTTAGGAATGTATTACGCGTAATATATCGAAATGTCAAATATCATTCATAGTTTCTATATGTATGTATTTCTAGATTATTTTTTCAGATACCAACATAATCATAAAAGTCGTGCTTCATTACGTACAGTGCTAATGAAACTTCATAGTACGTATTCCTTTACTTTCCTATGTATTCTTCCTTGCCTTCCAAATTAGTTTTCATACTTATTATATATTTTTTTTTTTCAAATTAATCTGCATAATTAGTATTTTTTTTTTTAATTACTCTTCATACTTATTTTATTTTTTTAAAAATTAGTTCAGAAATATAGAGTCGCGTGACTTATAATTTAAAATCGTAATACGATTCGTCGGAATGGAAAATGATCTCGGCTGAGAGAAACGATGAATAAATTTTCCACAGTCGTTTATGCGCGTTCATCGCGTATTATTTTATTGCCTTCCGCAAAATGTGACTGCGCACGATTATGGACTGGCGTAAAAATATAACGACCATCTGGTTAGTTCTTTACAAGCGAGCAAACGAGCTAGTCGTCGCCGCGGCTCGCCGCGAAACGTGTCTAGGCGTTTCGCATTTTTCACGAATTTCTCTTATCTCGCCGTGTAGTCCTTAAACTCTAACGAGCTTCACGGACGTTGAGCACCGCACCGAGACGGACATGATAATTAATTTGACGATCGTGTAAGCCACGCATCGCGGCATCGTACCGCAGATAATTCGTATTAGATAATCGCGAAGTAATCGCGCGCGCTTATGCGTCGCGTCGTGGCTCGGTTCAACGTCGGTGTAATTAACTTTCCACGGTCTCGTGTGGCCAGCGTGATTAATCGAGACGTGTCTATGAATTTATGGATTTCATTTAATATCTCAATGCACGGTAGGCAAAGGCCATAATTGAAACACGGCCTTTTGTCGATCGTGAGAGGCAACGCCTGGAATGACTCGGGAGAACGCAATCCTACTTAAGAGTTTGATAAAGTAATTAACTATAAAGTACCTTTAATCAGATAATACGTTCTACCGATTAGCGTATAACGTTAGCGCTTATGCGCCGTACGCCGCGAGCTACAACACTAAGAATTACGGTGACCAAGATAACATTAATTGCGACGCGTTTTTAATGGGTTTCGGTAAATACGTTTAACGACCGACCAAGCCTCTCGCGATATCTGCGCGACATACGTGAAAGAAACTCGCGGTAAGAATTTTATTCGATTGTCGGAACAACACGGGGACAGGTGTACGTTAAACGACCGCATTAAAATACATCCGTCAGTTTATTGCGATGCTCGTTTTTCTCGTTATCTTACCGAGGCTTTTTGTGACGATTCTGAATTGCCGGGAAAATAATAGGCAACCAGTCGTGGGGTGAGAACAATAGCGTATGTGCGCTTGTTTCCAAAGAATTCTTCGTTCTTAATGCACTTGGAATAACAAATATTTTGTTCCATGAAGATATAAAAAACTTGGAGAGTTTAACATGTAAAAGGAGCAGTTTCTAATAAAAATTGTACGCGGTACGGTCTACGAATTTTTATGTTCCGACTTTGCTATCTTTTCAACAAGTAGAAAGATTAACTGCAAGGTATACGTTTTTAAAAATATTATCCATTTTTATTTTTATTACTAGATACAATTTATTATAGAAGTTTAGAAGCTTTAGAATTTCAATTTTTTATTTGCGAATAGAAAGAAACGTATATAAGACAAATACATACGGGGCAAATGTTGCAAGCTGGTGTTTTAAACAAAATTTTCTGATCAAATTGGAACAAGAACAATGATTTTTTCATATTTTTCTCAAACATACAGCATTGTCTAACATTAAAGGAACGTTATTAAATTTTGAAAATGATCCAAAAGAGGTAGCGAGATTAATAAATTACTAAAACACGCTTATAAAATTCCGCAAAAATGTCTAAAACAAAGATCCTAGTAATGATTGTACGAAACAATGGAGAAGTCGATCACAAACACGCGTCTTCTTCTATTTTGTCTCCCCCGCGGTATCCTCTTCTGCTTCTAACGACCAGTCAGTCATTCCAGGATAAATTATAGTCGTACGGAAGGAACATCGGCCGGTTTTTCGGCACCGCTATCGCGGGTGGCCCCATCGTGTCTTCTTACGTGTGTACGCCATAAAGCACACGTATCCGTTCGTGCGCGCCTCCACCATGCTTCCTATTAAGTAATTCGTCTCCCTCCAGGACGCACACTGTGCGTCCACGTTCACGGCGTTACTTGCGCAATCTTCTGATTCTAATGTCTTGATACGCGTGTCAAAGTTCATGTGAAATTAGTTGTATGTTGGACCTCTCATTTGAGATAGCAACGCGTGCATGTCAGAAATGAAGTTGCAACTAATGTATAACTACGTTGCTTGAAACAATTAAAATATTGTTTCCTCTGTCACTTTGAATTTTGTACTTATTATTCGTATACCTAGGGGCGTTTATTTGGATTAGCCATCTTTTGTAGTATACCGTACAGATGATAGTTAATGGTACAAATATGATTATTACAGAATAAAGTTCACTGGCAATAAACAATTTCATTACACAATAATAAGTTCTCACTAAAGACTTATAATAACAATGATTACCTAGTCACACAATGAATATGATAATAAATTCACAAGGTGATTATCAAAACTTATGTATTTTCTATGTACCTCTCTGTACCCCTTGGGACAACTATCTTTTTAAGAAGAGCTACAACTTCGTCATACCTCTTTTAGGCGAAAAAGTTCATCCCGTGACCGTGGCTACGTTTAGCGACCAGATGTGTCACTTCAAACTCACTGTCATAAATCTCGGGCACACATAATCGGATTAAATCATAAATAACTACTTCTAACTTTTATTATTTAAATACAGCTATAATAAAAAGTCTAGACTAAAATATTGAGTATATTCCCAAAAATTCCAAAAGAAAGGTCCCGCTATTCTTCCATCTCCGACATATACAAATTTTGAAATCATAGAGTTAAATCCAATCTTTAATTATATGATCAATATATCTATCCATGAAGCTTATAAATTGCCATGCATAAGTTTCTTTTTAGTAAAAATAGCAAGTCAGATAAAAAGCCAGACAGGGTCGGATTACATGTGTTTCTTTTGTTATTATTATATTTTATTGTTGTACAGACGGTCGCGTGCAATGAGGATAGCATCGATTACTGTATCTTCCCCGGTTGTTTTTCTCCGTATAACAATTTCCTCAATCTCGTTAACAATAACTGCACGCAACACGTAACATCACGTAATGAAACTGCTGGATACTCTCAACTACCCTACATTTTTGACTCGACTCCTCTTCTACTCCCTCTACTCAGCAAGACGAGTCACCAGACCGGTTGCTACTCTTCCTTCAATAAATATTCCGATCTTCCGCGTAATGGTGTCGTTCGTTATCCATGACTGACTTCTTTATTATATTGTCAATAATAATATAGATGTGTATAGCGTGCGTGCTGTGATTAGCGTGACGCCGCGTCGGTCAAGGAGCATTAAGCGAAATATAAATAATATCCACGGATGACACGCATCAAAGGCAACTCATAGAATACGATACTATTCGCTGTCCGACGTTGATTATATATCATTCCTATTTCTTATATGCATTTTATTATCTCCTCGCGGACCTTCAAGAGTGACAAGTAATTAATTACCAATTAATGAAAGTTTGCCTTCTTTAAAAGACGTTATAAAATTTACAGATATAATAATTACGGTAGAAACGCTGCGTATTAGAAAAAAATTGATACTGCGTTTAGATTTTATACTGGAGAACTTATAAAGTTCGTAAATAAATTTATCAAAATTGAGATATTCTTCTTCGAGGAGAAAAATCATAGGTTGGTGAACCTTTTATTTTCAATCAAATCTTGCCAATTTAAACTTCTCATTGAAAAAGTTAATAAAACTACAGCACACACTTTTATTTTTTAAAGTTACGGAAAAACTATATTATTTAATAATATGTTTGGATGAGCAGATTTTTCAATATACTTGTAGCCTGTTCGATTTCTCGATAATACAGATGTCAAGGGGAAAAATGGTGGCGACTAGACAGAAAATCTGCTTAATAATTTACCGAATCTGTAAACGGTGCCACGTGTCTCCTCAGTTTAAGGGAATACCCTCGTGCCAGAAGAATCCGAGACACGAGGCGGACCACCCACGTATATGCTTGTAACTTCCCCTGCCCTCTTTCTTCCCTCTTTTCAACGGGAATCATATAATACACCTACACCCGTCACCGAAGCAAACGCGCGTACACTCGAACCAGACGAGAGAAGAGGCGTTCATCGTGTCGTTTGCATCGACGACAGGTCCACTTCCGGCCTGCATTCGTCGCTTAAACGCTTCCTCGTGCTATGATTTGTTCGTTTCACTGACCGTGGAGGGCTCAACACGCCCTCGTCTACGTAAATGTATTATTTCCATTCGAATCTTTTATTTACGAATTTTTTACCAATTGGTTCAAGCATCTTTTTATCAATCTACGATAAAGATAAAACGATTGGAATCACTATGTGTTCCTTAGAATCTAAAAGAGAATTGTTTGGATTCAATGGATTTCTATTATCTCAGATGACTTTACCATCAAAAGTCTAGAAAGTAAAAAAGATTGCTACTCGTATCTCCGGCAGTAATTTCAAATTTGTAATATAATTAGTAAAGAAAAAACAGTACATGTAATCGATAGAATAATTTATTTGAATGTTTATGACTATCCCAAAATAAGGATAAAATCGTTCATTTCGTATTGACGTTAAAAATCCCCATTTCTAACGCTCACATACATACATATGGACATACAGAGCACACATAATACCAAAAAATATCGTAAATGTAGAAAATAAAATTCAGAAAAAGATTCGATTCGATATTTCTCGAATTGAACAGACGTCTGATACATAGACAATGGATATGCAATCTGCAGTTTACAATGGAAGTCGAATGGGTGGAAAATGTTTGAAAGCTAGCAATTAGGCCTGTCTACTATCTAGATATATATAAAGGTGTCTAGGTATCAATTTTTGTTTGAACGGCTAGTCAGCTTGCAAGGGATCCCCTTTCAACGAATACGCGAGAATTAATCAACTTCCTCGAAGTTTGGGTCATTCGTATGTGTGACCCTGAAAAGATTGATGTACTCGACCGTACTTAATCGTATGTATGCTCGTAAAGACGAATGACGATCAACTTCCTTCCGGAGGCCACCTACGCTTCTCGATTCGTCCGCTCTGGCGTTGAAACGTCATTAACCGTGAACGAGCAGCTGAAGTTTCTTGGAAAATAATTATCATAAACTCCGTTTCGGCGAACTCAATCGGCCGTATGATGTATGTTCTGTAAACGAATCTTGATACCTTTCACGGTATCACTGACCACTTACGATTATCATTGTTTCGAATTTAAAATGAACTGCCTGCCTACGAATGACTCTGATAGTAAGCGCATGTCCCACAAATTGTGCTCGAACGAACCTTCAACAAATCGTGGCAAGCAATGGTCTCTGGTAGAGGAATTACGGACAAGATGTTGGATTATCGGTATTTTCAAGAAGTGAAAGTGACTACTTCGTTGCTTTGATACGTTTAATGTTGTATATCTTACAATTTTCTAGGAAAATATATTGCGCTCTGCTTTGATAATAGAGACATTGATAGTATGAAGCATGTAAGTTTATAGTAAGTTCATTAATTTATTTCAATAGACAGTATTAATCACACAAAGGTGAAGAGGTTCGTTTTTTCCAAATCAATTTCAGATAACATAATAAAATTGTTGTAGCGTCAAATATTTTGTATTTGCATCTATGTATTTTAAACAGCGAATTACTCAGTTTGTTGAATATTGGGATTTCTCCACGTTTGCTCTAAATGCTTCGATTACACAACGTCGCGTTCATTTCTACTGTCACAACAACCGAGGATTCGTAATTTTCTAATATGTCAAGAGTGATTCGTGAAATGTTTCTTTCCAGAAACAAATTATTTTCAATACGGCGTACTAAGATAGTCATAAGCCACGTCCCTCGAACATTTGGTATAAATGTCGCATTTTTGATCGATTTAATCGACACATTGTTTCAATTGGAAAGCAAGTCGTATAACTCGTGACGACGAATGATATCGATGGAACGACCAACCATGATAATCGATAAACCGAACGGACGATTGAAGAAACGATTAGTAAAAAGAAAACGGTAGCTCGTTATGGCCACTTAATTGATTTAATAGCAGAAAATCTAGCCGGATAATCGTCTCCACCATATTATTTCAACGTGAAGTAATCCTTCTGTATCAGAGACATTCCCCGCGTTTCAGCAATGCTGTTCCTTCGTTGCTGAATCCTAGTGAACCACGTTTGCAGTCTCGACTTCCTTTCACTAATAGGTCCTCCATGGACAAACGATCAACAACGAATTCAATTTCTAAACGGCCGATCGAGCAGGTGCGCTGGTCGACGTTATGCCTACAAACTGTCCGTCCGTTAGGGCTGATTCTCATTAGCGGGACGCCAGAGCTTATTCCGTTCGCTTATTAACTGCGGAAAAGCACGCGGCGCGCGCGTATGTGAGCGAGCGATGGAGAAACGCGCGCGCGCCAACTCGCGCACAATTAATTTAAAAGTTAAATGCTTCGGAACCCCGCGCTCAGGAATACGGCGTTATTAATTACGCAATATTACACTCGTATCTTTCATGCTGTTGCGTTCGAATTATCGTCAAAGAAAGCAGGGACTTGATTCATCAAAGTCGTCCCTTTTGACCGAACGATGCACCGAGAGTCGCGCTCGTCTTAAATGGCCTATATGCTTCCTCCTTCCTACGTTTCATCCCGTGTTCCGATCGTTTGTCAACATTAAGCGTACATAGAATCGAACATGTACTTTGCGATATTAGTCGAGTGTACTGGGAGCATTTCTCCATTCATTAATCCTCCTCGCTGTTCGCTTGACTATAACAATTTGGAGATTATTTGGCAAAGTGTATTTTATATGGGGATTTCTTTTAGATGCATTGCGCTCTGCACGAGTTGCGTGTTACGCTTGCAAGCTAAAGATGTGAAAAGAACTTATCTATACGTTTATAAATTCTTCATTATATGTAGATTCCGAATTTTTATGTATTAGGTTGTCGGAAAAGTTTCTTTCGTTTCATAAGGTGGTAACAGATGAAGAACAATTTCTGTTTTATATTATTTTATTGAATTAGGTAGGATTCATTTCGTTATATTTCTATTATTTTGTTCGTGCATAATTCAATAAACTAATATAAAACAAGAAAACATTGTGCGTCTATTACCTTCTTATAAAAGGAAAGAAACTTTTCGGACAACCTAATATTTACAGGAAATTTGAAAGTACAAAGTTGCACAAAATGCACATAAATATGGCAAATATATAAGATATCTAGATTATAATGCTTTTTATAATATCTAGTAGATAAATCCGCAAGACATCCGCAGTCTAATTACAACGTTGAGAAGATGTAACAGCCAAGCGAGCATTATTCTAAAAAAGGCAATTCGAGAATAAAAATTAATGGAATAAATTGTTAAAATAAATTAATTAATATTAATATTATAATTTCCATTAATCTTAATTTTTAATTTATTTTAGTAATTATTTTTTTTTTATACTAATATTAGAAATTCAAATTAATGGAAATAGATGTCAAAACTAAAGACTATAAAAATCACTCGAATAGACAGGAAATAAAAATATTTGTGACTTTGATTCGTAAGATTTCATTCCTTTTATATTCATCACGATCCTTAACGTCGCTGGAATATGAAACGCGATCAGTGCGAATGACAGATAATCTCTGGTGGTGTTGTTGATTCGCGACGAAGAAGACAGGAAGAGGGAAGGGAATATGGCGTTGGCGGTGGTTATCGGCGCAGTGACCGTGTAAAAGTTTGCTCCGTGGCGCGTTACGCCCATAAGTCAGGGGATATTTGAAAGGCGATGCAGCGTTCTGGGGCCAGCAAGTGGATCCCCCGCGGTGCTATACGCTGGCTTGTTAATCGGCCAATGGACATGCCGTTTCGCGTCCAGCTCTGCCTCGGAAATGTTCTTCGTTCTCTTCGCTGGACGATGTGGCCTAAAGGAAACCCACCACCGAGATATCGCCACGATGTCGCCGATTTCTTTCGCGATACCGAGCTCCGGATTAATGTAACGAGAATTTAACGAGTAGCTTACTTTTCGGTGTTGCTTCCCGTATAATGTACCAGTTCGTTGACTTAATGAGCCTTGCCGAGCCTCCTCATTCTGAGGAAGAATGTATGGGTTGTTTGAAGAGTTCGAAACTTTAGAAAAATTACAAAATAGTATGTTTTCGTAGAAATATCATTTTATCGAAGAAAATGTGTATTTTGTTTAACGAACTAGCCAGCTGCAACTTCACGAATATTTTTGAATACGTTTTTCTTCTCCTTGGTTAACGAATTTATGTAGCTTTGATCCTACGGTGAGCTAAATTCAACATTATACTTCAAGTATACTATTTGTAGTATGTATATAAAAATTTTGTCTTTTTAGTAAATATATAAAATTGACTAGTTTGTATCGAAACTTCATTCGTTGTTAATTATATGAATTTAATTTGTTATTAGTTAGAAAACCTTTTATCTATCCTACGTTAATATTTGAACTTAACATCGTCATATTAAATCTTCCTCGTTAATTAATCTTAGTTTACTATATACAAATCCATTAAACTCATGTCCATCTTTTTATTCTTCATCGACGCTTATGTCCCTACGTCGCCTTGTTGCGAAATGAAAGTTCTTTCGTTAGTCACTCTCAATTTACAATTGCATTTTCCACAGTACTTTTCAGAGAAAATCTAATCTGCGCCAATACCTTTGTCCATCGCTGCAATCTCGCGCAATGATAGGATCGTCCCGTAATTCGCGTAGAAAATCATTGCTTCTTAATTACCGGTGTGTATGTACACGTATGTCGAGTGATTACGCTTCTATTGACCGGCGACAGCGTAATTTCTCCAGTTGATAACTGCAAACTGCTCCTTTCCAATGTTTTGCGTCTCGTGTCGAATCGCTCGTTCGATCGTATTTACTCGACCGTGGATCTGATTTTCTACGCTTGAGCCAAACGAAAGAGGAGGAAGAGCGATCCTCGGGAACTTGGTCGGATCGAAACAAACGTGATGATATGGTAGCGAAGACTTGTGATCAGTCAAGAATGATAATTACAGGAGTCGTTCATACGTCGTTAAAAGTGATTTTATTTTAACGGCTGAACGCGCATACGATGGAAGGGAAAACGCGGTGAGGAAGTTATTTCCCTCGTTATAGCTGCTACTTCGATTGGAATTTGTAGAAGTTGGATAATTAACGCCGTACAACATCCTTCAACAATGTGTGCGTGTCGCCGTAACGACGTCCTATTAAAAGAACATTTTTAACATGGATTCGAGGAAGACGTAGCTTTTAGTTAATCGATTCACAGAGGAACGAAGTAAGAGGCATTTTTCCCAGAGAAAATAGAAAGGGAGAGATTGCACATCAGTCTTGATTGTTAAACGCTGACGTGTAAGCTCAATGTTGATAATAACACGTCTTTATTGCGTCAAATTAAACGAAGTACGGCGATATGCAAATCGAAGCAACTACGTAGTTCAGTTGTAATTACAGGCTGAAGTCAAGGCAGAGGTTGCATGCTCTCGCCAGCTATCTATGTCTGATGCCTAGATGTAGTATGAGAACTATTAAACCACGAAGAATCGCGAAATATAACGAAAGAGAATAATAGGCAACCGATAGAATGAAATGTAACGATGATAACGATAAATAGTGAGTGTAAAAATATGAGAAATAATAAAAGTAAGTGTCGAAGTGGTCACCACTTTTAAGAAAACTCTACATCTGGTCTTTTAGTTTTGTCAAGCACTGAAGCCGTCGACAGCCTATAGACAAAAGATCGTAAACCATAAACTGTAGACAGGCGACGATGGCTTCAGGGTTTTCAGCCATAGGGTAACACTGCTAGCGTGCGGATGTGGACCAGCTCAATCGTATTGCGACTTGTATTTATACTTCAGAATATTTAAAATATATTTTCTACCTTACACTTTATCCACGCGTTTCTCTCTATTCACGTACATCTAATAACATCAACAGTAAGAAATGAATTTAGTTTTTATGAGTCTGAAATATATCGAAAAGAGTATCAATGAATATAGAGTAGAACGAGATGCAAAAACAAAATCAGTTGTGGATGTTCAATCAGTCGAATGGATCGAATCGATTTCATGAAAGAAATCGATTCACCGGAAATCTCTAATAACGTAATTTTATGATCGCAAACCACGCGAGGAAGGGAAAGAAATGAGTTCCCCATTAGCGGTCAGTCCGTTATTCCTAAAGTTTGCGTCTCCGCGTGTTCTCGAATAGAATCGATAAATCCTTCTGGTATTTATCACGTCAGAAAGAAAAAGACAGAAAGAGATTTCTCATTGCGTGTCAGCCACAAGTTTCAGCCAGTTTCTTAACAAATCTGCGTCCAATAGGCCGGGTAACACAATACCGCCATTTGTAGCACGACGCGAGACGAAAATGATCGTTACAGGCGATTCGAGTTATCTGAAAATACACTTTACGATATCTGAAACGAACGGAAGCCATTCATAGGTTTCTGTAGTCGCCTCTAGGCCACACACGGACCACGTGAGGCTGATATTATAGGTACACACGGTGCGTGCCTCCTATCCAGAGTTTGTTATCGTGTTCAACCGCGGAGAACGGGAGGCACCTTCGATTTAACCTGAATAAAATCTATGGATCCCACGAGGCTGCCCGATATGGAGCAAGCTTTCGCTTCTACACACGTGTTCGGTTATCTGCGTACGTATACCTACATAACTCGCATACGCATTCTCTTGTAACATTGGATGATTCAAGAGTATGCAAATTAGATTGGATGAACGTTATTAGATTTTGTATTTTATCCGTAATACGGCTGTGACAGATTTTGGAAATATTTTCGCTTGATAAATTCTAATGTTCGATTTCGAATAATATATACATACAGTGGCTAGGAAAATGGAAATGTTCAAGTGTGGAAAATAACAAATTCAGCGGCTCGAAAAATTGTGTAATTACGTGTTTCAACTTAGGATCGTCTTGGTAATTTCTGCGAGTTGGACTAGTGATAGATTTTGGAAATATTTTCGCTTGATAAATTCTAATGTTCGATTTCGAATAATATGTACATACAGTGGCTAGGAAAATGGAAATGTTCAAACGTGAAAAATAACAAATTCAACGGCTCGAAAAATTGTGTAATTACGTGTTTCAACTTAGGATCGTCTTGGTAATTTCTGCGAGTTGGACTAGTGATAGATTTTGGAAATATTTTCGCTTGATAAATTCTAATGTTCGATTTCGAATAATATATACATACAGTGGCTAGGAAAATGGAAATGTTCAAGCGTGGAAAATAACAAATTCAACGGCTCGAAAAATTCCGAAATTATGTGTTTCAACTTAGGATCGTCTTGGTAATTTCTGCGAGTTGGACTAGTGATAGATTTTGGAAATATTTTCGCTTGATAAATTCTAATGTTCGATTTCGAATAATATGTACATACAGTGGCTAGGAAAATGGAAATGTTCAAGCGTGGAAAATAACAAATTCAATGGCTCGAAAAATTGTGTAATTACGTGTTTCAACTTAGGATCGTCTTGGTAATTTCTGCGAGTTGGACTAGTGATAGATTTTGGAAATATTTTCGCTTGATAAATTCTAATGTTCGATTTCGAATAATATATACATACAGTGGCTAGGAAAATGGAAATGTTCAAACGTGAAAAATAACAAATTCAACGGCTCGAAAAATTCCGAAATTACGCGTTTCAACTTAGGATCGTCCTGGTAATTTCTGCGAGTTGGACTAGTGATAGATTTTGGAAATATTTTCGCTTGATAAATTCTAATGTTCGATTTCGTATAATATATACATACAGTAGCTAGGAAAATGGAAATGTTCAAACGTGAAAAATAACAAATTCAACGGCTCGAAAAATTCTGAAATTACGTGTTTCAACTTAGGATCGTCTTGGTAATTCCTGCGAGTTGGACTTCATGTACACGTATCGGTTGTCTTGTCCAATCAGTTGAACAAGGGTATAGTAGTTAGAGCGGGTAGAGAGCGGGACGCGAGCCAGCCTTGCAAATTAATGTCTCTTTATTTCGTAGCGTACATTTCGTTAAAGCTTGATTTATCACCATATAGCTCGCGTTTGCCTTTTTATCGGTCGATCGCCCGCGGCCTCGATCGTTCCTTTAATTATGCAACGCCGTATGGATCCTATTCGTGGCCTGAAGCTAATAATAACGATCGAAGACCACGCGCGATCTCGTTTCCTTTCCTTGCGCGAGATTCCGCCGTTCTTTTTCTTCGATTTCTTGTTCTGCGGGGTGAACATTGATAAAACGTGCGGCTAAGATCACGCCCAAAGCTGCATACGGCATAAATACATTGCTCAAAACTATCAGAGAATCAGATTTCTAAGTCAGATATCAGATCCTAATGAAATATGCCGCGTTAAACTCCGTGCTGTTTCGTTCGGGCTCGTTTCACACGAGATGAGTTCAATTTAAATACAAAACTGATGTATGGACGTTGTTATGAGTTGTGTAGGATATAGAGTTGGTAAATGCATAAGTGCAGTTTGGATAATTCTACTCGTAAAACTTTGCTTTCTTCATGATACATAAACAGCTTGGAAGAAATATGGTACAAATGACGATCTTTATCGTCTACCTTGTATCCTCATTTTGAGAAAAGTAGAGAAATCTGTGTTTCCAAAAATTAAACAGTTCTACGTTTTTGTAAATACTTACAAATTTTATAAATTATGAACGTGTATGTTATCTATTCTTCCCTGGATTTATCTTATTCGTTGAAAAAGTTCATTTATACTACTTTTCCACCGATTGTGAGCGCCTCGTTCACGAATCAATGAAAAGTAAAAATACGTTTGAACTCAACTTTTTTATTAGCGTAGACTCTCGACAAACCTATTTTTGATCAATAAATGAATTGTTGGAAATACTTATCAATATCTTCATCTTATTCTGCGAACGCTCGTTAAATCAAATTAAACCTTTTTCAATAAAAATAGAAATCCTTTTGGTAAAAAGAAATGCAAGCATAAAATTTCAACCCTATGAATGGACCAAGATGCACAATTAACTTAATTCTTTGTTTTATAGAAAATATTCTTTTCTCAGAAGAGCGATCGTTTCTCATATCGCGAATATTTTTACTCGATTGAAAAGTTCACGCATTAATGACAGTTCCTGCTAATCAGAACGGGTTCATAGCCCTTTCTCCTCGTTAAGAGAGAGAGCAACGGTTTTCTATTTGTCGCATTCGCCGAGAATATCGGCCATTTATCGCGAACCACCGCCACCGTGAACGAATTTACCTGGTTTTTCTTCGTTTGCGACTTTCAGCAGCAACGATTTCTTTACCATTTCCTCCTGACACCGCTCGTTGTCCCGTTAATGGAAATATCTTCCGTATACGTTACTCAGCCCAGAAAGCTAATTAACCATAACTTTCCGTAAATGGATATAACATGCGATATTCTCCTTTTATTGGCTAATCGCCTTCGAGTAGTAATGAATATATATATATATAGGGAAATTTTATGTTATTTCTAGTTACACACCTTTTTTTATAGGCAGGATTTATCGTTATCGATCGTCGAATGGTACTTGGAATACCAGAAAATAGTAAATTTGTTCATAAGTTCGTTCGTTTTGCTTTTATTAAGAGTTTTACATAGATTTGAAACATTATATATAGGAAGAAAATGATGAGTTCAGTTGTAAACATATTTCTCCTCGCTTTTTTATCCAATAATTAATTCTTATTTAAAAGCTAATGCTTCTGTCGTTAACTTCATAAAATCTCACTAATTTTAAATTTGTAAAAGAACATCTCCATTTCTTTTTCACCACTCCGTCAATTTTCTTGATGTTAAATATTAATTAAGAAGGTAATAAAGAAAATAGCTTTCACGGCTTAAGAACGATATTTCGTTGAAAAGCGATTATGAAGAAACGATAAACGACCGAACGAATGGACGACGAAACGAATAGACCACGCGACGAAATCTTGTAATTTGGTTGATTGGTCGTTGAACCAGCGAATAATTAAGGAAAATTAACAACAACCAGGTCCCTAATAGTCACGATGATGTTTGTAACGACCAGAGACGAGGAGAGATTCGTATCGGCGCACGAAAGTTGCATAATTCCCTTGGCAGTCACGAGAAACACCGATCTAATCGTGTTTCGAGATGACCGTCTGACTAAAATTCTAGTTTTACTTAACGACACGTCGCGCGTCTCGGCTGTACTATGCGGCGTTGATTTCCTTCGAGAATCGAGTCCCTGTCGCGGCACCGTAAAACCACTGGTCGAGGTAATTAATAACGAATTTATCCCGGTGATAAGGTGGTCTGGAGTACGACGCCTCGTAAGCGTATCTCGTTGATTTGACTGACCGGCAATAAAGCACCATTAACACTGTCCAACATTTTTCACGCAGTGCAAAGTGCTAAATTATAAAGTCACCGTGGAGAACCAGATCAAACGCGATATTTCTTGCCCTCGTGATCTCCCGCTCTTCTCTTTTCCTCGCTAAACTAGTTCTTTTCTACAAAGAAGCCAAACGTCGATATACGAAGTCTCAATGAGCAATTTATTCATCATATTGTACAAAGATAAATGGTTAGCTAGTGGAAAGAAGATTGGTCCGTTTAATTATAGCTACACTGTAAATATTTATGGAGAATTTAAAGATGCAAAGATGCTGAAATTGGAAAAATATCTAACATGTATCTCGAATATATGGAAAATAAATATGTAGTATTTCTTCATGTTGTAATATTCGTAGAGTAAGCAAAAATCACTTACAACCTAATTATAGCGTGTTAAACATATTTTCTGTCACATAAATACAAACATACGGCATACTATTACTATTGGAACACGTCAGCTTTCTATCTTGCGATTTTTATAAAATTAACCGCTGTCAATGATCAATTAAATCAAGATATTCATAGACATTTTATGGACATTTATACAGCGGTATATTTTTAACGATTTATTGTGGAGTCTCGCTAGGCATCTTCTCGCTATCAACGTAACTAATTTCTCATTTCTCTGTAAACAGACATTGACGAGGTTTCCGTTTGAATATTAAGTGCACGCGTGGGCGCAGAAAGAATACATAGAGTGGTGTTCCAACCTGTGATATCAAGCGGCACGACCGGTGCAATAACAGTGATTAAGCTTTATCGTGACCGTTTCAACGGACTATTTATCTGTCGGCCGCGAAATTACGCGCTGTAAAGACATAATAGGAACGTGATCCAATATTGTCGTTCGTCCACGGTGGGTGCTCAGGCGGTTGAAACTGGCCACGCAAAAACTACCGGTTATTAATCGGGAATTTAGCACTTTTATGTGTTCCGCCGACCGTACGACTTCATTCACCGAATAGATCGCAATGACAACGCGACAACGAAACGTTTTTGATTCCACTTCCCTCTTTCTACATCCTGTTTCAATACCCTCACATTTAATATTCAACGTTTAGTAATTATTGAGATAGAAGTCTGCAACTCTGACCATTTCCAAACCAATATTTACCTAATCGAATAAATTTCTATCAACTGAATTCACTTATCTATATGCGAATTCCTCTTATTGGAACGAACAATCATAAATAGGAGAAAGCAATCGATATACTCCAGTTATTCAATTTATCGTTCAACAAGATCAAACAAATAAATTCCACCGAGTAAATTTTTTTCATAAACAGGCTTATCTACTAAAGAAAAAAAAAAAAAAGAAAACTCAAAGACTAACGCGAATCACTTTCGAATAGAGAGCTGGAATCAGAGTAGTTACACGCGAAAGTGCGTGTGCCGATGGTAAGAAAAATTGATCCGTGAGAAATTCGTGGCATTCCCATTAGTCGTTTCCTAACGTTGCACTGCAGCCGACTATTAAAATACAATAGGGTAGCAAGGCGACGGATTCGCGCCGGTTGTGTTATGCCTTTAATTTTTTTCTAACACAATACCTATCGAGCTGCGGACAGCAATAATTTTCACCGAGCACGCATCCATGGTATATACGCGGTAGCTCCTTGTGCAAAAAGGGACAAGCACGACGAAAGGACGCAACGCGGCAGCAACCGCCGCACGTTTGGAAAACAGAAAACCGATCTAATAGGGTGCGATTATTTACCGATGGTTTGCATAAGAATACGACAACTGAATGACCTATAGGAAATTGTTGTTACGCATACAAAAGCCGAGAGAAATAGTTGGTTGCATATCGCGGTTGATTTATGGGGCAGAGAGCAGCTTATTTCTCCGAGTGCTTAACAATTGTTTCCTGACAATGAGCGTATATCAGATATGAGTGACACGAAGAAACGTTTTCTACCATTCATCAAGCTGGCACTCGGTCGGTGAGTAAAGTAATTACACGTTTTCCTGTGTCGTTTGAAAGGGTCATCCATCTGCACGAAACCGGGGAAACAATTCCGCCAAGACGTCCAATCGCGACAAAATAAATCTCTAGTTAGCCCGTTTGGTAGAAGGAAGTTCGATTTCGTACGTGAAACGCTGGGCTCGTTTCAACGCTAGGGGAACGCTTGCTAAAAGGCTCGTTGAATATTCAGGAATAGAAATTGATCGAGCGAAGATGCTCGAATGAAATGGTAATTTTTACGTGAAATCATACGTCTTGTTGTGCTAATTAAACGTACATCTTAATTAAGTCGGCATATAGTTAGATATAGACAGTGGCTTGTTCTTTGTGTTACACCGTGAGACTGTATTGAATTTTAATGCTTTTTTTTTCTATGTTTCGAGGTTCGATGAATTATTAATATCTCAATTAAAATCGGCGCTCTTCTATCTCGATCGTGAATCAGATTCGAGGAACGAATATTATTCATCCTAGCAGTATCGTCACGAAAACATTTTTGTTAGGTACTTTGGAATAATTAGTTAACCGTCGAAGTTAGAAAAAGATTATCTAAATAAAATTGTCGAAATCGTGACAGAGCAATATCCCACAATAACCGAACCCTTATATAACGACGATTTCTTTCAGACCAAGGAATATAATTCTTTTATAACGTTCGAATCTCACGAGTTGATGAACTTTGGACCATTATACTGTTCTAATGAGAAATTCCGTTATACCGGAGCGATCGCTGACAACGAGCGCTTATCCATTAGTCGTTTAATCATTTGCGTTCCTCCAGGAAAATCGCTCGAACGTCAAACACGAGATAGCAAATTCTGCAGGAAATAAGTTCAACGGGAATCACGAGCAAGCACAGGAAATACCATTGATTATATTATTAACTGACCTTTTCTTATTTAACCGCCACGATGGAAATTTATCTGCAAACCGGCTAAACCGATCGACGTTATACCTCATCGTATCGATTCGCAAAGATGTTACGTAAAAGCAGCAACGTGAGACTATTTTAACTTCCATAAGTTAAAAATTGCCCCTGAGAATTCATTGTAGCGGCTAGTTAACGAACCCGCTGTATCGGTACTTGACATTTTTACACGCTGTAAACCGAATACTAATAGCTTCCCCCCTGTTATCTACCATCTACACAGACGTTAATGACTGTCGTTAGAAAAGACTCCGTTCTCCTAGCACGGTTCTCGCTTCGAGGAACGATCGTAACAGAGAACAGAACTCACCAGAGGAAGGTCGATCCGAGTATCTGGTGCAGTAGACCCAGGCAGGCCACGGTAACTGCTTTCCAGGATCGGTTACAGGTGGTACAGGCGTGTTCGAGGCAGGATTCCCGGTCGCTACACCGCCACCGGACGAGGTATTGGTCGTCGAGCTTGTTTCCGAGCTGCTCTTCTCCGTGGTTTCGGTAGTCGACTCTAGAAAGTCCTTGGTCAAGTCAATGGGCCTCGAGCTGACCTTCTTCGGCCGAGACTTCTTCAATGATATGGGATCGGTGATCCTCCTACCGAAGTCCGCCTTGAGTATGTTGTCTATACTGAACTTCAAGCCAGCCTGATGCTGCAGATTGTTGTTGTTATTATGGTTATTATGATGGTTACTGTTATTAATGCCATTATTCTGAACTCCATTGGCGCCATGCATCGTCCTTCCGTTTTCCTCTCTCGCCCCGGGTGAGGAAGGGCTGCCAGGTTCCCTTTGAAGAATCTTGCTGACCGAAAGTCGATGCTGGTGAACCGAGTTTGCCGGAACGTGTTGTATCTGGGACGTCTGATGAAGGTGAACGTGGCTGTTCGCGTGATGTAAATGCTGGCCAGGATGAGGCATTAGCGAGGCGGTTTCTCGGGGATCTCTGCAAGCTGTTGGATGGAGAACAGGAGTGGTCGCTTGCAGACCGGTAACTGTCATGGCCGACGGTGGTGACAACGACAGTCTGGTCACTAAAGGAACGCTGATCGGAGTCCGGTGAAGCCTTTCCACGGTCGGGTAAACGATCTCGTGACTCAGACTATGCTGAACTCGAGTAGGATAGTCGGGAATCTCGGTTTCCCTCGATGAATACCGTGGTAGCAAGTGTGCAGGATGATTGGATTGATACCTGGGCACTATGACCTCTTGAATCGCTTCGGGCCGACCCGGGGACGAGGCAGTGGCTGAAGACGAAGCCGGTGACCTGACTGAGGATGCCGTGGGCGATGACGGTGGCTGACTGTACGCCGGTGGACTCGGTGCCGAGATGTGATTACCGGTTCGTTGATAGAACGCATCGTTACAGCTCGTTGAACTAGAAGGCGATGGCGTCGCCGATGTCCTCGTGTTCTCCTCGTCGCGAAAGTCACCGCGACTGCTCGCCGATTCCTGCTCGTACCTGACCGAGCTACAACCACGGATTCCAACGACGCTTGTGGGCGTCGGTTCGCTACCGACGCTCAACACTTCGCTGGTATCGCTTTCGCAATCGCTGTCAGGGTTGTTGCCGTCACTTCCTCGTATCTGATCCCGTTTCTCGGACTCGTCGGGCTCCAGCCTGGCCGCTAGATAATTCTGCCTGATCTCATGGAGATCGTTCGAATCTAAACCGGTGGATGATTCCGGTGGTGTGTTCGACATGTTTCCCTTTCTTTTTCTTTTTTATTTCTTTTTCTTCTTAACAAGATTTCTTTCGTGTTTTACCGAGTTGATCGGTGCGAAAATGTTAAATCTTGTTTTAAGTCTTTAACCCTTCCATGACGACTGCTAAACACTCGTCTTCGCTTTGTCCCTCGATCTACTTGGCAATTTGGATTTCAGATCGTTACCTAACGGATTCCATCCGCTGCAAGTTGCCTGCAGGGATCATTGTCTTCGTACAGGGCATCTGTCCGATCATTGGCCACCTGTAAATCGTTAACAACCAATCCCTGATATCCTACTCGCATAGTGTCTCAGAATTCTATCATAGAATACACACTTCACGACGGAAACTTCGAAATACTCGCGCACGCTTCAGTTATTTCCCGAGCACGAAGTACTCTTCCCTCAGTTTCTTTGCCGACGGACACTGTTCAAGCCAGTTCATGACGGATTGCCACCACGAGGTTCGCGTTTATCTCTCATCTTCCCCCGATAACCTATCCTCCGGGCGTAATACACTAAGAACCAGTCCACCCGAGCCACCAGCTCATTACTTCAACGGACAGTCCAACCGACAACGAACCGTATCGTCCTCATCGATGCTTCTCGTCATCACTAACTTTTCGTACCTTAACCTTAAAATCTTCCCGATACGTCCATAATCCATTGCACTCTCACTTTCGCGTTCACCCTTGTACCGGGTGGTTCTTCTAACCTAAATTAAGCGTACAGGGGAGTCGTGCCCACCGTGGCGATAAACTGAACCGTGTGAACGCGCACGATACGCGCACTACCAGTCGACGAGCAGGAAACCGAGGCGAAAACACAGGCCAACGGTTCGGACGAAGCAAGCAGATCGAAAGGAGAGACGAAGAGACGCGATGCTCCGGATGATCGGTGGAAACGTGGCGAGTTGGTTACACGGCGCTGGTAGAGACGCGGGTTTCAACGGAACCGTTGTGCGACGCTGTGGATCCAGGCCGGGCTGGTTGTCCAGTTGGTTGCCGCGAAGCGTCTGCGGCGAGGAAGCGGCGGGAGGGTCGACGATGGGCGTTTCTGGGCGTCGATTCCACGACCGCTACGCCCCTGAGCTGACCTTTTCAGGGGTGAAGACCCTGTCTAGGGGCGCGACCATTCGACATCTGCCGGCTGCTGCGAGAACTCCGCACCGTGTAACGCCCAGCTTTCCACCACTCCATAAAAGCAACTGCTGATAGGCAACTGAGAACCTGGTTTCCCCTCTTCAAGCCAGCTTCTCCTTCTTCCTTTCGTTCGAACACCTTTCCCGACGGTCTCGGTTCCTCTTTCAACATCGAACCTCCGCTGCATCGTGTCCCCACTTACCAGCTCGCAGTCGCAAACCTCCCGTCTCTCTGGTCTCTCTTCGTGTTTATCCGTAGGTATCCTGTCTTTCTCTCTTCGTTAAGTAATTCCTACCTCTTTCTTCTACCTGGACGAAACGTTCTCCGTTTTACTTCTTCGGCTCCTCTATCCGCTCGTCCGCTGATCCAGTACGCTGCCCCTGTTCGCCTGTCCTTTTTAGTCGGACGGTGTTCATCTTCTTCTTGCTCGTGGGCGATTTATCCCCTCCAGACATTATCGCGTTTGGCTTTCCAGATTGTTGTCGTCTCTCCTCGCCTCTCTTCCCAGTTTTAACCCTTCTCGTTTTATCTCGCTCCACCACCGTCCTCTCCTCTGTCTTCAGCACGTTCTGCCTGTTCTTTCTGATTCCTCTATCTGCTCTTAGATGATCCGGCTCTCAGCTCCTACCACGTTTAAGCTTCTCTTACCCCCGGGGGTTCCTTCTCCTCGCGCTCGTATATTTTTTTCCTCCGTTCCGACACTCGCCGCTTTCCTCGCACAGTCTCCCGCGAACCGAGAGTTCGTCTTCGCCAATTCGATCCGTTGCTCCGTTCTTTCTCTTTTCTATTGATCGTCTCGCGTTTTCTTGTTATTGTTACGAGCCCTGGTTGACCGATGCTGCAAACTTCTAAGTCTTCGTCTGTTCCTTCTTCGAAGCATAGAAACGAAACGTTGTTTCGTGGTTACGATCGTTTCTCGGCTACTGGATAAATCAATCGCGGCGGAACCGCGCCAACGATCCTATGATCGCCGCTATTACGGTAATACACCGTTGTAACCATTCGAAACATTGTACAGACCTATCTATCCAATTTCATCTTTAGCGGCGAGTTATAGGGGAACGAGCCTAATGTCTCGAACGGATCTCGCGTGCATTATTAAGCGACTCCGGATCGGCGCAACATTTTTCTTTTTTTTCCTTCTGTATTTTCGAGCAATGCCTCATCACTCTCATACATATTCAATCGAATGGAATCGAGAAACGATGTAAGCGAATTCCACGGTTGAACTCGTTTGAGTAACAAAGTAGTAGTGGGCTGTTGTGTGATTCGGATTAAATTGGAATTACAGGAAACGTATCTTTCGATTTTTTTTTTTCTGCTTTTCGTTTTACGATATTCTAAGTAGTCTAACGCGTCTCTTAATACATTTACTAATATGTACTAATTATTAAATGATACACGAAATGATTATTAACCTTTAACGGTCGCTTTGGCTACATCACTAGGGGTGCATGTAAAGAATTTTCATTTTTATTGTAATTATTCAAGAGGAAATACTTACATTATGTCACGCTGTTGTTTAAAGTAAACGTCTCGCTATCTTTGCGTATTTCACGCTTCTTATGAGTAAATTATTCCAAAAGGAATAAGATTTTTGAAGAAACGCAGCTGTGGAAAAGTAGAAAGAAGAGGAGGATTAAGCCGATTTTCATGTGTCTCCGTACCTATAAAATCCTGGACAATTTCCATACTTTTCCATAATGTCCCGTACAAGCTTAACATGAGCAGATGTGGCCCGTCCGATAAAGTAGAAATACTTGTTAATGAGAAAAAATCGAAACAGAATACAAATTGTGAGTGCAGACGTGGAAGCGGAGGGGAAAAAGAGCTAGAGATGCAGACGCGTCCAGCTTTGCAGAGAAACGGACGTTAGCTCCGCGAATATCGATTCACCCCGCGCCGGTTTTTCCTCCGCGATGGAGAACGGTGGCGTGCATGCGCGCCGTGAATCACGTATTCATTTTTCGTCGGGTTCGTGAGGAGCTTGGGTGCGCGTCAACGTGCTCTCGGGGCGATCGTTAAGCCTCATTATGGGCCGATCTTTCAGCGGATAGGAGGCAGCGAAAGAAAAAGAAAAAAAAAAAAGAAAAATGTCAGCTCGTAAATCGTCGGTTAGGTGAAGTTTAAGTGCGTCAACATCGATCCGTGACACGTAACTTCCTTCGTGAGTTTTACCAACGATTTCCACAAGCCGTACCTTTCTACCTGTTTCGTGATCGACTGATTGCTTCTTGAGAACATTAGAGAGAGTACGGGTTGTGTGAGAAGATTATCTGAGAGAAACGGTAGCGGTGATAATCGATGAAGATCCAATAATAAAGATAATGTTTATTCAGTAGAAGTTTATACAGTCGAAGTTTTTTAAAATAGCAGGTTTAAAAATTTCGGGTTTCCTCGATCATGAAATATATGCAAGCGTTTTTGATACATGTTGATGCTGGGATATGATCAGATAAAATTGATCAATTGTATTATATAAACTGAAAAGTAAGGAAAATTGTCATGAACTTCCCTCAATGTATATTAATACATATTATTTATTTATAGAATCTCTTTGTGAGAAATAGACTGGTGAATGCAACATACAAAACGAGAATTTAAAATTTTCGTTATAACGAGTTCAAGTAGATGAATCATAATGAATCTAGGTACGATAATTAGCCAGAAAAGTTTTCGTACAGTCTATAGGAAGGCGAATTTTATTAGAATTAAAACGACTACTGTTTTCTATTTTTACGATTAAGATGGTTATATTTTTCTATGTTAATAAATAAATGTGTCATTTGAAAAACATCGTTTTGTTTATATGTTTATATGTAAAGACTATTATGTGTGACTGTATGTAAATGCTACATTTTTCAAGACACCACAGTGTCTTAATACAGTGCACCGTTAGGTGCAAGATTTGTTTTTCTTTTATTGTTATTGTAATAAAAATGTTTAATTGTTCAATGGGGCACCTTTTATTTCAAAGCGTCTTCTATTTATCGGTTATATTCAAAATGCCCAAACTGTCAATTTTCATGCAATTTTTACAATTTAAGCTCAAGCGCTCGTCAATGACCAACGTGACAGTTAATGTTTAATGAAATTACAAACCCATTCCCATTCGATCGTTTAAGAAATCGCTTATTGAGATTGTCTACCTCTTGTTGCAATATCGGTTCTCTCTCACGCGCCTTTCTTTTCTTTTTGCCATGTTCAGAAAAGTAAAATTTATTACCGAGTAATTCCGGATTCATGACGCGCCTTTTCCACGAGAGAACGCGGAAACCTATGCTAATCCGACCGAATCCAACTGGGATAGTATCTGTCCGACGTGTTCGCGAAGGTGCGTGCAAAACCTTTTACGGCTTCCTCCGGTGCAAATTGTCATTTATGGAAATTAAAGAGTGGGAGTGACTTGAATTGGAACGCTCAGAAAATCTATCCACGATGTTTGCACGACCAACGAATTGATTGATAGCGATGGAAATCAAAGTAATGGCGGTAGATTAAAAAATTAATCTACTATATTTTCGGAAGATATGTTAATTTTGTAACTTTAAAATGCTGAAGATTAGCCGACCGAAAGAACTATCTGCTGTTAAAATATCCTGATACTGAGATTGACTTTTCCGAGACAAGTAATCCTTAAAATCTTCAAAATCTTTGTACTTGACTTTTCACTTGAATAATCAAACTGATAGATCATGAGACACTATTAGATCTTAATGTCATGTTGTAATAAAAGATTACGCGCAGAAGACTTGAATTTTATTTCAATTTCGTTAGCAGCAGCTGCCAACGCTTTTAAACGTTTCATTTGAAATTTACTTGAACTAAAAAATAAGACAATTTAAATAAATGAAGGAAGATAGAGATTCACCTAAATACCAGTTTTGTTCACACTATTGTTGTATTTTCTAATTTTTAAGCGTGTGATATATCTTGAAACAATTTCCAGGATGCAATCCTACTTTTCTTTCGCACGTTTCAAAAAAACATGGACTCGACAAAGGAGCTCCTGAGATAAAAACTCATGCCGAATCACACTCGCCAAAAATTACATCTGTATATATTGTTACGTTCTATTTAATTGCCGACGAGAAGGTAGCGTTAACTGACGTTTGATGCAACTGGCAATAAGCTCCACTTTCGGTTAACCTGCTATGTACGGGAATACTGGCACAGGGGGATTAAAGTTGTCGGAAAATAAATTAAAAATATGTAATGATTTATTCAAATCTTACTCGATTTCGATATTGACAATTGACCGACAAACGGATATAAAATTCTTCTCTTGACAAAATGATCATTCTTCGATGGACAAAATGATAACTAACTCTTCGATAGACAAAATGATATTCGGTTGTGCAGAGGGTTAATGTTGATAAGGCATCCAATGCTTCATGAAAAAAGGGAAATGTAAAATTCAAAGTGACAATGTCCCATTCCATTGGTCGAAGATTAAACAGTTAAAGTTCCTCGACGGGTTTAAAAAATCTTCGATCAAGTGTATGCAAGTCCATTAGCAATGATTCCTTCTATAAATTTTGTTAACACGTGTCACTTCACATTTTCGTGTGTTAACGAGCGTCCACGTAATTTGTTAGTATTCCCAAAGAATCTACTTATTATTAGGCGCAGTAGATGAGTCGAAGACGAATTGCGATTCGTAGGCAGCTTCTCTCATTTACCGAGTCGACGCAGTTGGCCAGACAGCTGACCCGTAGATTTTAATTGTACGCCGCATCCGGATGAATGCCAGACAACTAGACGGGAGGGAGTGTGGGTATTTGTTCGTTTAGAGGATTAAATGTTTGTTTTCCCGGCTAATTTGCGGTAATGGTATTTGAAGGCAACGAGTGGATTAGTTCGTGATGTAATGAGAGCCTGAATTCGATACGTATTATACGTTATTATCGATGATAAATAATTTGAATTCGAAAATTGATTTTGTAAGGATCGATTGTAAATACGATAGATAATAAAATAAATCAGGATACGTGAGGCTAGTTTTGATAGGTTTGAAAAATTGTAGGAGAATTACTTCATATGGTATGTATATTGAAGTAGTATATTTCATATACCATAGTCTGCTACATGTTCCCAATTCATTCAGTTCATACTTTGGATTATTTAAGGGGGTGTCCTGAATTAGAACGTTCTAAAACAGCGTCTTTTTGTGATTTTTTTTAGAAGGGAAGGAAAGAATTGAAGTTATTGAATTTTTTTTTAAATAAACAAAGAAATTATAGCAGATTTCTAAGCCTATTTCATGGGCATCTTGTCGCTGCAGCCTTCAATCGGCGTGGAAGATTCACCTCGTAATTCTTGACTGGAACAAAAAACCAAAAAAAGTAAACAAAGTCAGAAAAAAGTTTATTTAAATAATTGTCATAGCAACTTAAAGTTTTTTTTTAAACACATTTTTTTTTAACCCGCCAAAATTTTTAATTTCACATTTTTCTCTGCCGTTGTTTAGTTCACCCAGAAGATAAATATATATAATAATTTAGTCCTTTTTTGATTTTTTGTTTCAATCAAGAATTACGAGGTAGATCTTTCCCGCCAATTGAAGACTGCAGCGACAAGACGCCCATGAAATAGGCTTGGAAACCTGTTATAATTTCTTTTTTTATTTAAAAATTTTTTTGTATACGTTAAATATATATAAAACGTTATATATATACGTTAAATATATATAAATCACAAAAGAACACTGTTTTAGAACATTCTAATTCACCACCTTAATATTAGATACTTTTACGTTTCTTTTCTTTATATTTGACTATTCAATTATATTCTTGCGTTAGATTCGTTTGTTTATATTCAAGGTTTTTATTTATATTCCCAATTTATTCGTTTACATTTCTAATTTCTTTCTTGACATTTCCAGTTTATTTAATTAAAATCCCTAATTGCTTAATTTGCATGCTAAATTCATTTATCTACATTTCAACCATCTATTTACATATCCTACTCGTTTAATTACATTTTATTTGAAATCTTAATATTCTTCTAGCAGAAACATATACTTTTAACGACCACCATGACACATACCAATATTTCGCCGTAATTCAAAAGTCCACCGATATCAATCACCGATCATCGATTAATTAAACCTGTGGACAAATTGCAACTCAAACCACGAAACAGTGAATACTAATATCGTTGAAACAAACGGTCGGAACATAAACGCGTTCACGCAGATACCTAAACCACCGGGACGCATTTTTCATCGTGGACGTTCCTATAGCAACTTATTATCGTCGAAATCCGTATCAAACTGTAATATCGACCCGTTGGCACGTAATTACACCGAGAAATCAGTCGACCGCGAATTTCGTTATTAGTTGCAATTTTCGTACAACGACCACTCCCGTTTCAGTTATCGATACGGGTGGCCAATTTTGGCTGCGAAGAAAACGTCCCTTCCGTCTTTGACGGAATTAACATTTCCAATAGACCACAACTTTCCACGAAACTAGACATTACAGACACATGTTGCGCCTTCAACGTCTACACGACGCTATCATTTTCGCGATTACGCGGTTGATTTTTTTCTCATTAAGATGCTATCGTTTTTAAGAATAATTGTCCAAGGCGATAGCAGTGTGACCAGTCCTCCGTTCCTCGTTCACTGGAGTATCGACTCCTTGAGTATATCGAGCAACCCATGCGGCATTAGCATGGAAAAGAAGGTGGCAATTTGCGTCTGATAAGCGGCCTCTCGTCGACTTAACGACAAGAAACGCCGCTCTATTGGTTCTTCTCCATTTTTCTAGCGGAGCCTGAAGTTTCTTTTGTCTTTTGTTCCCGCTTTTTTTTGTCCCGATCTTCGTCGCCACTCGTTATCCTCGATTCCCTCGTTCAGGAATGGGAAGGTAGAATGTGATGAATAATTATGCGAAATGTACGTAAAGTCTGTCGTAAGTGTGTTAGAAAATTACCCGTTTCATGATGCTTTATTTTATGAAAGTTGATGAAAGTTTTTTAAACAGTAGATATTCCATGTATTTTATAAATAATTGAGCAGCAACTAGAATAATTTATTTTATTTCATTTTTAAGGGGGCGTCCTGAATTACAATGTTCTAAAACAGCGTCCTTTTGTGACTTTTTTCAGAGAGAAAGAAAGAAACGAAGTTATTGAATTTTGAGCTATGGTTTCATATACATTTGACGAATACAAAAAAATATTTTTATGGTAAAAAAAAGAAATTATAACAGATTTCTAAGCCTATTTCATGGGCTACAGTTTTCGATCGGTGTGAAAAAACTAAAAAAGGATTAAATTATTATATATTTTTCTTCTCGATGAACTAAAAATGTTCGACAAGAAGTTTATTTAAATAATTGTTATAGCACCTTAAAGTTTATGTTTTTTTAACACAATAATTTTCCTTTTCTGGTTTTTCGTTTCAGTCAAGAATTACGAGGTAGACCCTTCACGCCGATTAAAAACTGCAGCCCATGAAATAGGCTTAGAAATCTGTTATAACTTTCTTTTTTACGTAAAAAAAAATTTTTTGTGTTCGTTAAATATATATAAAACCATAGCTCAAAATTCAGTAACTTCATTTCTTTCTTTCCCTTCTAAAAAAAATCCCAAGAAGACACTGTTTAAGAGCATTCTAATTCAGGACACCTGCTAAAAGCGGTTATAGATTATAGACTTCTTTTTTTATAATTTTACAATTCTACAAGGTAATTCAAACAAGGTAATCGAATAATTTGTAACTTGGAAATTTCCATCTGTTCCATTGGAACAGCGTTCCGGTTTTCTAACACAATCTCCTAGTATCTACTCATATATAGTATATAATACCAAGTGTAATTTGTGGCGAGTCAAATCTTATCAATAAAGTTAATTCAATTGAGTGAAAGAGAGGTCTTAAGTTTCTATATCATTTACCATTTTACCATTTCTCAATCGAAACGTTTTTACTCGATCACGAATGCCTTGATCGTATTTTTCTCGCAGGACTTTTTCATTATCCTGCTCCTGGTAATCATGCGAAATCACGCGAGGGTCCTTGAGTTATATCCGCAGATACGTCACGGAGAGAATCGGCGAGGAGCATCCATCAGATTTTATCTGCCGACCAGTCTCGAATACTCTCTCTCTCTTTCTCTCTCTTTCTCTCTTTCTATCATGAACCGGTAATCACGCTTATACATAGATCATAGCGGGAACCAGTCGAACATGTTTGATGAAATGATTTAATCAAAGGTAAACGCGAGCACGGAAAAATTCCGTTCCCGAGGATTGACGAAAATCGGCGATGCCATATTTCGCTCGTTATCTACGGTTGCCGAGTATTTGCACAGGTAAATGTATGTTACACTCGCACGAGGCGCGTTTTATCGATCGAATATCGGGTAAAATAACGTATAAATGTGCTGTTCAGCAAACACAATCGTTTTTGAACGATGTCTCGGCGTTTTCGAGCGGAGGAAAGTTTGGCTCGTTGGAAAGCTTTCAAGTTGAATTTATTTGGATGCAGCGGTACATGCTTTTTAGATTGTAAATGTTTATGAAAATTCATATCTTTACAAATATGATTAAAAAATTTTAACGGAAATTAATTAATTCATTTTAATTTAATTAATTTCAACGGAATATTAATATAACAATATTATAACAAATAAGTATTTTACTTTGGACATTTTATACAATATTTTATAAATATGGTTAAAGAATTTAAACGGAGATAATATTATAGCAAGTAAGTATTTTACTTTGAATATTTTATACAATTTTCCATGCTATATGCATTTTGCACATTTTTGCATAATTAAAAGTGTTGTAATTATTATATCTTAGATACTATTACTTGATAATAAACAATTCTGTTTTACAATAGTAAACGCGAATAGAGACAAAAGTACATAATCCTTAATGCTAAAACTGAAACACAGATGATAAGCTGAATTAGAAGCTGAAATTAGAGTAACTTTATTAATAAAAAAAATAAAGATGATATAAAGTAGTTAGAAAAAGGTTTCAAATAGAATGTATGTAAATCTCAGAAAGATTATAATAGATAGTAGTTTTATCCAAGTTATCTTACAATGTATTGTTCCATAAATCTCGAAAGTGTTCAATAATTTCGTAATTATCCAGAGAAGTAATCGAGCTTCTACAATTACTGTTCTTTCGTGGCGATTTGCTCTTGAACTTGTTGCAAACCGAGTCGATGGATTGCGGTGCATTATTTTACGAACGTCTCTTTACCTACTCGGCACTTGGTATCATTGCGTATCGAGTATCTCTTGGGCCGGTGAACCACGTTGTGTGTGTACACTTAATAAAGTAGAGGTGTGGAGTTCCGCGATAGCGGCTCGCGGAAGTTATGTCCGACCGGAATCGCTGTTAGGTCTGTGCGCGGCAACGTTTGCTGAATTATCGCCGACCGAAGGCTGCATATAATACCACAACGCACTCAGTTTCCCGATTCCCCGACTACCTGCGATTGCCTTCACAATTATTTTCCATTCCGACCGAATTGAACAAGTTTTAACTTTTTAAATATATTTGAACTATAATTATGGACGATTGAATCAAGTAAAATTTAAATATAGTTATTTAGCTTGCTTACATTCACTCTGCATTGTTTCGAATTTGGATGTATTGTTAATGTACTACTTCATTTGTAGTATTAATTTTAATAAAATGTACTTAAACACGAATCAAATATATTGGAAAATCTGGCTGCCCCAGGTATGATCTTTTCTATTTTCAAAATTACTAAAGTGATATCAAATGAGGATATGTGATACTTGAATAATTGCAGAGATTAATAAAATTAGGGGAACGTATAACAACATAACTATAATATAGTATCGTGGACAGATTGCCTAAGAAATATCAGCTGAACTACAATGTTGCGAGAAAGCCCAAGTGCCGACAGGCCAAAAGGGTCACTTTAATGGGCCAAGCAGCCTGTCAATGTGTCGTTGGTCCTTTAGTCGAATAGTTACGCGGAAGAAGACATAACTAACAATTATAGAAGAAGAATAAATAACTATCGTAGTACGTGATCATAATCGCGGATGATTACAAAATACGTACGTGGTGGGGGTATGAGAAAAGACAAAGGAATGCTTAAGGAAAAAAAACGAATTAATCGGCAGTCGTTAACTAAGAGTCGAGTTGTAGGAGTTGCGAGTTGAGAGTCGAGTTGTGAAGAGTTGCGAGTTGAGTCGAGAAAGAGTTGCCGAGTTGTTATCAGTTGTAAACTATTAGTTGTGAGTTGTGAATTTAGTTGCTTTAGTTATAGCACGTTACTGTATTTAGTTCACGTTAAATAACCATCGCTTCCTGTTTAACGTTTCTCCTGTTCCTCTCAAGCTTAAGATGTGCGACGCTCTACTCCAACTGTATTTTTATAAGTATAAAAAATAATACTCGTCAGTGAGTACTGTGAGACCTGTGAACGCATCCAAATGAATGTTTTAAAAAATTCCACACATTGTTCTATTATAATTAATATAAATATTGTAATCAAAATTATATTACTTCTGAGATGAATAAAGATTATTTTGAATGACTTTAATATTATTACTTACACGTCATTGTAGCATTTAAAATGTGACACTTAAGAACTTGCAAGTCGAAATACGATGAGAATAAGTTGCACAATTAAAAATCGCAGCGTTAAGGGTTAATCCATTGTAAATAGATCCATCTATTAATAAACTTATTAGCATAGAAATCATTGGAATATTTTTGAATAAATAAATTCTATAATAACATTAGTACAAATACTTTATATTTGAATGCAGTTGCGGTTTCCACATTTTTGTAGCTTCTTCTTTTTAAATAATAAAATATTTATTATAAGTATCTAGATCTTCGATTCTAGAAATTATTTCTAGAACAATGTTCAGCCTGTGAATATATTAGCATATACATGGTTAGAAAAATTAGAAATAGTTTAGATTACTTTGAAATTTTTCATTCAGATTAATATAAGAATGAAAAAGATTAGTAGATTAATATAAGAATGAAATTTAAATTAACTTTGCAGCCGAATATTTTCTGAATGTTATAAGTATAATTTGAAAGACACCCTATTTTCGTGTATCCTAGCCAACGAAGCTACCTCGTCGTTTCCACATCGCATGATAACTCGATTAAACCCGATAACCGAGTATTTATTATCCTCGGAGATTTCATTTTGATAAAATCCTCTGGCGCCCTCTTTCGCCGCTGCTGCACCCTCGTGCAACGATGCGTTTCTCCGACCGGAAGTTGCACGTCCAGAAGTACACGCTTGAATTCGCGGCGAGATACCGCATTGGATTGAAATATTGAACCATTCCTAGGAATGCATTTTCATGATATTCCTCACTCTCATCCCTGTAGCTCGCAAAAAATATTTTTAACGTAACTTTGAAATTTATAATGTGCACGTTGTTGATAAAAATTTTCTCGGCTACGTTTCACTTTATAACCTCACAAGCTTGTTAATGCTGAAAATATTTTAAAGCTTTCATTATATGTATCTATATATCTGTGTAATAAATAATATTAGTTTTCAAACCATTTGAGACTAGTAGACTCCCAGCCTCTGTAGATGCGAAGATGAAAGATATCAAAATCATAAGCGACATATTCTGTGCGTTTCGCGCCATATTTGTATACACATTTTTAATATCTTTGTGCGAATTAAGAATTATATTTTTTGTATTTATGGCAATATTTTTATAATTTCTTTTACTTCTTATGTTGCGTCCTCCAAATCGCCAGATGTATAAAAAAAAGATTATTTTTTATATTCCACAGAGTAAACTTCCACTTTGTTTCTCTAGAGTACCAGTTCCATTTTGTATTTCATGCCATATGTTTTTTAATGCTACGCGAAACCCATCGAACAAAAATTCTTCCGGCACCGCAATCTTCGTGCAAGGAAACTTCATTTCGTAACGAAGCAGCATAATCCATAAAACGAATCGCATTGAGAATTGCTTTTGAATAACCTCTTCGACCATCTTATACACGAGCCCTTTGACTTAATCGGTGCTCCAATTAATAAACGACATTTGCGTCGGTAGGATGATAAAACTGCGCGCGAAACGGTGGCTGGCGATGCGATATTTCGCGTCGCGATCTTTCTTGCAGATGCATTAATCTGCTGCAACATCGAAATGGTTTTGCCAACGATTTATTTATCACGGACACCCTTTTATTGAAATTAAAAGCGATTTAAAAGAGAAGAGTAGCGACAGCCAGGGATCGATCGAGATATACGTACGTATCGAATTACCAGCGGATTATCGTCGTGCAGAGGGATCAACGCGTTGCCGTGGCGCACGATAATTATTTCTGCGTTAGCCATAATTATTGCCGGGGTGGTAATTAATTCCTGCCTGAGCGGCAATTAATTTATTGCGGCTTGATTAATTGCCGCATGCTCGCCGCCGAGAGACAGTTCGTTACTGCGTTGCTGGATCGCCCTTTTGGCTCCGCTGCGAAATCGACCGCCACTACGACCCTTTCCTAAGAAGAATTCCTGGATTTGTCTCCGATTTTCGATCACAGAATCGAAACAGAAAGTTAACGTTTCAGCTGAAAGGTTAATAATTCTGGAACTCTGAATTATACTAGTTATCTAAAATTATTGGGTTGGCAACTAAGTGATTCCAGATTTTGTCAATAGGTGGTCTTAGCACATTCTCTTGTTTTGACAACGTATTCAAAGCACCTAACCTATATTGCTTTTTTTGTTTGGAGTTCTGCCTTTAATTTAGTGAAAAAATTGTATCGATTAGTTATTTAGTTTCGTTTTTATGTCAATTTAGAAATGAAAGAACAAGACACGTATTTCTTATATTTATATATATATAAGACGCGTATATTATATTTCTTTGCCTCATATCTTTCTGTTTTATGATATTCATGCGTACATCTATCTCGCAATGATTATCTTACATGCAAAGATACGTTTTCCTACGAACTAAAACAGACCACGTAGGATAATCATAAAAATCCTCTACAGAGGATCTTATTAATTGCCTGGGTCTCAGAGCTATTCGAAAGGTTTTCCTCTGTCGAACAAAAATGCAGTCATCGATAATGCGCTAGCCTGAACGAGACCAACGAACTATCGTATATTTCTTGCGTTATCGAGGGAGGATCGAGCGACAAATGGCGGTGCCAGTCCATTCTGTAGGTGAGATATTGCGTAGATTTTCACTTTTCACCATGAACCGGCCATTTGCGGCGATCTTTGAGTGTGCTCGAAGAAACGAAAGCACCCAGTGCATCTCGATGAAGGATATGCTGTTTGGAAAATACAATTCGTTCCGTGCTGTGACCATTGTAATCCTGGGACACGTCGAATTTTTCAAAATCGACCAGGTAGAAGTCCTCTTTTCGTCATGCTGGTTTTTTGCTCCATCGGTGCTAGACTAGTTCCTAGAAACGCGGTATTTGTATAAAATCGTCCAGATTCATTCTCTTTAACCGATCCTTTGTGATACGTGAGTCTTCTGATTTACCGTTGACAGAAATTATTTTCGACTCCTTCGTTTCCAAAATTTCAGATATTTCATTGGTAATACTAACGTAAGAGGAAAATTTTGTGAACGGGGTGTCCTGAATTAGGATTTTCTAAAAACCTAAGCATTTTTTTGTGATTTTTTTTATAAGGGAAAGAAAGAATTGAAGTTATTGAATTTTGAGCTATGGTTTTATATATATTTAACGAATACAAAAAATTTTTTAAATAAAAAAAGAAATTATAACAGCTTTCCAAGCCTTCACGGGCGTCTTGTCGTTACAGTCTTCAATTGGCGGGAAAGATCTACCTCGTAATTCTTGACTGAAACAAAAAACCAAAAAAGGACTAAATTATTATATATTTATCTTCTGGGTGAACTAAACAACGGCAGAAAAAATGTAAAATTAAACATTTTGGCGGGTTAAAAAAAAGTGTGTTTAAAAAAAACTTTGTTGTTATACAATTATTTAAATAAACTTTTTTCTGCCTTTGTTTAGTTCACCCGGAAGAAAAATATATAATAATTTAATCTTTTTTTGGTTTTTCGTTTCAGTCAAGAATTACAAGGTGGATCTTTCACACCGATTGAAAATTGCAGCCCGTGAAATAAGCTTAGAAATCTGTGATAATTTTTTTTTACTTTAAAAAGAATTTTTTGTATTCTTTAAATATATATAAAACCATAACTCAAAATTCAGTAACTTCAATTCTTTCTTTCCCTTGGAAAAAAAATCACAAAAGAACGCTGTTTTAAAATATTCTAATTCAAGACACCCTTTGATATAATACTCGAAGGACACTCGTTATATAATACTATCATATAATAATATAAATAGAAAATTTCATAATAGGACTGATAATATAATAATACTTTCATAATAACATTATTTGTGAATAAGAAATTGTACGAGTCAATGAAGTTTGTTTAAAAAGACAATAAATACTCCTGCTACAGTTTATTGGAAACCTTGATACACTCGAGCTTAATTATAAATATTATGGATCATACACTGCTATATTTACAAGTAATTCGATCGAGAAGGTGGATTCTGTTTGCTGTCGATTGTAAATGGGAGGGGGGCAGTATATCTGAAGAACGTGTAGAAAAAAATATTTCCGGAACGACCAGGAGGGGAAATTAATATTTCACAGATTGACGAATTCAGGATGCTTCCGCGAAGTTTCGCAATAAATTATCAAGACGAGAGCTGAGCTACGTTTCTTTGGCTCCCCCGATACACGCGCGGGGACATCTCGTATGATGCAAAATATTATTTAATCCTCGCTGGCTGTTCTCTGGCTTCTGGCAATTCTTTAATGCTCCTGCCTCTCGAGAATTGAAGAAATTAAAAGAAAAATACAAAACAAGAAAATACGAAGAATAGCATGAAAAAAAAAAAATAAGAAAGTCCAGACACACTTGGACACTGCGTATATATCATTATGCATATAAAGTATAAACCTAAATATTGTAACTGTTTATTGCATAGCGATGTTTATATCATACGAAAATGCATCGTTCGCAAACATTCAGAAACTTCGACTATAAAACGTGTTATTATATCTCTGAGATACAGCTAGGTCTGAAATATGATAGATATAGTAGTGTTCGCATAAATTTCGATACATTGGACGTCTCGTTGTATTCTCTAAGAAAAAGTTCTCACAAAGAAGATAATAACCTTAAGCCTGCTGCGATTTTCGAATTTTATATCACAATCTTTTCCTCGCTTCAGCAAACAAAAAGGATTTATAATATTTTTAAGAAGATGTTCTATAAGGAATTGTGTCTACCATTAAAGTCTTTTCAGTATTTTGTTCAATCTTATTGCAGTACAATTAAATGAGAAATAGTCAAGAGGGTGTAGCAGAGTTAATCCAAAAACACTTTCATACACGCTTGAAAAAGAATGACATCTAACGAGAACGAACGAAGAAGACATGATATTTATGGTTTACTCTAGCTATATCTATTCAGTGTCTTTGTCAATGGTAAGATGATAAGCTTGACCGCTTGAACATAAGCGAAACAAATCTTCCAACAATCTAAAATATAAGAGAACACTACTATAATGTTATCTATGAAAGGATGACTTGAAACTGTAAAAAAGATCGTTGTTCAAAATTTTTGTATAGGTTACGGTAACATACATATGAAGTATGATCAGTTATTTGTTCAGCTGCAGCTCGAGACCTCGATGATTTTTATGTTCCTGAATATGGCGAGTAATGCTATTAGGCATACTTAAAGTACTGAATCTCATTAAACGGTATTAAACGACTGTATATCTAGTCATTCGTTTTGATCTCGTGTAGTAACGTTCGCGCGGCCGAGAAAGATTGTAATATAATTTAAATATTTTTCTCAATCGCGCGTTCGATACGGAGAACGTGGCAAAATCCTCGACTTCTAAATTCGCCTTTGATCGTTGTTATCTACGGACGGCAACTCACTTGTACGCAAAATAAACGAAGAAATTACAGTTGAAAAAAGATAGAAGGAAACAGCGTTTAGGTAAAAAGGAAGCGCGAGTTCAATCGTTCACGATCTGCCGGACTACGTATCGCTTGTTATCGACGGTTAATTAGCTATTAAACAAACAAAAAGGAAGTAGAAATCTATGCCTAATCGTGTTTATCACAATATATGTTCTTTGATTTTTCTAATTTCATTTTCTAGCTATTCGTCTAACTACTCATTTTCTATCTCACGCTTTACCGAAATACGCAATTTTTTTGCTACATTTGTATTGCTTGTATTGTATTGTCTCGCAATTTGTATTCTCGATCGTCGATTAAAAATACCTTTTTTATCGATCGAGCTTGTGTTTAGTTTTATTACCGATCGCGTCGCTTCTTACAAACGCTTCTTAAGGCGCTGATCGTCCTCGCCTTATTACCGACAGAGAATGTTTCCCCGGTGATTCTCTCGATACGCTTGTACCGATGGAGTTGCCACGAAGAAGAAGGAAAAGAAAAGAAATTCGCTCGTACATCCAAAGAGGCCGCGTTTAGTTGATCCTACCTTTGTGGGTCATGTAACTTATGCTATCGGATAGAAGTTTTTCCCTAGCCTGTCTTCGAATTCTCGAACACATTGCTAATATCGTCCCTGCCATTAGACAAAGGAAGCCACAACCGATTCCTATGATCGTACTAAGAACAGTTGATCTAAGGCACACTCTGTCGTTCGTGGATTCACTAGGTCCTGCAAAAAAGATACCAATAATCAATATATATAAACGAATAAAAATGTTAATAATCATAATCATAGAGGTTCTGTTTAAACGATGACTTGGATAACGGATTAAACATTTTAAGGTCGAATCATTTACTGAAATTACCACTTCGGAAAGCTGTAGTGGAATTCTGGAAGAATTCCGTATCTGCCTCGCCTTCCTGTAGAACACGCAACGATTGGAACAGATTAACGTTCTCTGACAAACTCGTCGCTGGCGTCGACGGGCCACCAATTTCTGGCAAAGAACGTTTAGCCACATTCTTGGCGTTCCTCCAATGACACGGTTGACTCTGTACAATCACAAATAATTCATATAACAACAGGCATATAAATTCACATCAAGAATTTTAATAAAACGATCTATTGTATGACAATCGGCTAAGGAATTATTTTCATTCGTTTCCTACATACTGGACATCTTCCGTGACACATTCTGACGTCGCACTCGATGTATAGAGCAGGTGAGCCAGTGAACCTGAACGTCTTCATGTAGGCGAAAACTTGAGTCTCGAAGAGACCACTCTCTGACCAGGATCCACGAAATCTACTGATCAATTTATCATCCACTGGGCACCCGTATTGATCAATCAGCTGAATCCTCTTATTTCCACCGTTGTGGGCGTAACAATCGTTTACCACGATGTCGAAACCATCTGTGAATATAAAATTATTCATTTTACATGTTCATCCTAATATACATTCCAATCTCTTTTATTAAATTTTACAGTAGAGATCGATTTCTGTTTATTAAAATTACATTTTAATTAAGTCGATCAAACATCTGTACGTTGAAACTAATACTTGAATGAGAAATTAGAAAATTCCTATTGTACACGATGTTTCAAAAAATTAAAGTCAATAAAATAAATATGTCAAATACAGCGAACGATGATATCGACCACACTTATACTGTCGATAAAACAGGAAAGACTTTACTGATGAAAATATTTAGACTGATATTTAGGCTTTCGTTTATCCAGATAAGTTTTTGCTTGTTTTAATAACTATTACATGTTCCTGAAGTTTCGTATCAACGTTCTAAACCAATCTAATGAACTTAAATAGCCTGAGTATATCGATTCTACTTAGAATCCTGGTATCTTGGAATATTTAAACCACCGACTTATCGTTGTCAATTATTGACAACTTGGAATCGCGACACGTTATCGATTTCTCGAACGAAGACACCCTACTCTAATTTTAGTTTGTCGAAGGGAAACTGTGTACATAACAGAGGTCCTGGGTATCCCGTTAACCCGTGGAATAACACCAAGCAGATGTTATGTAGCGCCACGTGATTAGCACTAGAACTACCACACCAGTCACATTGGTTTTACAATTTTATTTTAAAATTCCTACTTCGTGTTATATTTTTTCCCACAAAGATGTAATGACTTTAGCAACGGTAACTAAAAGAATAATATAACGAATTTTATTTTGTTTATTATGTACTCAAAATAATTTTCTATCAGTGCCACTTATACCAAAGTACTAGTCAAAGCGTAAAAGGGTCCTGCAATATGTTTATCGAACCGCAATTAACCAGTTTCATTTTGTACAACATCCCATACGTTTTTAAAATGTTTACTGCGTATCATTCGATACGATGATATCGGTTACGAGGAAAATTCCTGATAAATCGCTAGATCGCTAGATGCTTTATTGAAATACGACAGCAGTGAAAATGACTGGTTCTACAATTTTATAAACCCTCGTCTAAGGGTCATAATCTCAGATGGATTAATAATACCAAAAATGTACTACATAACATGGAATTCGCTCCGTAAGAAAGTAATAAATCAATAAATATAAAAGTATTCTATTACGTATTTTTTAAAGACCAGTCATTTTGACTGGTTCTGGTAGACATAACTATCGGTAGTTCCAACGTTAGGCCGTTGGCCGTATGGAATCGATATAAGAGTAACGTAACGCGAAAATGCGTGGCCGCTATATCGGCGTACCGTATTTGCTACGCATATAGATAATGAGAGTCAGAGGATCGCCGACACGGACTGGTCCAGCCACTCTAGTTCCAGTGGTCCCGTAACCGTATCTGATTTCCATGTAGCACTCTGGTGGCTGCAGGGTGAACACAACAGGATTCCCCGTCGCAACTCTGAAAGAAGATATCCGCGTTAGAGCCTTCTGCTGGGATCAACTTCCCGTTATCCACCAGTGGGACAACATACAGTACACGTTAAAAAATACACGGTAGTACAAATATATATATATACAATAATTTTGAGCTTTTACTATTATTATGGATGACTGATTGGCATTGAAAGTTGGCAGATATTTAATAAGATGGTGTACATCGAGGAACTGCAAGGCGACGCTTCTTCCAAACGTTGTAATCGCATTCGCAAGTCGCTTTGAAGAGCTTAATTAAGGATCACTAATTGGTATTAATAATTAAGGTATTTAATAAGACACTTACTCGACGTCGAGGAATGGAAAGGTGACGGTTTTCCAGAAGTCATAACCGTATTCGCAAGTCACTTTGAAGTGTTCGTCGAACTCCTCTTCGATCAGCGGGTTGTACTGCACTGTGACCGTGTTCCACATCAAGTTTTTCTGCAGTGCAAAGAAATCGAGCGTTGTAAATTGCTAGGAGAAAATCACAGTGAGTGGGCCATTTAGACGAAATATCGATCATCGATCAATTGGTTAAAGCGGTTTACAAAGAAATACAAGCGCTGGATACTATGTATTAGTGGAGTTAACTGGGTGTGAAGAGCGAAGAAAAATTCTTTGAAGAGTCGACATTAAAATATTATTGGCGTTACTGTATTTTCCTAGTACAAAATTAAATGTAATATATTGTTGAAATTTTTCACGCAAAACAACTAACAATAGGAAAAGAAGAAATGCGGGAAAAAAGGATGAAGAATGACAAAGGAAAGAAAGAGGGAAGTTAGGGAAGATATCAAATGAGAACGAAGAAAACGGTGAGAATGGAATGGACATGGGCAAAGGAAAGGAAATGAAGGCCAGATGGAAGAGGAAGAGAAAAGTAAAAGGGAAATTTGTGATCTGTATTTAATTATTCACTTTATATGTTCATTTTATATCTTTTCAACGATTCTATAAGTTTAGTTCGCTAATCTATAAGCTACTTAAGAGTCAATAGAATATCGTCTTCATCCAAATTCTTTTCCTCCGTTTCTTTTGATCTCTTTCTGATCGCGGCTCACTAGCAACAGACACGATTTTAGTGCATCCTGTATAAACCATGTCGAGTTTAATAAATCACAGCAGAACGTAACAGAATTATTAGCATCGGCATTTATGATTCTCGTCAGTTAAAGTTCTCTAACGGCACGGATGGTGCGTATATTAATATACATGTCGAGCGTCGTGGGACGTTAAACATTCAGACGACTGTGGATGATCGCGAGATAAAAGATAAAACGGGCCAAGTCGATTCTTTTATTTTTTTTTTTTTTCATTCGCGTTAATCATTATTATTCCTTGTCAAAAGGGGCAAGTGGTCACGCTGTGATCATAACGAACCACACCATCTATCTTTTGCCACACTATTATACAGTACTATACAAAAGTCTTAAATCATCTGTGTTACTCGTTTTACAATAGCAATTAAATATATAGTCCTGCTGGAAAGTCTTAGGACACATTTTTAATAAAACTGTAGTATTTGATATAGATTATGAATAACGATATTAAGATATTTTATTCATGCCACTGGGTGCCCTTGTGGTTTCTTCCAATTCACAATTTTTTCTTTTTTTTTTTTTTTGAGTTATAATACACAGAGTCCTGGTTTAATTCTAATGGACTCATTTACAACAGGTCTTCTTAACAAATAGCGTCATCTATTTGTTCGTTACTAGAAGTGAAACATTCTCATTTAATACATGGACTAAAGCTTTTGTACGGTACAGTATACACGCATGCTCTCTTTACGTACCGTAGGATTTTTTCGGCTGTCCTGATGATGAGTGTTCTCGCCGAGGGTGCCGCAACGATTCAGCTGAATATAGAACTCGTAGTAGTCGCGGCCAGTTCCGTTCACGTACATGCAGTCCGGGTCATAGGAGTAGCCTTTAATTGAAATTGATCGTTCACTGTCAGCAATTTTCGTACACACACCCACGTTTACAAGTACGTATTTATTAACACACATACTGGGTTCATGTAAAAGGCAACAACGAATCCGGATTACCAGATAAAACCATTTACGATAGATACAGTAAAAATATGATAATAAAATTTCTGAATAAGTTGAGAGCTGCAAGAAAAAGTCAAAGTCTTTTGTAGAACTGAATTAATATTAATAGCAAAATTGTACGAGCTACAAGCTACGTGTATTAATGCATTCTGCTCCATAACAGCGTGTAACAGGCTTGGTAAGAAAATAAATAAAATTGTGAAAATTACACGTGCTACGGTAACCTACATAAGTAACGTACACGAGATAGGATTGTAGACTCGAGCAATTTCTTCTCTATTTTATTATTTTCATTCTTTCTATATGTTGGCACACAGAAACTAGACTACGTCGGAATTAATTGTTGAATTTCTGAATAATTAAACACACATCGTGCAAGAGAAGTTTCCCTTAGCTTTTAAAATATCAAACAACGATCGAGCAAAACTGGAACGATGATCATCTATACCCTGTTCGAATCGAGAGGAACGCTCAAAGAGAGCTGAATAGTCTGGAAGGAGGACGGTGACCAACAAGGACGAGCTATTTGCAGGTGCATCGCGTGCATCGTGCGAAGAGCAGGCAACGCGTTATGCTTCTTTCAAAATAACGGAAATGCACGGTTCGACTATGCTGGTCTGGATGGACTCGCCTTGGAAAAAAGGAAAATTTTCTCTCATTCCATCTTCCTTTCTCTATCTCTGTTTGCTAGTGGCGAACTTCAGCGAGATCGTTTCACGATAATGTTTTGCCATTAGCTCGTCAGCATCGTAACAGTTCGAGCGTTGTGTCCGCAAAGATGATGATTGCGAACGGCAAAGTCGTGAGGTCGTACAACGCGGACGTGATAGTACGTCTTTTGATGCGGATCCTCGCAGCCACGTCCACGATTCACGTCGCGATGTTAATTTCCAAGGGGCTACTTACCCGCTGAGTAGAGCAACCCGGTGAAGGAACCGTTGAAACCGATCCGGATCTTCATGTAGTCGTCCTGACACTCTGCCTCGATATCTACAAATTTTTATTTTATTAATAAGAAATACATGTTTCCATTTTTTTTTTTTTTTTTGTTAGACGGCTGGTCTTCTATGAGTTGTTTCACTATTTTGATTGGATTGGTGTTAAATTGTGTTTATACATAGTTTGTAAATTATAAAATGATACATTTTTCGACTTTATATGTGAAGGACAATATTTATCGTGTCATACTAATCTTGTTAATTATGTCCTCAGCTCGTCGAATTACTTTTAGCATTTTTAAAAAACGATCAACGTTTACCTCTAAAGAGATCAAATAATTAACTTTGTCAGGGTTGAGTTGTCAGTTTGGTTTTTGCATATCCTATATGCCGATGATTAACGACTAATAATGTTCAACTTGAAATGCGAAACTTTAATTTACATAAAATATTTAACACTTTGACCGAAATCAGGACGCCACAGTGTTTTAACGTTAGTTGCAATGATTTTATTTTTTTTTTTTAATTGTTCAATGGTGCACTTTTTATTTCAAAGTATCTTCTATTTATCGGTGATATTCAAAATGCCCTGTCAATTTTTATTCAATTTTTACAATTATAAGAAGGTGAAGCAATCGGCTTATCAACGACCATCGTGGCATCACAGGAGAAACCGCGGCTTAGGTTTGTCCCAAGTGCAGAAAATATCGGAGATTAATTTCTAAATTCTTCGTTTTATCTGTCGAAGGGTCAATACGTCCCCTTCAAATTCTCCCACTTTTTCCAAACGAGCGTCAATTTCCACGATGACGAACGAGTCATGAAGACCCGTCTGCTTTTAAGATCGGAAGCTTCGATAAAACGGTTCCAACGAGGCAGCGAACCTAAGAGAAGTCACGATGCCGAAACGTTGGTGTTTCGTGTCGAAACGGTCGGAAAATCGGTGGGCGGAAAGCGGCGGAAAACCGGCCGCCGATGACGAGTGAAAGTAAACCGGCGAAGCCCCTTTATAGGTGCTCTTCGTGGTAAGGAGCCGTTTCCATCGTAAAACGACGTAATCCAGCGGGAGTGTGGAAGATGAACGGCGTTAGATGGAGGCTGAAGATAGTCACACTCGAGGTAATCCTCGATGATACAACGTTTCGTCGAGAGAACGTTTCCCGCCCGTTTTCTTTCTCTCTCTCCTTCCTTTCTTTTCTTTCTTTTTTTATTCTTCAGTATGACTGTGTAAGGTAGGCGCGCGTGCTGCACTAGCAGCACGCGTACACCATTTTCGACCGGTATGCACACTTATTAGAATTGCGGATAAGTAAAGTGCTTTGTGTTCAGAGGCCGGCAAAACGTCCGAGAGTAAACAATGGAAGTGGTTACGCAACTCTGATATACTCGCGCTCGAGTACGCGAGGAGAAGTATAGTATCTCGGTGTCACGACGAACATTCTTCACTCGCGATTTCGCCCGTGACTCCTTTCGTCGTTGGTTTACCTCTTTGTATCTATGCGCGAGATACGATACGATTCGATGGTATGTGAATAATTGTATATTTTATCTGCATGTAGAGTCATATTAAGTCATTACATAACAATATCTTATTATTAGGTTGTCCGAAAAGTTTCTTTCGTCTGTGTTGAGGTTATTAGATGTATGAACGCGTGGATAAATGATAAAGTAGAAAATAGATTTTAATACAGAAGCGTAAGTACAAATAGGAATGTAATTTAAGCTGGTCCAAATCCGCACGCTAGCAGTGTTACCCTATGACCGAAAGCTCTGAAGCCATGTACTATCTATGGTACTTCGTCCCAGTCTATTGTCTATACGCTGTCCATGGCTTCGGTGCTTGAGAAGACTAAAAAGAGCAGTTTTATATTGTTTTATTGAATTAGGTATGATCGATTTCGTTATATCTCTATTGTTATGTTCGTGCATAATTCAATAAATGAATATAAAACAAAAAACATTGTGCGTCTATTACTTGCTTACAAAGCGAAAGGAACTTTTCGGACAACCTAATACATAGCAATGTTGTTCGAAAATTGAGATCTTCCTAACTTAATCTCATTTTCATTGCCATTTTCGTTCGAACTGGGGACTGTAGACGTTTGCTGTTGAAATATTTGAATATTTGACAGAAATTTATGATAAACAATCCTCTTCCAATTTTACTAAATATAACGCGCAATATCTCAGTCTCAAGAACAGTGAAACATTGGCAACAATCTATCAATCATCTAACTTCTAATCATGGTAACTTTTAACTATCCAGCTTTTAACCGTAAGTGCATCGTTCATCTCCAACAGCAGAAATCGTTTGTATGCGCACAATGACGAGAGTACGAGGTTGAAAAATAAGAAGTGCAATGGTTCATTTAGGTGAAAGACGCTGCATCAACGACGACGAAGAGCAGAAGAAAGAAGAGAAAATGGAGACCCGAGGTCGTAGAAACGAGCGTGCACAGGAGGATACATTAAAGCTAATGGGCCTTCTTTCGCGTAATCGACGATACCGCGGGTGGCCGCCGTGTTTCCCGCAGAGAGAACCTTTATGACTTCATCGAGACTAAGCCGGTCTCCATTGGAGAACGTGCACAGCTCATCATCGATAAGCATGCTCTAAGACGAGTCGTCTATTTCGGGAACCTGTCATGTCGTTCTTTAACGATTCGTATCAATTTACCTCTTGATTAAGCCACCCTTCGTCCGTACAGCCTTAACTTTGCAGCAATTACGAGTCGTGTTTCGTTCGAATCTCGACAGCGTAAATCTCGGAAATTACAATGGAGACTGGACGAGCAACGCCTTCGAGACGAATTTATTGGAGGATAGCGTCTGGTGAGCCGCAATTTCGCGAATTACGGACCTTCACGGGTCACGTCCGTCAGATAAGATCAAATTCTTTTTCCTTGGGTTGCTGCATAAAAGATCTTCTTTCAAGTAACATCTTAGTCGCACACTGTATTTAATCGAAGTAACTTGATCGTTTAATCGATTAACAATTTCTATCTTAAGCAATGATACTTATCCTAGACTTGACAGAAATGCACGATAAACGAGTCTTTTTCAGACCCATCAAGTATCGTACAATGCACAACTTACGTGTCTACGCTCCAGAACGCTCCAAACATTCCAAATAACCAAATATCGTATAAGAATGTGCGTCTTTCTCCTACATGTTACTACCCTTCGTGTATCAAACGGTTTATAACTAAATAAATGGAATTCATAGAGAAAGGAGACTCGAGAGCTGTAGAGGGCTATAGAGACGCGGATAATACGGATAATCGAGAGAGAAGTGAAGAGAAAGGAGATGAGTGGACGTGTCGAACGCAGTGGTGTCTCGGTGTCGGGAGTGCCGTACGAGTTTCCGACACCGTTTTAATTGCGTCCACTCTAACGGTAGCTGTTCGCCATCGCATCGCGTCGCCAATGCCGGATCGTCGAGAAAGCTGTGTACCAGTGACGACGTCGATGGATCGATCGATCAAACGCTTCCTAGCTACGTCCACCGCCACTCGGAAAGGTAGCAATAATAACGGATATCTGCGTGTGGTAACGGTCCTCGAGGGTGAAAGCGTTCGCTTTCTTATTGGAGATTCCTAGTTGCAGGATTTAGGTATTTAATTTAATTAAATGAAAGAGAATCGTGCAATAGCGTAGTTAGAAATTTTTCTTTGGATATGCAAAAACCGTTATCCTTTTACGGTTGGGAAATATGGTAACTAAACTGGTGGTAAAATGTTTCATAGTATTTCAAAATCACTTACGTTGAACTCGAGTAGTATTAGGTCTGTATCTCCTGTGTTCCCGATCCCAGGTCTCCGGATGCCTTTTCCAGTCCTCATCCCCAACCACTCCAGTTCCTCCGCCTCCAGGTATTCCTTGTAGACCCTGAAGGGTCTGAAGAGCTTGAAGATTCGGGCTCAGGGGTCTTCCTTTTAGCGACGGTATTGGTACATACGCTGCTCCTTCTCCAACGTACACAACCTTCAACAACAAGGAACAAAATTAACTCGATTAACAATAAATTGAATCGATTTCCAACTAATAAACAGTCCAGTTACAGATTGCTCAATCTTTCCCTATATTTTTAGATATCTAATAATTTTAAATTTCAGATGCTACTTTCTGCAATACTCTTATCTTTTTATTTTAATTCTTCGAGTGCTTTATATTAAATAATAACTAGATTGCGGATGTTTATGCATTGATGAAAAATTTTAACAGAAATATGTAAAATATATATATATATAATATGCAGAGATATCTATAATATGAGTAATACATAGTATAAGTAAAATAATCGAGCTCTAAAAATTCCGCTTTTTTTTTTAAATAGATATATTCGCAAAATTATGAATTTGTATTTGTGAATATTCATAATCTATTAATAGCAGAAATACAATTTTTGATTGCACATGACGAGCGCGGTATGTCGACAAAAATCAATTTCAAATATCTTAATGTCATCACCGAAACATACAAATTAATGAATAATGACTAAATAATGATATAGCAGGAATAGCAAAATTGCCAAATCACACTATGGGAATCGCACAACAAACATCAAAATAGACCCACACTATTCATAACAGAGATTTAATGCCTCTTTTACCGTTGATCCAGGTGCAATTTCCCACGTGGAAAAGAGTGGTTACAACGGAAAAGAGAAAACGACCAGGTGAGAAGGAAAAGAACTGTACGATGGACGCGTGACTAGCGCTTAGCAAGCTCGTTCCTCACGTGTTGTGTGAACGCCTTGAAACATCGGGTTCTTGTTCTGGTACGATTGCAATGGTACGCGCGTCAGGATAATACTTGGTTTCGCTTGTCGCGTAACCCGTGACTTCCATTTGTTCCACCATCTCCAGGAATCTTCCTTCTCCTCTTCCTCGTTTTCTGTATCACTTGGTGCACGTGTCTTATGGATCTACCAGCGTGCACCAAAGTTAGCCGATAAACGTTTCAAGAGAAAAGTCGTAGTTATGTCGAAGATGATTATTACAGTTCGTAGTACGGTGCTAATACTCGCTACTTTGCAACGAAGCTCCTAAACCAACGTTACACAACCTTCCTGAAATTGTGAATTTCTTTCGTAATAGCCAAATAATCTGTCACCTCCTCTCTTTTATATAGTTTAGATAGAGCTGCGTTTCATAAGGATAAGACTACCATAAATTTTCAATTCTTGAACAGGTACGAGATATGATAGATGTAACATGAGAAAATCTAACTATAAATCTACGAAATTGAACAGTTCTGAAAGTTCACTTAAGGAACTTATTGTTACAATTTATTGTGTTCTTAGTTTCATTTTCCTATAATAAAATATTCTGCTATTTTAGTGTCATAGTTATGAAACAAGAATATAAGTTCTTTCTCTTTAGCGAATACAATGAAACTTGATTTCAAACACCTTATCATTTAATATATAAAATACATTCTTATATATGTTACGTTAATATAAAATAATTAAAAGTTTTTGGGTGATTTTATGCTTACGAAACGCAGTGTAACGTACTTCCTTCCTAAAAACCTCAGTGTTATATCACGAATAAAGTAATATAACTATATTGAAGTGAAAATCTTGGAAAATAATTATAACGATCTTTAAAAACTAATCCTCGGAAAATACTTCGCGATTTGGAGATTGGTAGCCTGAATTATAAGGAATCGTGGAAACGAAGTCTATCTGTGTCTGAGTATCAGTTTTTTTTCTCATCTTCAGTTTTACGAGACTGTTTCGCCTTGCAAACGTGGCGCGTAGAATGCAGAGGGGAGAGAGAACAATAAGAAAAGGAGCAGATTGCAACATGCACCGTAAACGAAAAAGAGCATAATTCTTGTGGAATAAGTCGTCTTACGGGACCTGTTGGAATCTGTTGCAATTATCGAAACCATGATAGAAAGACATTTCCGCAGGAGTTTTCAAAAAAGCCTTTCCTTGCGTGTATACTCATAAACCTTTCAAACCTTATCCAAACTTTCCAACCTATCGAGATGTTCAAGACTTCTAAGACGATCAAGTTTTCTAAGAGTTTTAAATTTCGCATCATGTTTGAAGCAATTGGACATTTTTACTATAATACAAATTCGAAGCGATTCGAAGTGTTTCAGAGTTCATCACTAGTATTCTCTCTGAGCCGGATCAGGTAGGAGGCGGCACGTGGTTGGTGGTAAACGTCAGGCTACGCAAAAAGTACTGCAAATAGCCTCCATATGTCGGTACCAGTGGAAACAATCGTGTCGTTACACGCTCTTCTTCGCCGATCTCTCGCCTCTTTTTACCTCGTTTCTTCGTCTGCTACCTGCTCTAACAACGAGCTCAGATTCTTTCTCGGATTCCAGTTCGTGCGTTCTCCACCCGAATCAGCTCTCCGCGCGAGCAACTTACACGCAGTATTCTCGTCATTTTCCTTTTCGTTCTCTTATTTGTACTCTTTCTTGGCAGATTATAGCTTTTCATGGATTCCACTTTTCTGACATTTCTGGAACTTCTTCTGCAACTTGAGCGGCGTTTATGGGCTACTAGAATGGTTAACAGCATCGCTCCTTCGTCGTATCTTCTGTCTCTTCGCTTTATGGGTAGCCGGAGGATACTTCGAAACGTCTTTAGAGGTATCGTTTTGAGAAACGCTCGCGAGGTAGAACGTCCAACGTGTTTGGCAACAGGGTTAAATTAAAGTGCTCGGTTTCCATGGAAATGGATCGTTTCGATGTTCCTTTTCGGCTTTTAGGAATATCCAGGAAACGCGCCTTCTCACTGTAAATGATCTCTTGTTCTTGTAAGAAATAGAATTTTGAGACCTAAGTAGCCTTCCACAAATTGTGACTTTGAAACGTCAGTGCTTGATGCTTAAAATATAGCTCATCTTAAGGATCAAAACCTTATTGAATTATCTCAACAAATTTTCTATCCTTTTCATTGTTAAATATAATTCTGAGTCTTCCATCGTAACAAATTTATCGAAATATCTATCATAATAAATTCGATCTGATGAGAATATTAGAAATATTTCTTCTGGAACTGGATATCTTGTGAAAAATATAAAGTTGTAAGACTCATATCATTTTGAAAGTTACAATTTTCTTATTTCCTATGCTCGATGCCTATTTAAAATCGAAAGATTTTTAATATTTTATTTTCTCCAATATTTTATCTTCCATTGTCTTTATAATTAAATATATTAATTCGCTACGTTAAATATAATATAAATATATTCTAAATCCTCTACATGTTATAAGCTCGATATAACAAGAATATTTGGAATGCTTCTCCTGGAAGACGATGATCTTTTACCTCGTGAGAAAAGTAAGAATTTGAGATTTAAAAGTACCTTTTTAACAATATTGATTTTCTACGTAATTTTTTATGTTTCATACTTAAGATCGAATCTTCATTGATATTTTATCTTCTTGAGGTACCTTCAGTCCTCTTCTCCGTTAAATATCATTGTGGATCGACTACGTGTCATAGTAAACTCGACGCGACATCCGTGGATAGCGTATTTTAAGACAAGATCTTTCTGCGGACTGTTGTCGATGGTCTCTCGAGTCTCATCATGACACGAGCGCTCATGCGATGATTAACGGTCGCGTGGTTAGGGCGACGAAAGTCATTAGTCGAGCTATGATCGGTCAGATGAGAGCTAGGTGAACGTACCTATCGTATCTCGGAGATTGTCCCTGACCTACACCTGTTCATCAACCAAACCTAATTATCTCGTCGTTTAATGTTTCTTGCGAATTCCGTGTGATCCGTAATTCCCAGTTTTAACCAGAAGAATTCTCTTGTGGTTGTACTAGATTACAGAAAATACGTTCATCGGTGCTTTTTCTAGCTTCTTCTGTTGTGATTTGTTTTGTTGACGCACAGGTATTTCGTTCACTGGATACTCCAAGTAGGAGAAAATGTTGATTATCGTTCGAAAAAACTGTCCAAGTTTGCAACGTGTAGATTGTTAGAAAATAATGATTTATCACTTCACAAAATGAAAAATAACCAGCCGTTTCTATAGAACCGTTTGATTAGGGGGATTAACCTTCGGCTTACTAATCAAACACGCGTCAATTGCTTATCTCCTTTCTCGATTTAAATAATCGATGCAGAAAATATATCCTCGTTCTGCTAAAAGAACGATACAAATGGTAAATTTAAACTTGTTAGGAAATCGGTTTAAAGCAGCAGATTATTAAAACAAAGAACATTTTTCAATCTCCTTTCTTTCGTAATTGGGTTAATTTTTAACTTTAAGCAAAATCTTTAAATTTTGTACGTCTCTAATAAAAATTGTAAAGGATCATAATAGTTTTTTCTATCAAATAATATTATAATTTTATTAGATAAGATTATGGTATCGTTGTTCTAAAATATAGGAAAATTTGCAAATACACAAAATTGACTGTTCTAGTAAACCAAAGAATTTCTTTTTATTTGAATAAAAAAATTCTTAAGTTTCCTTATATAAGAACTACCAATGTTCTTAAAGAATGGAGGTAAATTATGCTACAGACATCACAGGCGCAATTCAGGTGAAAATGATTCGATGAAGATGAAGAATTTGCTACATGAATATGCATCGCGGAACTGACGCTTCGTCGAATCAACTTCGACTTCGTAAAAATACTCACAGCATCGTGATCGCTGGCCTCATGCGTTAACGCTTCCCTGGTTTCGTTGTGAGGCGAGTCGTCATCCTCGGGACCAGATCCACTTCCGGCCCAATAATCCTCGGTTGTCTCGTCTAACACGGAGTCTTCCGCGTTTCCATCGCCCTCTCCGTTCTCGTGATTCGTTGCCTTCAAAATTCACCTTTAACTTTAGTCTTCATAAAAGATAACAATTTCAAATAGTGATTTTTTAATTAAAATATATTTAAATATTAATAATATTATTTATTTATTTAAATATTTAAATAGTCCTGATCTACCTGACATCGAAGCGTTGCCACTGTTAAAAGCCACACGATTGCGTATCTGGAACAAAAAGAAGAAAACGTTTTATTAGTTTAATAATATATTTTCAAAATTTTCGAATTTTTCGCTCAAAACAATTACTTTCTGAAAACAACTATTTTCTTTACCTGCAGAAGGAGATACTTCCAAAATTCTATAATTTTATATTTTCGATAACTATTCTAATTATTGTTTATACAATACCAAAGGCAATATAGATGAATGTACTACACATATTCGAATATCAAGACATATAAATCAATTAAAGGCAAAATTAGAATTACTCGGAAGCTTAGCAGTGCAATTCTCGTAGGCACCTTTTATTTATTCGATGACATAAGCAAATTAATAGTCTACAAGTTCTAATGCATTCTAATGACCAGTTTAGATGCATTCTAATAACTACTTTAGATGCTATGAATATGTTAATATATTTGAATAGCTATGCTAATTTTAAATATTGCCGCAAAGTTGTTTGCTTTCATTAACTTTTCTATTTCTTTTTACAGAAAGCTTTCTGCAGAAACAATTTTTTTTTCATGTTACTTGATTAGTTTAGCCATTGCAGTGTTAGAGACAAGGTACATTTAAATTATATTTCAATTGCCATCTAGAATATAGCAACGCTTCTTCGATATTTCAGTTTTCATTTGCATTTCAAATATAATGGCATTAATAATTGCCTGCGAGCATACATCATAAAATCATGCAATAGGAATATTGTCATTTTAGCATATTGCTATTTGCGTCAGGCCGCTAATTCTGTTATCGTCGAATTCAAATTTGCTATTGTTCGTTCATCTTCCACAGTGAAAGATGTATAAAAATAATTTAGTAATTGTCCTTCTGAAAAAATTATAGCTAACAAAAATAACCCGTGAAGAAAAGAAGAAGAATTTAAGAAATCTGTAATGTTTAACAAATATGAAGAAACCAAACATTTTGGACAGAAATAAATTTCGAAATTTCTTGTTTTTTCTCGGTAGAGATAAAAAGAACAAACAACACGTTCCTAGTCTAAACACCGTTCCCTATGCACGTATGCCAGAGAAACCCCAAGTTGTCTGTGATTATCCAAGGTAAGCCAAGCAGCCTGAGAACGTGAAGCGAACTCGGAACGTGCACGTTTGTTCACGCGGTAAGAGGCCGCGGACCGACGCGAATTCGCGATAATAACGAAAGACAACGGACGGATAGGATCGCGGGAAACCATAATCGGATCATTGCCAAGCGTGACTTGGCCTAATCGGCCCGCAGGATCGAGGGAATCCTCGTCGATGCGTCAGCAAACGCGTGTCTCGCATACGGAACGCGTTTCACCACTTTTTGACTCGTGACACTCGCCAAGCTCCTACAAGCTTCCATAATGTTCCCAGAACAAGAGTAGAAGAAATAGAATGATCAATGAGTCATGTGCACGAGAGAGTAGCGCGATGAACCTGACAATGCTCGAGCTTGCAAGAGATGGAAAGACGTTAACCCGTTAGGATTCGTGTCACTTTTGTTCTCATAGAGCGAACCGATGAATTCGTTCCTCCCCTTTTGTTTTATCACTTCCTCCTTCTCCAGGCTTCGTTTTTCGCCATCTACCTCTTCTACGTGGTTGGTTGCACTTCATCGACTTCCTTTCTACGACGCCGATGTAACGGGTCTCTTTCTTTCACATTGATCTCACTCGAGTCTAACCCTGTGTGGTTTGTTGGTTTTCCTTTGATATATTCAGGGCATATTGCGGTCTAAAAATCATAATTCGCTTTTTTTTTTTTCATAAAGCACTCTTGTATTCTTATTATTATAAAAAAGCTAGAATATATCTTTTGGAATTAATAAAATATATCGCGAAATGAAACTGTAATTTGATTAACTGTCAAATTAAAAGGAGAACTCTTTTAATATAAGCTTAGAACTTTGACTTACGCCACTCTAATTTTCAGTCTTCCATATATGATGTACGTACAAGCCCGTTCAGAAATCTTCAAGTAGCTGCTTCGTATAATAAAACAATCGAAGGGCTGTGTTTGTAGATCGAATACAGAAAAATAAAACATTCAGCTCATAAGCTATGAAGTGCAAAAGGAAAAGATTGTTCTGTATACTGAACGAAGTGGCGGTCGAAAGCTAGTAGATACTATCTATTAATAGAACCATCTTGTTACTAGGTTAGATAGAAAAGAATTTAAGATTGAATGTAGGTTGGCAGAGAATTCGAGGAATTATATCTTCGTATAAAATGGAGACATACCTCTGACTAACAAAAATTCCAATTTATTTCAGTCGGTTGAAAAATATGTTTCCGGGGTGTTGGTTTTCCTATTGGTTTGCTCTAGACATTATTTTCCAATAAACACGCGTTCACGATGATTACTATGATATAAGTGGTAATGAGGCGGTCGGGCCCGATGTAATTTCTGTTATCGAGATAAACGCGTGTACACGTTAACTCTTTCTAACAGCAGGGACGAGGTTCCTTTCTGGGCTGCTAATTGCAACGCTGCAGCTTCTCGCGGAAATCGACAACTTCCCACGAACGAAAGATCTCGATTAAAAACATGGCAAGTGAAATCAATCTTGCGAATTCTTTCTGTGATAAGCTGAATGATTATTTCAATTAACCAGTTAGCTGTTTCTGACGAGTATACTCGTCATAAAGAAATGGCAATATTTTGTGTTATCACGAGCCGTGTGAGTAATAAAATTAAAAAATAAAAATCATATTACAACTTAATTCTACATTATAACAGCCACACGTACTCTGTGTTTCACGACTATACTCATCATCGCTTACTTTTTGCGACACAGTTTAGGCACGCACTTTTCAAAGAAGTCGCAACGGCTAACTGATTAATTAGATGTTACTTTACATGATATTAGGTTGTCCGGGAAGTTATTTTCGTGTTTTTAAAAGCAGATAAATATAAAATATATTTCCTTCTGTGTACCTCTCTTAAATAACGTATGATCCTTTCTCTTCCGCCACCTTTTGCCATCTCTCTGGCAGCCTCATAGTGCCATTTTTCCAGAATTCTCTCGGCTTACTTTTAAAATATTCTTCGAGGCCGTCTTTCACTTCGTTTACTGATTTGAATTTTCTACTGCGAAGAAATAATAGTCCAATGGTGCAAGAACATCCCAATCAAACTCTAGAAGTTTCGTTCGCACCGCTAAAGAAACGTGTGGTCTCGCGTTATCGTGGTGGAACACGACGCCACGTCTCTTCACCACTTCAGGACCTTTTGTGATAATGGCTTCCTTAAGTTTTTCCAGTTGGGTGCAATATTTTTCACTGCTGATCGTTTGCCCTTCCGGAAGTAATTCGTAGTAGAGGATACCCTTCCAGTCCCACCAAATTGAAAGCAGCACCTTCTTCGGGTGAAGTCCAGGTCGTGCTACCGTTGGAGGACACTTACCTCGACTCGATCGAGATCGCTTGCGCGCAGTGTTGTCGTAGAGGATCCAACTTTCATCACCAGCAATTAACTTTTTAAAAAATGGCTCTCTTTTGTTGCGTTGAATTAGCAAATCGCATGTCAAGATTCGAATCAGGAGATTGCTCTCCTTCAGTTGATGGCGGACCCATCGTAGCTTCGTAGCGATTAACGTACCCAAGCTTTGTTAAATGCTCATGAATCGTTGTTCGCGGAATGTTTAAAGCATCTGCTACCTCACGAACACTAGACCTTGGGTTTTCATCGAGGTAGGCCTTGATAAGGTCGGTATCAGTGGTGGATGGACGTCCGCTGCGATCTTCATCTTTCAGATTACAATTTTCCGGCTGTAAACCTCCTAAATCAATTCCGGATTGTTTGAACAGCTATAGACCGATCACTATAAACGTCACAAATCTCCTTTGCAGTGTTTGTAAGCGTACTATCTTTTTCAAAGCAGTGAAACATAACGTGACGAAACTGCATCTTTTGGTCTTCCATCTTTCACCACGAAAAAAACACTCGATACATTTTCTACTAACGTCGAGAACTGTTCTCTTGCCGCACCAGAGGATAACTAGTCATCACACGATTGACGGTAGAGTGATCTCGTGGTTTGTTTACTTAAGCAAACGAAATAAGGTCTTGAGCGACGAACGCGAAAAGAACTTCCCGGACGACCTAATAGTAATTGCGTGTTCAATCCTGATCCGTTTGTTTACGTTTGGGCTTGTCCCTTTATGCTCTGCACTTACTTATTTACATTTGTGCCTTGTCTATTTACATTTCAGATTTTTTATTTTCATTGTTTACACGATATTCTTAGAACTTTTCATAATTTTGTAGCGGCACATGAGTCAGAGAACAATGTTTTTGTTTTGCCTTGGGACATTGACACCGTCTTGACATATCAAACGCAGCGACAAACAATCTCCTGGCGAAACAGTCTTCGGAGGAGTCAGTAGTGAATCAACTGGTCAATCAGTCTCGAGCATTCTTATATCAACTATGAGTTAGTATCGAGCGTGTTGAGAATTTTGGATCTTAATAGCCGAAATAATGGTATAGGAACACTAAATTTACACTTGGAATTTATATTAGAATAATTATATATTTACTTTATAAATGATTCCAATGATATTCATCGATACACACCTGCACGCGTCTCAGCACTTTCCTCCATACCCGACTGTTAGTCGACTGAACAGTTTACATTGCTTTGTTTTCGAGACGCCGCGCACACACATACTTCCACATACTGATATTCACATACAGGTATTACTACTACATAGCTAACCTAGTCTAGCACATAGAATTACACACATCTCAATAGAGCGTTCTTATCGAATATTCTTACAGCGACCAGTTTGATCTATGTTTGACTTTGTATTCTGCATTATATATTTATAAATACTTTAAAATGCATTTGACGGCACAAATATCAACTGGTCTCATCGCTATAAACACCAACTCGTTTAATCGTCCTCCACAATTTTAATTTAAATAGCTGCTACTATAAAATGAAAAGAAGAGTTGCCAAAATTAGGGAGGGAGGATGAAGTGGAAGGGCAGAAAAATATCAGCAAGATTCTGATGCGGAAACGAGAGCAAAGCAAGGGAATACTGGTAAGAAGAGGGAGAAAAAAGATGCAGGCTATGTAAAAGGAAAGAAGAAGACCTGAGACACGTAATAGAAGAATGCGAAATAACCAAAGGACACAGAAAAAATACTAAACGAGACTGGAGAAGAATTAATGGAACTGAAAACAGCAATGAAGAAGAGAATGGCAATAGAAGACGGCGAGGAACGACAATAAGGCAGCACAGCAAGGAGGCAAAAGCCCAAAAGTTGCCATAGTTTTACAGACGGAATATATAATGGAGTGTAGAGGGAGGTAGAAACATAAGAAAAGAGAGATAGGCAAGGAGTTTAGATAAATAAATAAGGAAGGAGGCAATAAGGCGATAATGCCATAAGAATGAGAAAATGTAAAAAGCGTGATAGGTAAAAAAAGATGTAAAATCGAAAACTCGTCCAAAGCCGAAAGGTACGGACTAAGTAAAGATAAATAAAAAAGAACCGCTACTATCACGTTTGACTGTACTATTTCTTAAAAAATCAAATATAAGCTGAATGATCATCAAAGGATCACACAACGCAGCCTCTTCACGTCCAAAGCTGGTCCAAAGAAACATCGCGTTTACGAATCAGGAAGCAATTAAGGCCAATATATTGTAGACGACATAGAACGTAAGCAACGCGGGTCTCACGGATCAGGATCGACAGAACGCCGGAAGGGAAGCCGGTAAAAGCCGTGACCAGGTCTTGTTAAGGCATTTGGTATGGTTTTCTTGTTTGCGTTATGCGAACGAATCATCCTGTTCGCTATGCGTAATTATTATTTGCTTGCTGGCGGTGCAGCTAAATGGAGCGGAAGGTGTTAGGTATGGGATGACCGCCTCGAGAGACTAATTGTAAGTAAGACGTCGTCCATAATTGGACATCCAGCGTGATTCGATCAAAATCTCGAACTTTTTATTGTATATTTGTCATATATCTTGTTATGTGTTATTATATATCTTCAACGTTACGGCTGAAGAATATCTTTCTTTATTGTCGATTCAAATTCAAATCGACTATTCTGCTAAATTTAAATCGAAAAGAAATAGTTTCAGGTTTTACTATATAATGATAATAGACGTTTTTCATTATAGTTTATATTTTGTATATTTATAATAATCCAGAAAAGTATGCAGCTATTTCTAGACGGTAGTAAACGTTGTTGCAGAGATCCTCGAAGAAGTCGCCGTTAATCACGTGGCAGTTAACGTGTGCGCACGAGATACACAAGCGTGGGCGACTGTGACGTTTCGCCAGCAATGCGTTTATCATTGAACGCCGATGTTTTGACCTCGGTCACTGATCGACATTTTGGCTGAAGTTGTTCCGAGCTAACCTCAATTATACCAGAGATTTCTAAGAGAACGGTGAGAAGAAGTGCAGGTAAGTGATTAATCTCGTTTCTGTCCGAAGAATTACCATGTCGGGTGGATGATATATTAGGATGTCCGAAAAGTATCTTTTGTTTCATAAGATGATAATAGATGAACAACAATTTCTGTTTTATATTATTTTGTTGCATTAGGTATGATCCATTTCGTTATATTTCTATTATTACGTTCGTGTATAATTCAATAAACTGATATTAAAGAAAAAACATTGTGCGTCTATTATTTCCTTGTAAAACGAAAGAAACTTTTCGGACAAGGTAATATTTAGTAGAACAAATAAATAAGAGAGGGAAAGTACTTCACCCAGAGATCCAGTTGAAAAAATATCACTTGAAAAGTTCGCGTTTAATGTAATACACGCCTGTGCTTATACAGTTAAATGCAGAATTTCTTGAAGAATGAAATTTTATTTATTTTAGAAGAATTAAGAATCAAGTTCAATTTAAAGCTTTAAAATACCAGCCCCTGGCAATTTTTAATTAAATCTTTTAATCAGAGATTGATCTCGAATGGAGTAAAGTTACACTACACATACATCAACCCGTTAACCAGATCATGCAATTAAAAATTACCGAAGATAAGTAAATTTTACTTAGAAAATTAAATTCTAGATTTTGTTCATGTAAATGTTAGCGTTAACATATACATTTCGTCTCTTCTGGTGAAAAAGTACGATGGAATCGAAGCACCAAGGTAAAATCACCACCATGGCGCGAAGGTAGCGAGTCCAATTCAGTGCGGCAGTTTCTTCTTCGTCGGAAATTACGAAGTGAAATGAAGTCGGGGCAAAAGAAACGGAGAATGATAGAGAGACGTAGTGTAAGAGCGGCTGGAGGGCAGATCGGGAAGTGATCGTCTTTCAATTCCGTTATTCAGGCGTCAGGTAGCGGGCGGCGAATCTTGGAAGGTTTTCAGTCGCCTTGGGCACAGCGGAAAATCTTTAAATGGCCTAAGGATTCGCATCGCGAGAGGGAAGGTAATTGGCGCGATTCGCGGTCGCTCGCGATCTGCCACGATCCTCGCCGTCGGCGATTCCGCGTCTGTGAGAAACGTGTCTGGTTGAAACTTCACTTTGCTCCATCCACCCGCGGTTGGCCGTACAGTTACGCATTTGAAAGTCAGATCGTAGCGACAAGTTACGAGCTTGTAATTTATCATCTCTTTGCTTACTGAGATAATGTCTTTCCTTGAACATTGTTACATAGTACTATGATTTATATTGCGCAGATTTTTCAATATTCATGTGGTGTTGATTTTAAAATCGTCGATTGTTCGCTAAGAAACACAATGGCAATGTTACTTATAGGGCTCAAATTAACTTACAATTAAAACTTAGAAATGACCACTAGGATCGTTTTAATGCTGCATACACGTAATAGTAAGTGACATATGTACGTACATGTTACTTCTTTTTCCTTATTTCTTCACAAAAGTATACCTCAATTCTACTCTGGGCATGTTTATACAAATATATACAGCTATATAAATATATATATAAATACAGCTAAAAAAATGGCACCTAGATAGAAGCTTATTTCACTGTCTAAATATTGTATTATGCTTTGAATATTTCCTATATTCTTTCAAATGATCTATAATCTATATATCTTTGCACATTTAAATTTCGCCTAAATTTATAAACATCTGTAGTTTAATAATAGTTGCCAGTGCTTACAAACACCAAATCTAAAAAGAAAAATTCTAATGAATTATAATTTCTCCTCTCGTAAACATACAAAATTTTAATTACAATGGATTAAACAATATTTCCGAGGAATTTATCGCGCGTTTCATGGAAATAGAAGTTAATCCGATAAAGTTAAGAAAGATACAACGATTTCTTGAGGACAATAACCGGGTCGAAAAAACGGAACTCTAATTGCCAGATCCCGAACAGGAAGTTAGTCTCGTGATGTTTTCCCCTGTTAATGACATTTTACCGTTCTTTATCAATTCCAAGTTCCGTGGCGTTCCTGCTTCACGGTTCCGTCCGATTACAAAGCGAAAAGACATTCGATTTTCACTGTTTCGTTACGGTGTTTCAAAGAACTGACAGAATCTGTGGGAACTCGAGGGACAATGAATCCCTTGAGAATAGGAAACCACTCGAGCGAGACGCGAATTTTGAGACAGAAGACGGCGTTCAAGGACCATTTATCCTTGAGGTTGATACGACTGTCGCGGTTAAACGAAGTAAAATGATATCACTTTGAGCAGTCGTGCGTATCAAGATCTCACAGACGTCTGGCTATACACCGTCCTGAAAGATAGCTTCTCTCTTAGAAATAGAACTTAAATTCCGAAGATAAATTAGAAGAATGTATTTTACAGAAAAAATGATAATAATATTCCTCTAGGAAAAAATTGTTTATATACAAATTAAGATTGTCAAACTGTATGAACAATTCTATTTTTTATACAAGATATTTGTAACACAACAATAACTCAACCTCCGCTAAAAGGAAATCAATTAAAATTAGCTTCTCTGTATCTAAGATTTCAACCCAAGGTCTGTCAGAACTGATTGCAATTTTAGATTCAACTGTGAATTTCTATAATCTATCGAATCCTACATCAATCGTAATAAGACACAATGATCGTTAAATTATATCACATACTACTTGCTCAAATTAAAAATCTGGTCTATTCTATAAATTTAAAGAAAATCCTAGCGAACATAGAACCGATAAATGCACAACCATATGACATTCTGTTTGCATGATATGTCGAATAATACGTCCGTAATATTATCGTAAGAAGAATAACGCTATATGAAATACGATTCACTTAAATTCAGAAATTTCACATCGAGTTTCCGATCGAAAAAGAAATTCTATCGAGTAGTCCGAGGTCAACTAATAAAGGTACGGTAGCCTTATAACGTTAATTTACGATCGTAATTCGCTATACAGGTATACGTCATCGTTCGGCATTACCTTGTAATGATGTAACTACTGGTGTAACGCTATGCGAGTAAACGCGCTACAAAATAGCGGCACCATACTTATTTCTACCGCTATCTACAACGTGCATATGGGCATAGAAATATATCCTGGATCGATGACCTTGAACGATCGTTCGCTGTAATCGATCGATCGAAGAAGCACGATGATAAGGTGCCGTTGCTTGCCGCTTTCGTCCTCGATAGCTTGGCGTCTGTGGAATTTACGGTACATCAGTGTGATCGTTACAATAAAGTATCACCGTCGAATGACTTTACAAGAGTACCGTGTGAAAGATCTTTAGATAATTGTTTCATCAATGACGTCGGTTTATGGGCTTTTCGAATTGATGGCAGTTGAAGGGTAGTAAATTCGATTTAACGGAGTACCTAGATCGATCGATTGCGTAAAGTGAATCTGACGAGCGTTCTATAGTGAACTCTGTTCATGGTTCGAGGAAGAAATCGTTTTAGTTCGATGCAACTTTCTTCGCGTTATGATCATTGGATATATTAAGTTGTTTTTCAAATAAGGCTCCAACCGCAAAGTAATTTCTTCGAAACGTCATTTATTTAATCAAAGCAATTTCCACGTGATTCATAGCACTTTCCTAACGAGTAATTGATTTCAGTATTCCTGATTTATGACGCTTATCGGCTATAACATTCAAAAATTCTTGGAACGAAGCTGTTACTGCTCCTTAAATATTAATATTTTCAGTTGTCGTTATGGTTTTACGGATTTAAGAGTATCGTAAATTACCATTTTTTCATCGCTCTTTCAATCTTCTTCCGCATTGATTCGCTCTTTGCTTTACTATTGGCACAAATGTAGCATTTTTAAGCTTTTGCGCCTTTCCATGAAATAACTTACAGAATTAAAACGATTAGTGCAGAGTGAACAAACGTTTTCTTTTTTATTTCAAATGAAAATACTTCTATTATAAAACATATGGGGTTCAAGAAAAGCTGAAAAATGTAGTAAATGTTAACACTAATGAAGAAAATGAGTAACTAAGAAACAATACGTTGCGAAACTACGTATAATAAAATGTTATTGTCCTAATGGAAAAACTCAACAATTCCAATAATTTTCTCCATATAATATCTCCCTTGGTTAACATCGTAAAAGATCTTCGCATCCGCGAACGCAAGAAAACGCAGTGCTACCACGGTTCATCCACTTTGTAAAATATGATCGGCTAGTAATAAGGAGTAATGGTAGAAGAAATACAATCACGCGCGAAAAAAATCATCCCTTTACGGTTTCGCCACAGGATTTGTATGTATGTATAACCCATACGTAATTTATCGAAGTACGCACTAATGGAATACTCATTTTACGTATACACACGTGTTATTCTTATCCGCATGATCCCTACGAGAACGATTCATTAAGTTATCAATAACACGTCGAGGATCGGTAATCACCGGCCTCGCTCCGTTTATCCCTCGCTCGCACACAAAGTGTCCATCAAACTCTCTTCCGCCGCCGCACCTGCGTCGTTCCTCCTAACGACTTACTAAATCGTCAATAACGCCTCGAACATCCTGTCGGCAGGATCGATTTATCGCGCGATATCTATCTCCGGGTTAAATCTGACCGGTCCCTCATACCAATACTTCTGGCTGGAACAGTGTTCCCGCGATGAATCACCACGTTCGGCTTTCTGTACGGTCGAGTAAGTACTTTTTCCATTACGACTACGGTAGAAAACGTGAAAAATCCAGATTATACACACAGGCCGCATCTTCCGTTTCATTAACCATACGCTCTTATTATACGATCCGACGAGATTCGTTGCAGATCGTATCGCGTTGTCTTCATTAAGAGGTCCTGGCACGTACGAATCATGATAATCGCGCCTGCTTCTGCACCATATTCATTTTCTCCCTGTGCCTTTCCCTGGCTCTTTGGGTCATACTCGAGTGTACGGTTTATATTACGGATTTATATTCAGATGTGATTAAACTTGTTCTTAAGGAGATGAGGAACAAACGTTGAGAAGTAGGAAAATGAAGTAGGTAAAAGTTGCGAAGGTTGATTTAAGGGATCAATATGTTTCAAGATAGCTTTTAGGGAGGCGAATTATTTAGAATTACATATTTATATATAAGATCCCACTCTAATTATTATGTACATATATCACATTTTAAACTACATGTCATGTAAAAAATTGTAATTAACTCATAGAAGTAGATCACAAGTAAAAGATATGGAAAGTACATTTTTATTGACTTTTTTTATTTTCATATCACTTTATAATCAAAATGGAATGTTTCAATATAAAGTAGTTAAAGATAAAAAGGACCTGTTAAATTCAAAGATATATGATGTTGATGGTGTTCTGTAGCAGTCTGAGGTACAACTATTAAAACAAAACAATATTCTTAAAATTGTGAAAGTTATGGAAAAGTACATGCTCGTCTTGAAATAAAGGAACAATTTTGGTAACATGAAGTTCATTGACGACGTACTGAATTTTGGAACCACTTCTTTGTAAAAGGTGAAACTTATTATCTTCTTTCTCTGTAGTCTTTATATTTTTTCAAATTCGAGTATATTACGTTCTGTACTATGACATTATCGTTTTCGTTCTTTATGTTATTCTTAATTCAAAAGAAAAATCCATCTCGAAACGTTTGTAGTTTATAACATGTAAATTCCAGGAATTCCAATCGAGTTATCTAGAATTCGAGTCGTGTTTATCAGAGCTATTCGCTGCATAAACCTGACCTGGTTCACGGAGGATGATAGTGCGAATGTCCATCGGAGCGTGGATAAATTATACACACGCGAATTTCATCATTACTCATGGGACGTAAATAGGAATAATTTCGCATGGTTATTTTTTGATACGCGTCCCGATCTTATCGATCGTATTTTGTAGTGAAGATTTATTGGAGTCACTCGTTGGAATTTAATTTTACTCTTATCAGCGTTCCGCGTCGTTCATTGAAATCAGATTCAAAGGAGGATGGCAGGAAATGGTTATGTTTAGCTCTACTAGAAAAGGAAAGATTTCTACAGTAAGGAAAATTCAAATTCAAAGGAGGATGATAGAAAATGATTATCTTTAGCTCTAAATACTTGAAACGAAAACGATATATCATATCATAACATGCACAACATCAAGATATACACTTTTATTCACAAGTATTAGAACACTTACAGAAAGTGAGGTAGATTGAATAAGAAATTATAAAAATTATTCAGAATTATCGTTTCGTTTGGGTCATAAGATTTAAGGAAAGATACAAGTTATATAATCTTAAAAAAAATAAAGCATTTCAGACATTCAATGTTCCAATGAATACATTTTCTTGTATATAAACTGTTAAATTTGTTCTCGTTTATATCCACCACATATCTTTATCATCGCTCTAATTAACTTTTCACATTTGTATTATTAATTATGCTATTGTATTTTCATTTGATTGCAAACTTCGATCCAGATTTTAATATTCTATAAGAATCTTTCGTTTCCAAGGAAGAATGAAAACTGGCCATTATCCGTTTTTCTACTTGTCCAACGGTATATCATCGTTCCCGCGGCAGAAGAATGAAATAAGAACAGGCGGGAACGCGGAAAAACCATACGCGATCGAGAGTAAAGGGAAGAAGGAGGGAACGAGTGATCCACGAGACTAGTTACCGTTGCTTTTAACCGATGCGCGCTCGAGATTGGGCTAATGCGCCGTTCGCGATAATTATAATGCCCGTGCACCGCCATAGGCGAGAAAAAGAAATGAATCTCTTCAATATCCTTGATCGATCGATGAATTTAATATAATAACATCATAATCTACGAGTATGCCGTGCCCTTGGCTAGATTGATCAGGTATGGTAGCTAGAAAAAATTAATAAAGTTTGATTAAAAAAGAAATCATCCATGTGATTGAAGCTCTCTACAGTCTGTAGCTAAGTATTAATTATTATACACACTGCGGATGTTTATGCTTCCATGGGAAATCGAAAGAAACGAAAATGTACAGATCGCGTATAATATTCCAAGTTTATGTCTCATTTCTTTAATTATAGTAATACTTTTATGTAGAGTTCTTGCTATAGTGACATTTTTTATATACAGATTTTTTCATTATTATTTATTAAAATTATTAGATAGCAAGTTTATATGGAATATTTTGTTTCAGAGGAAATTAACAAGATATCAATTTCGATGAGTCTACGATTGGATTCGAAGGAATAATTTCTTCTTTTAATTATTCTAATTGTCCTAACAATTATTTGAGAAAGATATCACGTTTTAAAACGTTATTGGAACGTATATAGAATCTCTTTCTTAGTCACAGCAATTACATGCAATTTCATGACTTGATAAAGAAACGTTTCCCGAGTGCAAACGATTAATAACAATCTAGCAATCTACTTACGACAATAACGCTCACCTAAGCGTATCATATCCGTAATCACGACTATTCTTCACTGCTTTTTAATACCAATTCCAAAAGGATCGTATTCAGTCGAAAAGTCAACTACGCAATGTTCTGGTACACGCCATACAAAAACGTACATCCTCCATCAAAGAGAAAGATCATCGGGGACAATTACCAAGCATTCTTTCAACGAGAACCAACACGACTCGCGATTATTCCGCGAATCGTTCCGACCAATTGCACGAAGAGCAGTGGCTGAACATGTAGAGCAACGTTTTGCTCGTGCAAAGAAACCATCGTCCATGATGAATCTCACAATAGGGAAGGCGAGGAAGGCGCGTGCACGAAGGCGGCCGTGTGTACACGCGCAGGAAGACGTTGATTTGCCTCTTCTCCTTTGCAAAATGAGTAGAAATCGAGTGACACGGGAAGTCTACACATCCGGTAGCTGCGAAAACACGTGGTGGCTATCAGGTGGCTTGTATTTCTTGCCCCATCTTTCTTCTACACTCCGCTCCTTTCGCCTTTCATCTTCATCAGATGTTTTTAAGAAAAGGCAGATAACGCTAGTGGCGATTACACGAACGATTTCCGAATGCAATACATCCTTAGGCCATTGATTTCACGGATAAGATGATCAAGCAGCGACCATACGAAGTCAACAACCGCGAAACACTCTCAAAATTGTCGCGAAGAATTCTCATTTCTATGATCGAGATCGTATCGAAGCAAGTATCGATGATGAAATCGAAAGAAGGAAAGTATGTGATTTCCTGGTTGGAGCTTTTAAAACGTGTGACGAGTGATGACGCTACACTAGCGCCACGTGACCATTAACTACTGGCGCACAATATAATTTAGTGTTCATACATAAAAGAACACTTTGATCGATTTGTGGTTGTGGTAATGGTACTAATTAACGATGACTTGTTTTTAAGATATTAAATTCTGATTATATGCTTAGTTTATGAAATTCAGAACTTCATAAAAAGTGGATTTAATCAGCTTAGCTGCCGAGGGACACAATTATTTCTATCTCTTTGTTTTCCAAATATTGCAACTTATTGAATCTTCCTAGAAACGTCATGAAAATTATATTCTGTTCATTTTCAGCCAGCTATCGCGATATTCAGGAAAGGATTAACGGTTGCGTTACTGGATGGAGAAATACGCCAAACATCTTTGCAGATATCGAACACGTCCAGAAATAGACCGTGGACGATTCGAACGATAATTACGAGCATCGATCGGTCGAACCAATAACAGATAGCTCCGATATCCGAAGAATTCGCGACTAACGACGAGCTACTTCTCTCCTTCTCACTACTACAGTAGCGAATTCCGGGCACCGATAAATTCACCTGGAGAAGAGCACGGAAGAGAATGTTCGGTCACGCGTGGTTGCGGCCCTTTTAGAGCGGCTTGATCTCTCTACAACCAAAGAAACGGGATGAATCAGCGTTAACCCCTCGATTTACATGTTACATAAATTACGTAAGATTGGAACGCGCTGGATTAGAACCTAACCCGAACAGTTATCCTCGTGTCGATTCTCGTCGTCACCTAATGCGCACGGATATGAGTGACCATGCGATTAGCCTCGATGAGAGGTTTAACATTAGAATTATCCACGATTCAAGTATAAATTTTATATTAAAGAAATCAAGATGTAAGGTATGCGAAAAGACGTAACATAAGACAGAAACAAGTTTTTATTAGATTAGAAATTGATAACCAGAGTAATCGACCATGTTAGATATTCACATTAGTATAGTCAGATATTTAAATACAAATATTTTCTCTTCTTTATATTTGTGTACAGAGAATATCAGTAACTTAAATATAGAGAAGCAAAAATAAATCGAAATCTATTTTTGATAAATATTTCTTATTTTATTATAAAGTGATAGTAGCTTAAGAGTTGTTAGAGGTGGTAGTAAAACTAAATGCCACTTTTAGTGTGAATTAATGCTTGAATTTTTGCTTATTTCGTTCCATAATTGGGTTCGATTGTTTTCTAACGATATTGAGGAGATCAAGTGCACGATTAAGCGAATTAGAAATTATGGCGCGCTTCTAAAATCGTTGAGCATGATTAGCTTGCTCCTAACTCTTTCATTTACTTCTCGATGAAAATTTAGAATTAGTATTTGTTGAATAATATTATTTATTATTATATTACCGAATATTACGTAGATATTATATGATCGAATATTATATGGTATCATATTATCGAAGATTGGGCTTCAAGTCGCACAGGTTATCGATTCTTGATCATTGACAATAATGAACATGATCTTCTTACAACACTTCTTTCTTATTTCTACATCCCTGTACACGTTATAATCAAGCATCGTGGTCGAGCTACAAGAATTTGCTGCTTCACGAACCAAAAACTATAAATTCAGTGTAGATTGAACATCCTAAATAAAATAGAAAATCTACCATTAGATTTATCTGCAGACCTAAGCATTGCTAAACAATTCGATCTAAACGTTGTACACGAAAGATTGAATCATAACCGAAATCTCTAAATTTATGTCAAATTTAAATAAATATAATGCGACTTCTAAACAGCTCATTTGTCTTTCCTATTAATGCAGATTAATTTCTTATTGCATATAGGCAGTATATATACATGTCGGAGATGAAAGGACATCGGGGCCTTTCTTTTCGAATGTTTGCCAAGGTCCCCGATACTTTAGTCCAGACTTTTTATTATAGCTGTACTTAAATAATAAAACTGAGAAACAGTTGTTTATGATTTAATCCAATTATGTTTGGCCGAGATTTATGACAATGAGCTTGGGCTCGAAGTGATGTAACGGGTCGCTGAACGTAGCCAGGGTCACGAGAGGGACGTGTACCTAACAGAGGATGGAGTAATTAAATAGCCCTCCTTAAAAACAAAGATCAACCCGAGGGATACAGAGAAGTACGGAGAGGAGTACATAAGGGCAGTTCCACTTGGATTGAGAGGCAGTCAGATGAGTTCTACTTGTACGGTGGACAAGTACGTTGAGTGACAGCAAATCGCATTTGTCATCCCGTTTCATAAATTCATTGTCATCGACATCTCGATTATCCAATCGCCGCTATTACTCGTTAAACTCTGTAATAATCATATTTGTATGAATAAATATCATCGATAGTACACAACAACGATGGCCAATTCACGTGAAGATTCGTTAGACTAACTCCGATTATAACTCGACATATATATATTTGTAAATATAGTGAGCGAATAATTTCATTTTTAGACATTTGATTAATGTAATTAGCTGACTTATAAGTACGAATGATCCTGCAGTGAGAATCACTTAGCAAAAACACTTAGAAATCAATAGTAAATTTGCAAACTTGATTACTACTGGGAAATTTGATCAAATGAAAGATTCGTACACGGAAACTATAACAATCTGTTGCTTCTTCCGTTAACATAAATCAATAATTACAAATTTCATACAAGCTGCGTATCTTAAATCAACAAAAAAATCATCACAATCCCGCAGATCTAAGTATGTACTAAGAAAATTCGATCGAACGAAAGTTTCATACAAGTCATATACGTAATTATCTGAAGGCAAAGGAAGAAAAGAAAGAAGTAAAAAATCGGTGGACTCGCCTTCCAGGAAATTTATTTGATAAATCTACGCCAGAGCCGCTTCGGGCGCACGTCGCCCGATCATTATCGGTTCATTAATTTCTTCTCGCCACGATTAGCCGTGCGACGGTATCACGCGCGAGGAAATATAAAGTTTTTCATCGCGTCGCGTTCGCGAGCCTGCAGTTTCGAGCGTGGATTTCTTGTTAGTCAAGTCGTGGCATAATAACTTCGTCTGAAATCGTAAAGGTGCGTTTCCCGGTTCTACGATCGTTTCTCCGTTGCTTTTTCCCCTTACCCTTCCCCTTTTCCGCGAATACCAACACGAATATTATTCGCCACGATTATTATCGCGACCAGTCCGCAAGGTTCCTCGTTAACACGGTCGTCGAATTATTCGCACCTTTTTCGCGTGTTTGCAAGCCACGGTGACACTTAACGGGAAAATTTTCTAATTTAATTCCCCGGTTGGAATTCACGGGATCATAAAGACACGCGGAACCGTTCGGATAAAGCGAGGCCGCGGATGAACGACGCCGTATAAGCTCGTCCTAAACTATCGACATTTTTTTACGATTAGCCGACGATATTACTCATCGCGTATATCAGTCATAAACGTGAAACATGGAAACTTCTACATGGATAAAATTGGATAAAATTCAATAGAACGTCGTGAAAAACTCAAACTTGACGGTTTAATTGCTCAGACTTTGATATTATGTAAGTCTTCTGTGGATAAAGATACGAATCTTTGAAATTTTCTCACGTGAGTATATGTTGCAGAACATCAGCGAAATTTACGTGCTCGTGCGTGCTACGAGTAGCGTGATCGAGACACTTTTCATTGAATAAAAAAAGAAACGAAGGTGACCAGAGAGACACGCAGAAATAGGAACGTGTGACACGTCTAGTTGGTTGTTTAATCGGCCATGTGTCGTGTGCAGACAGGGGATAAAAAACGGGAAGATGGAATTTCGTATCAGGAAGCACTTTAACCAATTGCGCTTTATTTCAAATCTGTGTCTGTAGTATCATACCTGGCTCCAAAAGAATTACGCACTCGTATTATTATTTTAAAGATTCATAATACAATCAGTGGGTATCATAGTGCAATTTCATATATATAATACAATTTGGAAAGAAAGATTAATCTCGTTTCCTTTTTGAAAATGCTATTTAAAGAATATCTTTCATGGCAAAACTGATTCTTTGAAGATAACTAGATTTATTAGCATTTTATTTTAGCATTTTAAAGATTCATAATACAATCAGTATCATAGTGCAATTTCATATATATAATACAATTTGGAAGAAAGATTAATCTCATTTCCTTTTTGAAAATTTAAAAAATATGTTTCATAGCAAAACTGATACTTTGAAGACAATTAGATTTATTAGCATTTTATTTTAGCATTTTAAAGATTCATAATACAATCAGTGGCTATCATAATGCATTTTCATATATATAATACAATTTGGAAAGAAAGATTAATCTCGTTTCCTTTTTGAAAATGCTATTTAAAGAATATCTTTCATGGCAAAACTGATTCTTTGAAGATAACTAGATTTATTAGCATTTTATTTTAGCATTTTAAAGATTCATAATACAATCAGTGGCTATCACAATGCAATTTCATATATATAATACAATTTGGAAGAAAGATTAATCTCATTTCCTTTTTGAAAATTTAAAAAATATGTTTCATAGCAAAACCGATTCTTTGAAGACAATTAGATTTATTAGCATTTTAGCATTCTATTTTAGCATTTTAAAGATTCATAATACAATCAGTATCATAGTGCAATTTCATATATATAATACAATTTGGAAAGAAAGATTAATCTCATTTGAAAATTTAAAAAATATGTTTCATAGCAAAACCGATTCTTTGAAAACAATTAGATTTATTAGCATTTTATTTTAGCATTTTAAAGATTCATAATACAATCAGTGGGTATCATAATACAATTTCATATATATAATACAATTTGGAAAGAAAGATTAACCTCATTTGAAAATTTAAAAAATATGTTTCGTAGCAAAACTGATTCTTTGAAGACAATTAGATTTATTAGCATTTTATTTTAGCATTTTAAAGATTCATAATACAATCAGTGGCTATCACAATGCAATTTCATATATATAATACAATTTGGAAGAAAGATTAATCTCATTTCCTTTTTGAAAATTTAAAAAATATGTTTCATAGCAAAACTGATACTTTGAAAACAATTAGATTTATTAGCATTTTAGCATTTTATTCTAGCATTTTAAAGATTCATAATACAATCAGTATCATAGTGCAATTTCATATATATAATACAATTTGGAAAGAAAGATTAATCTCGTTTCCTTTTTGAAAATGCTATTTAAAGAATATCTTTCATGGCAAAACTGATTCTTTGAAGATAACTAGATTTATTAGCATTTTATTTTAGCATTTTAAAGATTCATAATACAATCAGTGGCTATCATAGTGCAATTTCATATATATAATACAATTTGGAAAGAAAGATTAATCTCATTTTCTTTTTGAAAATTTAAAAAATATGTTTCATAGCAAAACCGATTCTTTGAAGACAATTAGATTTATTAGCATTTTACCATTTTATTCTAGCATTTTAAAGATTCATAATACAATCAGTGAGTATCATAGTGCAATTTCATATATATAATACAATTTGGAAAGAAAGATTAATCTTATTTCATTTTCGAAAATTTAAAAAATATGTTTCATAGCAAAACCGATTCTTTGAAGACAATTAGGTGTTATAAATATACAATATAAACACAAATGCTCAAATACTTTCATGAATCAGTGTAATTACTAAACTAATTACGGATGTTTACACATAGAAACAAAATTTACATGTATATACAATAGTACAATATATGAAATACAAACAATATCCAAAAATATAAAATACTTCCAAAATAAAATATTTATTAATATGAAATATTTAGAGGGTAAAACAAATTCCTATTTAGACTAAATTTCTTTATTTGTAATAAATAAATATGTAAATGCATATATATCTCCGCAGTGGGGTAATTACTTCGAAACCCGGAGAAAAGTATCATGATCATTTTCGCTCCGGTTATCACGCTAATGAGCTAAGGGAGGATCGTATGATTGACGATTACCTTGCCACGATAGACAAAATATTTAGCTGCCTATTGAATTCACGAAGATAAAGGAACGATCCTGGTGGTGAACGCGCTGCTCTGGGAAATAGGACGGAGCCACGTTAGCTCGCTCAGTTATCTCATTTCGCATAGTAAGCTATCTGCTCGCCTTTTTCCTCCCTCCTCTGTCGCTCGCCTTTCCTTTTTCCACGGGCCGCAAGGATCGGATATTATAACTGTTTATTTTAATCTACATCATCGGCATCTACGCAACGATAAATCTCGCTGGACGTCCATAAAATCGTTCTTCTTCTATTCCATCTTCTTCTTATTATTCTCTGTTACTTCTCGTGTCTCCTTTCTCATCATATCTTACATGTATACATGTATAATAGTCCATCATCTTCTGTCTCTCTCTTACTTCCTCAACTTTAGCTGAGCGTAATTTGCCGTATGTAATGTACTTTCGTTCGTCGTTGCTTGGTACGCAGGAAGCTGGCCGTCTGAACAATGCACGGCTGTATCTACTGCGCGATCGCGAGATCGCCCAACGATTCGTTGGGCGAAATAACCATTAATAACGAATCTCAGCAGCCTGATTTTGGTCTCGGTACAACCGGTGATCTCCTTTCTATATGCCACTGCCCGGGCTTTCACAAATGAATTGCTACGTTCATTGTTTCGTTGATCCTTGCGAATCTACGTAACTTCTAATCAATAAATCTCTCGTTTGCATCGGGATTTCTATCTAAAATACTAATAAAAATATCTTCTACTCCGTCTACGATAGATGTGAAAGACAGATCTTTTCATCTTAATTTTGTCTGCGTATTTTCAATCATTATCTTGCGTGAATACATCATTTTGACGGATTAATCGTTTCCCTGATAATCTGGATCGATTGTCATGTTTTGTACATGAGCAGCGAGTATCTTAAAACATTCCTGAGTTGCTGTTCCTTACATAACATTCATAAAACGTGTATAATATGTCTACGCTAAAAGAGAACAATGCACGAAATAGAAAGAAATTGAGAAACGTAGAGATGTCCTCAATCAATGGCACCCCGACACATTTCGAAACAGGAGAACTGCTTCAATCGATAAAGTTAATCCGACAGATGACTATGCAAATTCCAAATTGCATCAACGAGAATCTCCCATTTATAAGAAGAAATGCGCGACGTCTAAAGATTCTTTGTTAACGATGAATTATTACATACGCGTGCATGGATAACGATAGAAACACCATCCTCAACGAAACGCAGTATCTCAAGTAAACTTCTTCCTCGAAGTATGTGATTCGGTAGTAGCCCTGACGATCACGAACTGAACCAGTCGAGCAGATCGTAAACAGCCTCGTAAGACTTTCCTTCACAGTTACGATCAATTCGGGTCCAAGAAGTTGCTTTCGTTCGAACCAATTGGCACTTGACACGGCTACTCTCACGTATTCTCAGGCCGCAAGTATCAATTTTCCTCGAACAAGAGTTCCATCGTTCAAAGGCCGAGTGTTTCGTTTTGTTCCGACCGGGAAGGAACCGTATCCTGGCCGAGCAAATCGATCAGGCGTCTCCGTACCGTTAGAAGCGTGCCCTTTCCTTCACAGGCAGCGCACCTGCGTCGATCCTTCGCAAAATCCCATCCATAACATTTGAATTCCCGATCGGCAATCATAACATCTGTATTTTCCCTCATTTCTTAAGCCAATAAGAATCAAGCAAAGGTTTATAAAATGTTATACGTATACACGCATCAATTTCTCGACTTTCCGTGAAATTGTAAATCCCAACTGCTAAAAATCGAGACGAGAAGGATATGAATTTTTGGAATATTTTTGCAGTCTGAAGAAGAACGAAAAGAAATAGGGACAGTCTATACAATTGAAATCCATATAGTGGGATTTCGTATGCGAACAAATGAGTTCAATCGACAAAAGCTCAATCAAAATTCAGTTCTAAATGAACTTAGATTTTAACCGAAGTTACTAAATTCTATATATATCTATACTGAATATTCATTCAGCTCTAATCTTACTTCCTAGATTAATAACTGTTTTACGAGTTCACCTGCGAATTTCTTCAAAATATTAATGCCCTGCACGATCACCCATTTACTGCTGAAAAATATAGAATAAAAATAAGCAGTCGGTTTCCTTAGAAGCTCGTACGCGGTACCGCAGAACGTTATGCTAATAAAACGATTAACGCGCGTAAATCAACGCGGTTTCTCAGCACAGCCAGCGTTCAACCAAGGATAAAATAGGTAGAGAAGAAGCATATTACCGGTAATGAAGGCAACAGTAATGTTTCTCGACCTGTGCTGTCCGTTCACATTATCGAAGTCATAAATGCGACCTTGCTATTTTCAAACGATTTGCCAGATAAAAATTAGTGGCGGAAAATTATTCGTGAAGTATAAAAACGAATAAATAGGATGTTTCGGGAAATTTATTATTGCCGAGTGATAAATTATTTGGATAGCACGTGGCTGGTTCTCGGATCTGCTCGTTACCGTTTTCAACCGAATACGGTAAACGCTCATTAGTCGGAAAATAACGCGTACGGCTGCATCGGCTGCTGTTTTCTGCTAACGACCTACCGGCTGGCTCTTTGTAATACACCCTGCCGACCGGAAGCGCTGAATCGTGAAAACGAACGCTCTTGGGTGCGGCGATGGCTTATTGTTTGCTCCGACGACCAAGTCTTCTTCACTCGTTTGTAGGTAGTAAGTATGTTATTATTACGATTAATTATAAATCGTCGATAAGTTACAATAGGAGCGGCATAAGCTGACAAGATTATCGTGAAACTTGGTTTTGTAAGGAACAATAGTATAATTTAACAATTGATAAGATAATTGGCAAGCTAGGAAACAGAAGTTCTAGTCTTTTTCTGCAAACAATTTTTACTAGTTTATGTCAATTATCTAATTTCTAAATGGTAGAATTTACATATAAATCTTTACTTTGTTAACATTGAAAAGATTTGTAATATTGACAGCTTACTTTTTAATATAATAGGGCATAGTTAGAAGACTATTCCATTGTCTTTCTAGCAGAAACCTAAATTAACCCCTTGACGGATCTTTCTAGTAGCTGCTAATGACATTTACAATTAACTGCCTGTGTGCAAAACTAAGTGTCATTAGCCTTAGTCTTTCAAGTTCTACTATTGTGCGATGGTTCATCACTGTTGTAACTAAGATGTACCTCAGATCTTCTTGTTAGAACTGCATCTTTTTCGACAGTAACTGGACCAAAGCAAAGGTGTACTTGTGTTGTATGCGTTGTCTTAAATATATCTCAGACCTCTATAAATTTTAGGTGGAATTCTAATACTATAAAATAATATTACTACAAAATAATCATCCAATGAATTTCATCGTTAAAAGGACATAGATGTATTGAAGCAAGCTGAACTCGTAGAAAGAAAAAAGGAAAGAGAAGTTGTGTCACAGGACCGTCAAAAAGTAACTTCATTAATGAAGATCATAACATAAAAAAGAGTGAAATTCCGGGAATAAAGAATCCATGTTAAGAACACCGTGAGAAATTTCAGCGAGCGAAACAACAAATAATCGAAACAGGAAGCAGTGATATATTATTATCGAATTGAATATCATAAATGAATGCTCGGAACATAGTTCAAGGACGAAAATCAGAGAATACAGCGGAAAAGGAGCTAAGGTGAAGGTAAGGTAAAAGCGAAGGTTGATTAATTAATCAGTTGATTGATTAATAGAAAGGGGCGTGGAAGACGGAAGGAGGCACTCGAGTGGTTTCAAGCGGCGTTTGAAGACAACAAAGTGGGAAAACTGCTCAAAAATCGAAGCCCGCGTTAATCACTTACCGTGTTGATTAATAGGCGCCTGTCGGGTAAAGCGTCGCCTAGGAAAAGCGAAGCGTAGAGCCGCACCTGAACACGGTATCATCTTTCATCCGCAATGCGTGTTATTATCGATGGAAGTCGTTTCTCACGAGTTTGATGAAATGGCAAATTGAATTTATGGGAAAGAGTAGAGAATGATTCTTTACGAAAGAAGAAATAGGAAATATATCTTATGATTTCTGGATGAGCTTCTCCTACATCATTGACAGTTTATTCTGTGTGCAATTTTCGCGAAGCTTTAGGTGAACCAGTTCATTCTGAAAGATTGTGACGTGTAGATGTTATCGGTTTGTTAGAGCCTCTCTTTCTATCTTTGTCCTATTCTGCCTCTAATATGATGTTTAATAAACTTGGTTTTAATTATCAAAAATATATGTATAAGGCATATCTTTTTGCTTGAAAGAATTGAGAATACAAAAAATATATATATTTTTATATTTCCTATTGTCACTTTATAAAATTGTTTACTATGTGTTTCGACCATTCGCGGAGAGACGTGACCATATGATAGCACGTCAACGAGAGTCGTAAATTCCCGTTATGATTAAACAATCGACGCCACGAACTGATCGATCCCCTGATTTCTGTTATGATAATAGTTTAATTGAGCATACACTGAATTAACAGCAGAAATTAAAGTTTATTCAAATAACTTATTAACGATAGATATATAAATTGATAAAGTATAGTTAAGTTTCGTTTATTAGACAAAGTTAGAGCGTGGAGTGCGTAAGGATAGATGATTGCAAAAATGTATAAAGACCAACTTTCTGTGACGATGATGCCGCGGAGGAAAGCTCGCGATGGGTGGATCTAAGGACATGAGAAGAGCTGATTTGTTGATGACAATTTTGGTTAAAGGAGCCAGGGCAGTAGACATTGTTTCTGATTGGTTAATAAGAGGTTGGTGGGCTAGGAGGGGTCTTAGCCGCCCTCGATAGAAAGTAAACAATAAACTGTTAGAAACCAAATGGTGAAAAGACCTTTGTTCGGTCTGAAGGACTTTAGCTGGAAAATTCCTTAGATCTATGGTGATCCTTAAGGCTGTTGAAGGTATGCAGTGAGGATGTGCGGACATCCGGCTGCCACCTTGTGCGGCCTGGTCTAAGCAGAGCTATGTTTAATAATTCTTCATTGGGCAAGACTCTTGCAGAAAAGGATTAATAATATCAAAAGCCTAGGTATAATTAAAAAACTTTGTACTTTACCTCATTACAGAAGGAGCATACAAGAACATAACAAGACTGCAGGAGAGCAGTATATGCAGTGGAGTTAAATATTTGGACTTGAAGTAAAGCAACTATTGTAACAATATTATTAATCTTGCGCTCAGTTTGCTACAACTTTGGTTCTTTTAACATCGCAATAATTCCGAAATGCCTCTACATCTTCTCAATATCCCTCTCTACTTCCATCACTGAAAACGCTCTTTCATTCCACGAAACAGGGGGAAGTACAAAACCGAAAGAACACGGCCAACTGGCGAATCAGTTCTGCAGAAAATTACTCGAGTTGGGTGTCTTTGTGCTAGAAAATGTGGAACAAGCAGACACCTGAGGGCTCGAATTCCGTTCGGAAGAAGTTCGAGGCGAAAGAAATGCGGTTAATCAATTGGCAAATTGTTGCCCGTTATTCGACTACGTCGAACTATTCTCTCGATGGCACCTTCGACCCGGTGCAAGACAGCTTTCGTTCTCTCTATCGAGCTGACTGCTCCCTCGAGCAACATCCAACCCGATTTATCGAAACGAGAACTATACTCGATTCCCCGGAACAGCGTGTCTTTTTCCAAGAGGCAGGCCACCATGCTGCCGGCAATCCAGATCAATCGAACGACGCCAATTATTGGATTCCCAAGGATAGAGTCGTTGATCGTGGTACGAGAAAACTGGGCGATCCAGCTGCTCCGCGAGAACTGACCTAAAGTCTCTTATCGACCGGTTATGCTTCATGGTTTTGTTGTTTCCGTTGCACGTTTCTTATCAAAGAGTCAACTACGAGCTGCTGGTATTTTGTTTCAAGAGCTGATCATGTGGAATTTAGAATGATTGAGAGATGTAGGTATGTAAATTAGTATATTACTTTCGATAGCTATACTCTGACGATTTATAACTTTAGATAGCTTAGAAAACTGTTTTGTAGCTTAAGTTTTCATCACGAAGATTGTTTGTTGTGAAGATTGAATTGTTCTTTGAATTAAATCTGGGTTAATTGAATTATTTAAGAAGAATCATCTGTACTTTTCTAGCATTTCACTTGGAGTGTTGGTTTCTAGTTTCTAGCCAATTTCAATTAATCGTTCTTAATAAAAATCGACCAAATGTACAACTGCGTCTGACAATCGCAACTGTAACGATCAGAATGCGGTCAATCTGCATTCAATGGTGAGCAATTCGAGAATGGCACGATTCTGGTTTCTCGAATCGTTGAAAGATGCATTGTTTTTCGCTAGGCGAAATTCCATAGACCACATTTACGTCGTTCAATGTGACGTAACGTGTTGCTTTCGCGACGGCCTATAAAATCCTCTCGTCTAGAACATAAATCTTACGTATGCATCTCACGAAATTCCATTCGACGAATACGATTCGTTCAGGTTCCGCGTCTATCACAATTAATTAACGTCTACTGGAATCTACTTACGGTAAATCTGAAATGCAAAGACAGATCAATTAAGATGACGAGGCGGATAAGAATCGTTACTAAATTCTAATTACCAGGCAATCAAGTGGTGTAACGATTAATCGATAAGTAACAATGATTTATGCCCATAGAACAATCCACAGATCCCTTAAAGACGATTATCGATTCGTAGTGAATCGATAAGTACGATCTGAAATCTCATTACAGGCTATGTTTAACGTAACCTCCATAATTGTAATTTCATTTGCTTATAAGAAACAAAATTATAACTCTTAGATCCTATGAAATACAGTGAACTTACACGTTAAACATTAACTTTTTTATGTACTACGTCGTGTAAATATATAGAAAATTATGCTTTCATATGTTATTAACCAATTATTTAATTAATTTTTATTATATTATTTATATTGCATTACTCAATTAATCTTGTCTTTTTAAGAAATATGTCCAGAGTATATCAATGAGAGAGTATGCTTAAATTTCTTATAATAAGAAACATATAACGTACACAATATATTTTTATAAGATATGTAGATTTTAGTACATAAAATGTTATTGATCCAGAAAGGCAAAAATAAATAAATGCTAGAATAATCGAGTAAATTAAAAGCAACTTATACCCACAGATATGTGTCATAGAAATGTGCGTCAATTGGATAAACCACAAATACATTTCTTTTCAGTAAAACTAATCAATCTTGTTCGTCATTATCTTCGAATTAAAGAATTAAATCTCTTGTACACAAACATAGGGAAAATATTTATTATTACGAATCGATGACAAACATTTTTTTCACGACACGTAGAAAATGATAGAATTTAATTCTGTTTTACAAAAGTTGAGACAAAATTATATCACTTATAGCGCAGAAAAATTATAATATACGGTAATATGTGTTAGCGATATGTGTACTATAAATAGATACCATGATCGAAGATATGTATTTTAAGAACACGAAGTTAAAACGGTGCCGGATGTTTCACGACCAAGTCCCCACTGCAAACTCCTCGAACCAAATTATCTAATTATTCGTCGATTGTTAATCTTATTGTAGGATTATACCGCTAGGCCGGGAAACCTGCTCCGTTAACAGTTCTCGTTCGAGAAAATTACACATTCTCGTGAAACGAACGTCGATACACGCAGTATTTATTAGACACGGGACATAAATTTCCCTTAAGACCTTGGATCTCGCAGGCAAATGATGATGAATTACCATGACCGAGAAAAGGCAATTTCCTTAGAGTTACGGAACATCAGCAATCGTCCCGAGAAAGAAATGAGCGAAACACCGTCCTTGCCATTCGTCGAGAACTTACGAACAGAATTCAATAAATTGATCATCTCTTGATTAACGTGGCGATTTTACTCAAACTTTGTAGTTACCTATCTCTACATTTCTATGCAATTATATTAATATTATTAATATAAATTATTAATTATCAATTATGAGAGAGACACTAATAATTAAGCTGAATCCAAGGCTTTACACAATTCTAAGCGATATATACAGTTTATCATTGACTTTTTTTAACAAATATTGAATAACATACCTGGTGTTGCTTTGTTAGCTTCGTACAGGTTAAATAATGTGAAATTTCATGCGGAAAAATTTATGCTAACATTGTAACCATTCGTAAGAGTGCAAATTCCATCTATATAAAGGATTCGTTGTATCGAGCCTGGATGAATAACGTGATAATTAAAAAGATGAAAGATTCCTAATAGGTCGAGTGGAGAGCATTAATTTAAATTTTATTAAAACGATAAATACCGTATGAATCTTATACAATTTACACTGAACTTTCTATTTGAACCTTCAATATATTCATATATTTTCATATATACACAACGTACATTATCAATACATATTTCACACATGAAACAATTGTCAATGCGTACCATTAATAGCACAAATAATTTACAAGCAGTATAAGTAAGAACAAGCCAACGTTCAATGTATTAATACGACGATATTAGAATTATTGATTTCCCCATTATCAATCTTGTACAGAAAGCAAGGCGCTACCATAACTCTTCATTTTACCTTCCGGTTGAGCGTCTAACAGCACTATCAACATCAAAAGCTAATCCGTAAATTTCTCACGACAGGAAGCCGTGCCTTTGATCTAAAATTAACAACCGACCATGTGCCACATTCTCGTAACGTCGTTTTGATGGGAAGAGGCGGAACCTGTCGATGACTAACTCATATCTCATAGTACGTGTATACCTGGGCTAGAAGCCGACCCGGCCGGTATCGATAAATTTTTCTATAGAAGCATCTGCGGTCATATTTTTTCACGCGTCGTGATACAGCATGAGGAGCAGCAGGATGTCTGATGAGACAGGGGACTGGTCGTAACGCGATCCTCGTAACCGCGGGCTAGGATAACTAGGTAACGGGTAGCACACAGTGAACACTAAACGCGTTCGTCCTCCTATACTGCATCCTGAAACCTTCACCGACTATTCAGGATACGCTGAATAATCCGCTACCAGCTTTTATAGCGGGACAACGTCGCAGGGCGGTTTGCATTGTCTCAAAATTCTAACATAAAATAGTATACATGTACAAGGAGGTAGAGATATTTGAGTCACCTAAGCATCAACATCTTATATATAATTCAACAGATATCATTGGGCTTCAGGATGGTTACGAAAGAATGGAAAACTACTTTAGGTCCAACAAGAGAAGATATGAAAAATAATTGAAATAATTCTATGATAGATAAAATAGCTTGCAGAAATAAAGCTACTAATAAAATACTACTGAATTATCATGATTATAATTGAGAATATTGACATTAGTTGAACAAACTCTTCTTGTGAAGAGTAGAAGACACGTCCTTGTAGAAAACTATGGCCGTCAATCTGTCAATGTATGCGATATTTCACTGTTTATCACGTTATTAGTAACGAATTAGATATGTGATCTGTTTTCGAAAAGGTCACTTAAGAATTATATTACCCAAATTCGACGAATTACAAGGCAAAACAGATTAGGCTTCACTCAAATATCCTTGTGATCCAAATAATCCTACCTTATCTATATTCTAAAAGAAAAACTGCTAAAAGAAGCAGGACTAAATGGAATGGATACGACTGTTTTCGTTAATTAGTTCGATTAACAGTATTCACAATGGTTGACAATTCGTCAGCTACTGATCACTTGGCTCGTCTAGCTGCTTTTGTTTGTGCCTCAGGTTCGATGGCTTCTAAAGCGGCTTTTCAAGGCCGGTTACGAGGCGATTCCATGCAAACTAGCTTCCTTAGGGACACAAATAACCATCCATCCTGCGATACAAACGCGGAAGCTGTAAATGCTTCCGTAGTTTCAAAACTTATTTAGTGGAATTCAGTTAAATGACTTAATCAACGTTGATAATTAATTCGATGATTACGGTGAAGTTTCCATTATGGAATTGCGCTTCCTTCGTCCTCGATACCATTTACTTTCCTTAATTTATGATGTAACGATTATTCCCATTGATTAATTAAAAATTCAATTCCTCCATTAGCAAAAACATAAACAGCATCCTCTGTATCACTCGCCGATAACTTTCTCGCCTAATTCCACGTACGTACGAGTTTGTTTCGATTTTCAACGAGCAACACACTCTTCTCGGACTAACGAACATTAATCTCGGCGTGTCGAACGTCGAAATGAATTTTCTTCCAACTGGTGAAATTGTTCCACCTCGTTAACGCAACGAATTCATTTCTTCCACAACGGTTCATATGAGAAGACATTTTTTAGCTTGATAAGACGACACCTGCTGAGCTCTGCAGGTGGTCAGCTATTATCGTACGCGTATTTGCACGAAGAAGCAATTGCACGATCTTGACAAGAGAAATTGGATATAGATTAGTGCAAGCAAAGAAAATTAGGATGTAGTAGAATGTATACGTCAAATGTCTTTTTTTAATCATCTATTTCTTAATGAACGATTGAGTAAACAATTCCCTACGAGAAAAGTATTACTAGACTAACTAATTGTATCAAGTGCCCAATACTTTCAAAGTATTTTAATTTCTACATTTAAAAAATCTCTTCTTTATACACGTATATTACAAGCTACTAAATACTCATGTGCGTATTTTTTCTTATTAACAAAAACAGCTATACAATCTTTGCACCAAGATGATCTGCCTGATAGATGCCGTAGCGAAAGGATTAAATGCAATTAAACTACACGAAGAATTACAAGCGACTTCAAGCCACTCCTACAGCTTAAAAAAGAAATCTACATGTTCACACCTAACTGCTATAATTCATCCAAACACGATTCTACACATCCACTCGATCTTTCCCTACGAGCACTCGTCTTCGTTTACCACACGTTCAACACGCAAGGAGTTCGTTGGTCGCTATCGATCGGTTCTTCTGTCTCGAACTCATGTATCCACTGCACTATGTACGAAGCGGATTCATCGTCAGAAGTCGCGTTAACACATTTCCACTTAATGAACCGTTACCGTGCGAAGCAGCTTCTGGCCAAGAGGCTGCATTCTTGTCCAATGTGTATCTGTACGCGGCGAATGACCGGTCGTAAATTGCCACAGAATTGGTAGCGAAAGGTCCGGATCCCTTATCATGACGATCGACAGATCGAACCTCTCCTGTAGCGAGTCATCAACGCGAGAACACATGGTGTTACGGTAATACAAGCTTCTGCTCGGTTACCATGACTTCTTCCTGCCCGCCTGTGGGAGCAATCAATGCCACCAAGAATACTTTGTCCCTGTTCATGCTTGTTATTTCGATGTTTCTTAAACTGTACGATTTGTAAGAATATAGGAGTGTAGCAAGATGACGTGAGAAAATTTCGATTTCAGATGGTTGGTGGAATTGCCAAGATTCGTTCGGATCTGACACAGGTCTTTTACGGCTATTGCTATTTTTAAATGTTTACTAATTCTTTAAACTAAATGTCTGTATACTCATTTGAAGTAAAGAAATCTTATTGGCAATTGGGATTTTTATTGCAGGAGTATTACAAGAAGTAGGTGCAACACTCGTTTAAACTGGTTGAAAAAAATGGAAGTATAAGATAGAAATAAAGAAAAATTCATTCATTCTGTACTTTGCCTAAATTACGAGTAGAAAGATGAGTCAATTACCGTATAATGTTTATTCTCCGCTAAATTTGACAAAAGTGGTAAACGCTGAAACTTCTCATTTAATCTTGCCATTCGTTTATCATTCCAACTCTTCAATTCGACTGTCGTTTTAAATTGCTACAAGGAAGTAGATTCAAGCCAAAAAGCCATAAAAAGTTAGAATCCTCCAAAAGAGCATTAATAGCAAACTTTTAATCTGTTAGATAAACATGGTTCTAATCCTCGTAAATGAGACGCAGTCGTAAAGAGTCGACTGATAAAATTGTTCTCTAAAACGAACAGTTGAAGACTTGATTGTGGCGATATATACGTCGATAGTGATAACTGATGCGGAACGAAGCCATGTAAATCAAGCTTTACGTGAGTCGAAATAAGAAATCGTTCGAGAAAAATGGAACAAGGATATTCTCTTCTACAGAATTGAAGTTTTACGATGAAGGTTGCAAGGCGAAATAAACGTATGCAAGTAGAAACAGTAAATCAAATGGATTCACGTAAAACGTATTCTTGCCCGATATCGAAATGATTGTTTTATGCAAAATGGACACTGACTCGTTCCCGCAAGAACGATTTTATTCTTCCTTACAAAACGGAAATTGTACGATGAGAAGGCAGATGGGAACGAAGCTACATGTCCGAATAGGTGCCAATTGCGTGGAAATAGTAAATCGAAGTCCTTTCATTTGTGGCTATTATCTTTACAACATCTTGCATCATTTTCTACAAATTGAAACATTTCAAAGCGAACGCTTGAAGCATTGTGAATATTTCTAAAAGAAGTTAAATGTCTAAGAATGGAAGAAATAAAATCCAATACACGGTAACCTGGTTTTCAAGGTATGTATGTAATTCAAGAAATAGTCATAGAGATAGTTCTCCAAGCAAATCTAAGATCTGAAGGCGACATTGATAAGTATAGGTATTACTCTGAATATATAGTGAGTCTAAACTTCAAATACCGTGTCATCGATCCTCGGCATATTGTTCTTTTTCGATGTTCATCGTCGTTCTCGTGGAGTCCCGTTCCGGTGTCGGAATACCGCACGAGCGACGGCCGTAAAGAAGCAACAGAAGCAACAGCGTATCGATGAAACATGAAGAAAAAGCCTGCTGCACGTATATTTTATCAGGCTCATTTAACCGACCTTAAATTTAAACTCACCCGGTTTATTTTCTTCCTCATTTGCTAGCTTCGAGCATCGATTATAGATTCAAGTCCTAGTGCATAAGCAAAAGTTGACGAAGAAGAGGTTGCACGAAGACGAGAATGACGACGTCGATGGAACGATCGCAATGATAGCAAAGAAGACTCAAGAAAGTAGGAAGGTAAAATAAGAAGATGCGAAAAGAGGATGAACGGGACAGAAGAAGAAATGCATATTTACTTGGTCGCATGACCGCCCAAGAAATTTAATCCCGAGCGATCGACCGCAACGACAAGGAAACGAGGCGACACGGAAGAACAATTCGGTCCTTCGGCGTTCGACTAACGTCCTCAGCCTCGTCGTCGTTGTCGTGCCTGTACACGTTTTGGAATTCCATCGAGGAACCGTCCAGCCTATCTCCTCGCGGGAAACCATTGGCGAAAGCAATCGACGCATTACACGTGACGTAACGGACACGTGCTCGAGCCGCTTCTCGTGACCGTTTCTGCCGCGTGGAACCAGTTTTCCTTTTGGTCCCAACCGACATGACGCTCTTGCCGTACGATTCTCTTCAATTTGTCGCTTCGTAGATTGCCATTTAATTGTTCCATTAATATAAAGCATAGGAAACTTTACCGTAAACATCTAATTTGCATGGCGAACGTCATCCGCTAGTTTTTCGTTTGATTAATTGCCAAGAATGCCACGAGAAAAAGTGTTATGGATCAGTAGTTTATCGTCGATTATAGTCAATTAATTTCTGTTTTAATCTGTCGTAATTTTATGTTATTGATATTATTCGAGGATGTAGTATTTGTGGTGATTTTAATATTCTGATCTTTTAATATTTAAATCTTTTATAACATCTTTATGGCCGTTTTATATATGTAATTATCATAAACAGCGATGTGCATGCAGATTTATAGGCCGAGTTACGACTGAGATTCTATCTATTCAAATTTGGTAGAATCAATCTCAAGAGATAGATCCAATAATTAAGATAAGTTATATCTGAAGTCTTGTTATAGATAGAAAACTATTTTCCTACAATTTTACCTTTTTATAAACGTAATGATCTTAGAAAATGCAAATGCATTAAATGGGAACTGCTTATTTTTGATTCAATTCATCGGTGCATTCAATGCCAAAAAGAAATAGAATACAACGCTATCTCATCTAGCCATCTTTCTATATAAACTTCCAGAAGTTTAGACCTGTAAATTGTATTTTATCAACACTAAAATTACCAGTCTGTAATATATAGAATAACTACGCTATACATACAAATAATTCCAGTTAAAATGGTACATGTATTGAAAATGATTAGGTTATATAATTATATTCCTACATCAAAAAGTAATACTACTTTTGCATATTTTTTATAAATGTGTAAGTAAGAAATTTAAAAGATTGATTGCCTCTATTGTTCTAGTGTTCAAATCCTTTGATTTTAACATTAAAGCGATCGAACATTAAGTAGTCTCGTCTCGTTAACTGCTCGTTAGGAGAACGATCGGCTGATCGCGTCAATTTTGCGCTAATAAAATCGTTCATGATGAACGATTACGTTGCGTGTAATCCGTGCGGGTCTCATTTAACCGCGCCACAGGCGGCGTAGAACAAGCTCGAAGAAACAAAGGTATCCAACATACACGATCGCAAGAAAAGCAGGAGTGTCTAACAAATCGTCTCCTAATCGCCTTTCTCCCTTACAATCTTTAACGAAACCTAAATCCTCCTCTCTATGCTGTTTTTCGTCCCAGAAGCTCCATTCCACTCGTCTGCACTGTTGGGCTTACGTTTATAGCCAGCTCATTATTTATTACTTCGTTACTATTATTTATTTATTTACTCCTTGGAAATCTAATGGAACATAATGACGACGGGTGCCAGGCTCTGTCTATCTGTCTCTACTTTATTTCGTTTTTCTCTCTTCCTTTCGCTGGTTGGCGAGAACTGGCGAGGCACATAGAAGAATAGGTTGGTTCGAACTGCACACACCGGGTGTTCGTAAATCAACCCCTAGCAACACGAATTAACCGGCAGATCGTAAAACTGCCTATACGCCCTCGCTGCAGGACTGAAATGTTACCTTGCTATATCGCGGCGAATCATTATTGCACCCGTTTAACATGCTGGAAGGCAAACGAGAGGAATTGATCACGCTTAATTGATAGACTTGATTCCATTGAATCAATCTTGTTAAGTTTCTATCCTTTCAACCAGCAATTTTTAAACACGAAGATAAATTTTGTACACTTTGGGTACTTGTCGCAAAGGTAATGATGGTTGTATCTGCGATATTAAAACATTGATAAATAATGGCGAAACGAAGAGTTAACCTAAGGTAAAGAATTGTTGAGATGATATGTTGTAGAAATAATGATAATTATACCCATGGAATTAAAATATTATAAACTGAAGAAAAATAGAAGGTTAACCTCAGACCCAAAGGCATTGTGATTATTGGTACACGACTTTATCAAATACCATTTATCTAGAACGTACTGATTCTGGTATACCAAGCGGATTAGACACGGTGTTTAGTTGGTCTAACAATCTGCAGCATTCCACGCGGCAAGAAAAGAAACCTTTTTTTGTAACAAATACTCCACACGATTCTTTCCTCCAATCGCTACTCCAATTTTAATGCATCTCGCAGATCAGATTCATAAATCACCGTCACCGCACGAGGCAACCATGCCTGCTTCATTCGATTTCCATTATCGTATCTTCTCTTGGAGCGAATCCATGCCATGGAAAAATCATCTTCGACGCTCGTTTATTCATCTTCTCCTTTCTTCCTCTTTCCACGAACTATATGTAGCTAGCAGAAGATCGATGCGATGCAGGCTTGAACAGTACTATGATTCGTTCCGCGAATTCAATCTTCGTTTTCGCTATGGGCTCGATTTTCAGTTCATGAATAATCGGCGTGGATCGACTCGACGCGATGCTGTGCACAGCCACCAGGTAGGTATAATGAGAGAATAACCGAGGACATTTACTCGGGGCGCCACATGGAACGGACCGTTATCCTCGCTTCGCGAACTCGCCATCACTCTCCTTCGTCGTCCCTGGTCTTTTTTTTTCCTCCTGGTCAAGTAAATTTCGAATTTTCCACCGGCTTCCCGACACCGATACTAACGTAATTATTACGGTAAACGATGACGTGGCTGAAGGACCGGAGGAACGACTGTATTAACGGGGAATAATTGATGGAGATTTTATAAAGAGGTTGGGACTGGTTTAAGTACACTAGAAGTTGTATTAGACGGTGGCATGTTCTGTCGTAAGATTTTGCTGATATGTATTTAGAATTTTATTTGGAGGTAGATCATTGAGATGCAGATAAGATCTAGCAATCATTTTTTCCCCTTGTATTTATACTCTCTGATTTTATTATTACTTTGAAATTAATCTTATTCTATAGGATTCTATAAAATAAGTTACCTCTATATAGATTTTAATTCAGTATCTTTACATACTTCCATAGAATCTTCCATTTGATAATACTTTTTATATAATAGTATGTTATTTCTTTCTATATAAAGCAGTGAAAAGTGGCAAAACTCGAATAAATAATATCAAATTGACGTGGATCATTGATCATCGAGATGTACGATAAAATTGATGTATCAACGGCGCACTGATAGCGTCAGAGATTATTGGGATTAGCCATTTGATCGACTGTGTGGGATTTATTTGGGCGAAATGGGCCAATAAACAAGGTAATTGCAGTCTTGTCGATCAAGTAAGGGTATTGGGATGGAACGGAGGATTTATAGCTTGTAAGAGATATGAATCACGGAAATTTCTTACTCTAAGACGAACCATTTCAGTCCTGCAACTTTACTAAGCTATTTTCTCTTCCGTGACATTTTAGTTTATACGTTTAGAATAAAATAAATAATCGAAAATCGAACACTTCTCCATCAATTTTTTAGATAAATTTGGAAAACAATAGCACCAAGCACGCATCTGTACGATACGCAGTAATCGCATTACAAAGAAACGTCGCAGACCTTGTCAAACCTAGTATATTTATATATACATGTAGCTACACATAGGACGATTCGAATCGAGAGTGACTCATGTTGTTGTTTTGCCTCGAGGCATTGACACCGTCTCGACGTACGAAAAGTAACAACAAACAAACTCGGGACAAAACAATATCGCTGCTACGTGCAACCGTCAACCGAAGGCGAATTCAAACTTTCCGGCCAGTAAATAAACGATCATGTTCTCCAGAATAGAGAGTATCGAGTTATCCTTATAAGGAGTAGCATCGAGCGCGCGACGATGCTGTATTCTGTACTCAGAACGATTTTAAATATATTTGACCATCGCAAGTATTCACTTGTGTCGTCATTTAAAGCAACACGTTAAATCATCAAACTACATACATATAGAATAGGTAATATTTTAGCTGAACGTTAATCGAAGTGTTTGTAACGATAACATGATAGTTCTAATATTTATTTATTTTCATTGGGAGAGAAAGAAAGGCATAGATTTTCTACTCAAAGATTTCATATCCAAAAATACTACAAATACTATTATTTACTACATGTAATACTTAAGTATAAACTTGAGTTGATTTTCATTGACTTCGAGCTGTTCTTTATTGTTCTGCTCAAATTACTAGAGAGCGTAATTGTCTTCTTACTGTAATAATTTCTCTGTTTAATTTTTTAAATCAAAAGACTCCTGACAACTATCAAAAAGAAAAGATAAGAATATAATACAAAATTTCCTTTGTTTCATATCGATTAGACTCGATAAACGGTGTATAGTATATAGCTATTTCCCCAAGCTCAATTTATGCAATTAAGAGACACGTCGCAATGGTTCGTGTAAACGTTCATGCAATTTAATAGTAATTGCTAGTAAATTCGATTTCTGGGTGGCATCGAGTTATAAGGTCTTTCTAGTAACAAAGAATGAACAAAAACCCTGGAAACATAGCGAAAAACTCGCGAATATTATTCGAAGATAATTGCCCACTTGGAATAATGTTTTCACGAATGATCCGCTGAAACGCAGCTTATCCTGATTCAATGCTGCTCCTTTAATACGAACGACTTTAATAATAACGAACACGAGCTTGGTTTCCTTTGTTCTTCATGATCAAAGAGTTGGTATATATTACATATATGTCTGTTATACATTATAACGTTCAGTGACTCATGAAAGCATTTGAACATTTATAAAACTTTTTATGTATATATTACGTGTATTATATAAAACAAAAAAAAAATTCATTAACATTGGAATCAAATGGAGTAAAAATTTGTAAAATTTGAATTTAATTACGTACTTAAACTTTAGTTCTGTAATTTATTAGATTATAATTGCATTCTTTCCCGGCATATATTTTCATAGCATAAAAAATATAATAAATTTTTTATAAGTCAGAAAACTACAACAGTTTTCTTTTTATACGTTACTTATAGGTTAAACTTCCTTTATGAAACCAATATCGAAAGATATAATCAAAATTGATATTATTTTCAATATGTATTTTCAATACTTAAAAAAGTAATGGCATGCATATATGTGTAAATCTAAACCAGACATACCGTATAAATTTGAAGTTCTCGCACCACTTTCAAGTCAGGCATATTTTATTCAAAAATTCCTCACACATTTCCGTTCCATCATTGCTCAAATCACCTCCTATTCTCTTCAACGAATGCACTTAACCACAACACAAATCCGACCGCCATGAACTCTTCCTCTGAAACACGCTTGATAACGCCGTCCATGTATACTTTTTGCATCGTCTACTTAATCGGTCTTGACAAGAAACGATTGCAAGAAACACGAAGATCGCTTCCTGCGATCGTCGACGAGGGACCAGAAGCCGTCCCGTGTCGGCGCGTTCCGCCGCGAAAAAATCGGTTACACTTTTATGGGCGTCCCGAGCTGAGGGAGTTTCTTGCGGCACGCGGCTCGTTCCTGCACTTCGCGCGACCAACTTCGTGCCACAACCACGCACTCCTCGCCTCTTGACAGCTTCGACATCGAATAATTTGTACCGCGGGCTAATTTACCGATCGAGAAAAAGTCGAGCGGCTCCCTCTCGAGGGGAAGCGATACACGCGATTGCCAGTAGATTGATTGCGAGGATGTCACTGGGTGTTTCAAGGAGCATGCAAAGAGATCGAAAAACGTGTAATTAAGCGAAGGATGGAAACGTGGGGGTACGGAGGATTCGCGATGTCGATTACTTATATCGTGTCGTAACGGGGTTTTCAATGGTTTTGTGTTCGATTGCCTGATGTGCGAGTGTGGAATGATTTGCGATTGGTAACCTTCACTGCTTCTAACGGCAATATGTACTATATGTCTCTTTTTGTGACTATGAAATGGAGTGTATGGATATGTAAAAATTATGTGAGTAGAAATTGCATCCAGCAATTAGAGAATCCGAGTCGTTAAGGAATCTTTTCTCGAATCGCGTCGTTTGAAATGGTGTAATATGTGCTATGAAATGTATGTACGTATGTCTGGATGTGTGAACGCTTTTGGAACTGGATGATTTATCTACATATGTGAGAAGTTGAAGCATCGTTTGAGTAAGTCAGCTATTATTTACTTTGATAGTATATAGGTTGACCGAAAAGTTTCTTTCGTTTTATGAGGAAATAATAGACGCGCAACGTTTTGTTGAATTACGTACGATCCATTTTGTTCTGTCGAGATAAAGACCGCGACATTTCACAGACTTGGTTCCACGTTTGTATGAACGTGCGCTGTTGTAGAAAATATGTTCGCGAAAGAAAGACACTTTCCGGATAACCTAATAGACTGTAAGTTGAGTAAAAAATTATTTTATAGGGTTTGTGTAGGCTAGAGTCGTCTTTTTTAATTCGAAAAAATAGATTTTCTTAGAGCTACGCGTAGATTATGATTACGTGATCTTTGACACGGACGTATCGTTCTAACCGCGTAATGACATATTGCATGTTTTCGCCAATAGATGCTATTATTATATATAGACTGCAACGAGTTTTGCGTCGTCTTTGAAAGAACCGAGTTATTCTGCGCTTGAATCGTCCATTTTAATAGTACGTGATAGGTCTATAATCGGAACAGGATACATTGTATGTATAATTCAATTCCCTTTAATCATAATATACCTATTCATCTCGTAATATCACTTAGCTTTAATGTGAAATCAGAAATTTATCTTGTTCAGAAAACGAAACCATAAAAAACATATATACATATATAATACATACAAATGTATATATATATATCATCTTTATTGATACAGAGGATGATGACAAACGGAGATAAGTCCCCGTTAGCGTACATGCTTATGTTACGGTTGTAAATGCTGAATTTTGACATAGAATACAAATATATACATGTTTCATATCCAACGCAATCAACGCGTAGAAATTTTGCAAAAATTGAATCTGTCATTTATGCTATAAATCTCGAAGATATATATGTATACTTCAATCCACCAGAACAATATTTTGTCGAAGTCGTTTCCTCGTACATTTCTGATTTGTCATCCTTCTTCAATCCAATATCTCGTTGTTCCTTTCCCTCTGTGCTGACGCGCGCGCACGATTCAGAGCAGAAAACAGAAACGCGTCGTCGTTTCTCATGGTCGATGACATTCAGCGACGGGCAACGGAAAACACGCGATAAAACAATACGAGTTTCATTCTCACGCGCCGACTGCACGATTGTTCGTTATTCGGAATTGTAGCACGAATAACGTTGATCAATTTTACGCGCTGTTCTTTCTTTCTACTTTTCTGTGTACCCGGATCTAGCTCGTGACACCTGATTCAAACTTTGCCTAGTCACGTGGTAAAAATGAACAATGGACATAGGAACAATAAATAACATTCATGTAATATTTTGACATTAAAACTATCAAAGTCAAGATGATTAATTTATAAAAATCTAATTGTGTATTTTTGAGGATTTAACAAATTTTGAATAAAATATTAGAATTTCTTTACTTTACTCAAAATCAAATCATTAATATGCACCAGCATATTACATGTTTCAGTAAAATTTAAATTTGGTGAGTTAATAAACCGTTTTACTCTATTATCAATTATCGACTACATTCAGAAAGAAGATGTCTGTCATAAATTACATATATTCAGTGTAAAAAAGATGTATAATAAAAATATCGAAAGATTGTTAGTGATAGCCATGAATTATTAATTATAATTATTCATAGAATATTTGTGTGTCTCTTTTATATTAGTTCGACTTTGAAAAAAGTATCATGAAAGTATCTGGAGAAATAAATTTAACATGTAGACAATTTTTTAATGAATAGATTATTTGAATTGTTTAACAAAGAAATTATATGATGCACCATTGTAAGAATTGTTCAAATTATTTTTAAAAGCTTGGGATAACGAATCTGTTTAGTTATTGAAGTGCCTACATTGAATAACATTATGAAAATTACTTAGATTATATAAAAGGTGTTCTCTCTCTCTCTCTCTCTTTCTCTCTCTTTCTATTCCGCTGCATTAATTACCTATAGTTAAGGTTTTATTTCAAAAAGTGATATTTATATGCACCAACCTAACATGTCTAACTTTATCTGCATTTCACTGGAAGACGTCGTGATTTGCAAACAACCTTCGTATTCAGCGACCCGTCAGCTTTAATTACGTCTTTCTCTTTCTACGTCCTCAATCTTTTACTTCTACGTCCTAGGAACCTAACGCGTCCCGGAAAGCTGGCTGATTGTTCCCCGCTTGTTGGTTGCGTTTGTAACCAGCAATTTCCAGGCAGAACTGACTCTAACCGCCGCGTTAATAGTCTCTTACAGTTGAATATTACTGTTCGTGAAATAAATAAGATCATACTGGTCATGATCAAGCTGGAAATTCCATTGAAAAATTAGAAAATTACCGATGAGTGATGATAGAGTATAAAGGATATATGTATATGTAAAAAAGTATTACAATACAAGTATTATAATGCAATTTATGTAATAGAACTTCTGACCATTGAAATAGCATAATTTTTGGCGGTTTTCAATAGAAAAAAATCTTGCTAGAAAATTCAAGAGATGTGAATAAATTTTATATATATATATATATATATATATCCATAATGGAAAGAGATTAGTGAAGGGATCGTGAAAGAAATTCATACGGAAACGATTGCTTATTTGCAAATTGCGATTCTCTTGAACCACCTGTAAGATATGTTTATCTTGCGTTTCATCAACTCGTATCAGTATCGTTGTCAACTGTTGATTCGTAGAAGAGATTAGAATCGACGACTCGTGAAAGAAACTTGCTGCATCATCAATCGAAGAGATTCTGGTTAACATACTTGCTTGTCATTAACCGCGCTCAATAATTGCATGCTGACGGACATTTCGACCTCTGCACTATACATATATATATATATATATGTTTTCAACGCTATTTTATGCCTCAATAAATATCTAAAGCTGATCGAAAAACGATCTGTAGAATATACTTACAATCATTTTTACAATTATTGTAATATTAGATAGATAAAGGAGCAGTTGACAAGAACGACGTTAATCTAATGTTGTAAGAAAAATTCAATGACCTATATAACAAACAATCAATCTTTATACATTCATACATTTATACATTTATACAAAAATACAACGATCTGTAAAGCATACTGCTTTTTTATTATTTATCGCTACGTATTAAGCTGAATCAAACAAGGGTTGAACTCAAACTTCCCCGTAAGAAAGTTCAACGACCGACAGAACAATCCATCACTGTCTTCGACGTTCCAGAAAAGTAATCGTTACACGTAAAACGTAACCCTGCTTTTGCGTCCAAGTGTACGCGGAACAAACCGTTCATCAAGGTCACATACGATCAAAGGATATCCTTTGCCAGCGTAAATAGCACCCTGTACCAAACATTCGAGCGAACCGAGTCACTGGGCCACTTCCCGGACGCTAAGAACGCGTCGAAACGGCGAAAATGTCGGTTGCTGATATAACACCAAAGACTGAGAGTGCCAAGAGGAAAAACGACGACGAGATGTATGAAGAAGAAGAGGAACGCGAGATGAAAGAGGAAGCAAAAGAAGAAGTAAAAGAGGGAAACCCGTTAGAACGGCTGACACGTTGTTACTGTGGCGTCTGTCTGCTCTCTGTTATTGGCTCGCGAACCAAGCTAATGAATGCATCGCCCACGGCCTGCTACGACTTGCTAAAACAATTTCAGCCCGTTCACTTATCCGATTATGTGTGCGTGATTCGTGCAAGTTGGCCTTGGCCGCTCCAGGGCCAGCGGTATCGGTCGAAACGCTGCTGGTGAAATTAACCGCGATTCCGATAGCGACCAGCTGATGCGATGTCACGAAACCGCGGATACTGTTAGCGGCGCATTAGCCGCTCGGTTTGCTTGCTAACAGCCAACCAAAGCGTTAACAACGCGGCTAAGCTTCCCAAGCTTCCAGTTACGACTGACCTTGCGTCCGGAGAACGCTAACGGATCGACATGGCCCACCCATTGTTCGCGGTTTCTTTCATGAAACGATCAGGTTCTTGGTAAGCGAGGATAATAAGGAGCGTTATAGAGTATTTTTAAGAAGGTTAGATAATGAGGCTAGGATTTCTTAAATGATCAGCTTTTTGTGTTTAGAGAATGGGAAGGTTTCATGCTTTTTTTTATTACCGATGAGTAGGTAGAACTTAAACGAGGAATATTGATCGGTCTGAATTCTTGGTAGTAACAAACGGTGTTTTATCGAAACCACTCAGCTACTTCCATTCTGATGGTACATGCGCGTTTTACGAGGCAATGTTGCTATGAAATGATAAAAAATCTCTTCTGAAAAAGTTTCTATCTCTGGATGGTGGTTGCGGTTTGGAAAATGAATGGTATCGCACTATTATCATCGCTGTTCGTCGGTTTTCGAGCAATTTTGTTGCGACCATTGGGCATCCTTTAACGGAACAGCTAAAGTAGCACTACTCGCTAGATAAAGTCTATTTTAGTAAGAAACATTTCATAGAATTGGAGAATCTTCTTTCCGTCATAATTTAGAATATAGATAGCTCTTTTATGATATCAGCTTCACGATGAACTTTAACTAACTGTTTTACAATATCAGTCTCACCATAAACTTTAGTTAATAATTCTTTTATGATACCACTCGCACCATCAACATCATTTTAAGAAAGAATAAAAATTTTTTCAGCATCATTTTTTTATTTCCTTAATTGCAGTACCCGGTTAACCGATTCGTTATTTCAATAATTCGCATAGACTGTTATCTCAGTGACTGATTCCTAAAATTAACTGCGATAGATTGGTCAAGTGGTATTACAAGGATACTGTTACCGCAAACAGGCTGTCGCGTTCTTTGAGATAAACGCGCACGAGCGAACGACCCAGCATATCCTCATCCCCCGGTCGTTTCTGGGACGAGGACGTGGCCGACCTCGAAATCTCTTGAGGTAACGGAACGACCTTGCGCCTCGACGGCCAACACCAGCTGCTCGCCGATGACGGCCGCGCGAATCGAAGTGAACGGTCGATGTTGTTTCCCCTAGACACCAGGCATCATAAACGTCGCAAACCATGCCACGAGCTAACCTTCCCATTACGAACGCCTCGAGAAAGAATATGTATACTATAAGACATTTGTGAAGTTTCTTCCGCAAATTTGTACCGGTTTTTTTTCGAATTAGACCGAAGATTTTTTATGTAAACTGATATTCTTATCCTCTAAAATGTCTCTGACCACTTGTTTCAATCCTCGAAATTTCAAACATCACTCAAAACATTTAAATAGAGATTTGTCTCAATTTTAAATATTAGGCTAGTACGAAATGCTTTTTTGTTTAGATAAGATGTATTCCCTTTTTTTAATTAATCAAAGCGAATTTCGCGTGATCCAATGTACTTTTCCAATAACTAGTTATAGTCATTCTTTCAGATTTTTAAGAATTATCGGTTTTTGTGTCCAAGACCTGTGACGTAGAATGTGTTTTCTAAAGTAGTTTTTCTCTGCGATTACGTGTTAGGTATCAAAGTTAATTGGAGAATTACTCGAGTTAAAATCCAGGTTCTTGACACGAACGAAAGTGACATAGGAAGAATGATGGGCGTGAAATAACCGCTCGAGGAAAAACAAGCCTCGGCTCTTTTTCTTTATACCGGCGTACATAACCATCAATCCTTACGCTGCTTCTCAGTACATTAAGAGTTACTTTCCCAAGAGGCCGGCGTATTAACGACCATTCGATCTCAAGATCATTCTTGTGCGATACAACCGAATAGACACCTTGTGGCTCGATCATAGGTACCAATCAAAACTTCGAAACCACCGATATTCGACGTAAAGTATCTAGGAAACGAAACACTGATCTCCCTGGAGGAACGTTACGAAACCAGCTTCCCAGGGAGTATGATCAATGGATCTCGCGTGTCTAGCCTCCACGACCAAAATCGGTCCGCGAGCGGCGTCCGTAATTCCGCTAAATGCACGACCAGTGCATTATTCAAATTTCATCGCGTTCCGCACGTGTACACGTGTATACATATTCTTGGCAACAGATACGAGCGACTCCTCGAATTACAATATTCGCGAGCTGAGATTCGTCTTCGCGCGACGATACACGGAAATCATGGGTAGATCGTTAGATGAATCACCGAGTAGTGGTCACGATGGATCCATGGCACGGGACGAAATAGAAAAACGGCGATCGGCATGCAAATACGAAAGTGAGAGGGCCTGGACTGCATAAAACGAGACGGGCGAGAGTGTTTCCTGTTTGCGAAGCATCGCGCTGAGGAAAATGGTGGGTGGCGATGCCTGTCTCATACCGTTAAGGTCAACGTACAAACACAATCAACGGCTTCCCTCTTGCATAACTCTTAGAAGCGATATAGGCAGGTCGTAAAATCGATCAGAAGTTAGAATTTGCATGTTTCGAGAATCAAGTCGAATAATTTAAGACCATTTAATGGACGAAAGGCCTAAGAAATATCGGGTGAACAATAAACAATGTCGCCAGAAAGCCTAAGACGGGCGACAGGCCCGTATCGTCTTTCAATCGAATAGTTACGCGGAAAAAAGGCCTACGTGACTCTGGCCACGAACGGTTGCGGAATACGTGCGTGGTGGGGCTATGAGAAAAGACAAGGGGATGCGAAGGGAGAAAGACGAATTAACAGTCAGTGTGAGTTGAGAAGTCAGAGTGTTGTCAGCGTTGTCGAGAGAGTATGGTCCGCGTGAAAGAGAACGTTGTAAATTAACTATATAGTTGTCTTACTTATAGCACATTACTGTATTTAGTTCACGTTACATAACCATCGTTTCCTGTTTAATCAACACCTGTTTAATTCATAATAAATAAATAATAAATAAAATCCTATAGTATTTAAAAATATTTTTATGTATATAATACAGAATATAGAGTCAATTAATCGCTCAAAATCACTCGCTATAAGAATGTTCGCTACTCGTACGCTACGTATTGCTTACGTTCGCTCGATACCCACTATCCTAAAGATCGTGTTCGTTTGTTTATACTGGTCAGAGGAAAGCTAAATTCGACTTCGGTTAACGGTTGCACGTAGCGGCGATATTGTTTTGTCCAGAGTTTGTTTACGTTTTGGTCGTCAAGACGGTGTCAATGTCCCGAGGCAAAACAACAACATGAGTCGCTCTTGATTCGCATCGTCTTCTAACTCGTATGCCGCTACAAGATTATACAATGAGAATTTAGAACTCGTTCCTTTGTAGCAAAATAGAATATTAATTATCAAAATACCATTTAACGGAACCGATCGATTATCAGAGTATCATCTAATGGATTTGAGGATGATTTCTTGTAACAGACACATTCAATGTTCTCCCCCTTATATGTTGTACGTGGAAACGATATAGCGAGGTCGTCGAATCGATCAGAAGCTGCAATTTATATGTTTCGAGGCCCAGACTAAGGTGATTTAAGACGATTTGAAAGATATTTAGAAACATAGATCTTGTTTAGGATCATACAATGTTAATTAACTCGTTGATGCCCGTGTGACCATCGGCGGGTCACTCGAGTTTGTTCTGTGGGGCGGCGTGCATCGCGATGGGTCACGCACGTATTTCATAAAATAGGTAGTACAAAATAGGTTTATACTATTTTATCTCAACATTATAACATATCTGTGATTTTTGGAAGTAGCTAGCATACACACTGGCCTTTTGTCAGTCCATTTTAAAAATTTGACACTATTCTCGTCGTGCATATTCCTTACACGCCCCGTCGTTCTCCGACGAACACGCATGACTATTCCTTTTTCCTGTACGGAATTGAAAAATTGTTTGATTCGTGCTATGAAGGTTTCTTATAGGAAAATGTTCACAGAATTGCGTACGACGGTCAGAATTCGCGTCAGACCTTTACTTTTTGAGAAAAATCGAAAAGAGTACAAAATTAGAGCCAAAGCCGATCCCGTCAGCTTTATTTAACATTTTTAGACATATGCAAATTAATATTGCCCAACTATTGTATATCAATATGTCGCGGCATGTAAACTTGAGACTTAGATTATAAAAGAAAAGAAGGTTGAATCGTAACGCAGCTATTAACTTTCTTTTATCGAACTTTATTATAAATACAATGATTTTAGAATGATATTGATATTGAAAGGCTGAAAAAAAAACTGCTCAAGATGGCTGAAGTCTCGGCTTATATAAGTTTTGGTTTGGGGATGATGTGCAAAAGAGTTCGAAAGACGGGCGTCGGTGTCTTATCTCTGATATGGATTAAGGTATGTCATAGGCTTGGTGTAGGTTATGATGATAAGGTAAGGTGGCGACGTGTGCAAAATAGTCTGAAACTCGGGAATCGATGTCTTATGCTTGTGTACATTAAGATGTGGTTGATGTTACACACGCGACGACGGAACTTTCCGGCGGCTTCGCGACACTTGGCAACAATGTATATCGCCGAAGCAAAGTGCCTAATGGGCCATCAATATCCCAACGGTCCTTCCGCCGAATGTTGGAGAAGTGGCAACAGTCGCAGACGCCTGACAAACGCGTAGATATAGTGGAGATATGGAGGGGCACCAAAACAGCGCTTGTTTCGAACAGCGAAGTGCGAAGGGTCTAACGTAACAGCGAAGCAAACACATTCGAGAAGCGTGATTGTTAATTCTTGATCGTTAATCGTTGATTATTGAATGTTAATTGTTTAATAAACTTTTTTGTTGAACATCAAGAGTATTTCTTGGGGCATTTACATCCAATATCACTTCAAATGCATTAGTTGAAGTCCACGGAATTCATGAACCCAACAGGAATCGCATAGCTTTTGTAATTTTGCTATAAATTGAGGTCAAAGTTAAAAAATTGCGGCCATGTCGAGCAGTCTAATCTGACGCTGCGCCGCCCTACGAAGCAGACTGTATATTCGGGTGCTTCCTGAGAAAGAGAAAGCCATGAATATCAGCGCCGGCGTCAACGTGTTAAGATATACATAGTTCTTGCTTTGTAGCAGATCAGAATACCATTTAATGAAACGATCGACTGTCATGGCATCGTTTAGTGAAATTTAGGGATACTCTCTTATAAGAAGAAAGAAATTGTTACATTTTGATTGAACAATTGCTATTTTTGTTTAATATCGATATTCGTAATATAATCTAAAATGATTGCATATGATAATAAGGTTGTACGATTAGCTGAACAGTGTGAATCATAATTGTTTCGGATAACTGAGATTCCACTGGCATATCTAACAGAATTCGCTGCTTTGCCTCTGTAAAAAGAGTATAATTCTAATTCCTTTGTAACTTACATTCAGAAAACTTCAGTTTTATCGTTGAACGCTAACAATGAGAAAAATTGATTTTGAAAAAAACTTGTAGGAGTACTCGCATGCACTCATCAGTCTAATTATCGAATTAAGATCACAATTTCAACTAAGGCGTTCACTCTGTAATTAGCATTCCTCGCCATAGATTTTTTTATATTCTTACTCTCATTAGGAATCGGCTCGCTAATTACGACGATAGTTATTCTTAGAGAATAAGATATAATGAACGTATAAATTGATAGGAATAATAGATAGAGAAAGTGTGAGGTGTAATCTATCGGTGATCAGCGAGGGAAGGTTCGTTCAAACAATAGCGCCAATTGTTTCCAAAGGAAGAGTTGATGAAGCGACTTGTCATGAATCGACACGAGCATAGATAGGACATGTAACCGATATTTTGATAACTATCTACAAGAATACTTCAAGATAAATTAAAGTAGTTATTTATAGAGCGAATAATTTAACATATCGAAACACTGTGTGCTCCCACGCATGTCCGCGTTCTTCGTGCAACATGATGATCCGATGATCAGAAGTAGATTGAAAGATCCGGCGGCGAGATGCCCGCGGAATTCCCGTAATGGCACGAGCGCGGTCGCGACGAATCGATCGGAGCCGAGTCTCGTTTAATCTCTAGGAACGCGTTAAATCCAACTTCTGACTATAGTGACATTACAGCATCAGCATGAATTTCCATACTGTAGAGAGAGAGAGAGAGAAACACCCGTATATCATTGTACATCATTTGAAAATACCTGTGTCCCATTAGTATCAGATAATACTAAACTATATTTCACTGTATAGCGTATCAAGAAAATACCATTCCATCCGAACAAGCATCCATACGTTGTACCGCAAATTACAACTATTCTCCAGGAAATCTTTAAGCCGATCGTCGATCCCCGCTACAATTATCGTATTAAACGAAACTCTGTATCGATCGGCGTATTAGCATTACAATGTATCATTAGGATGAGTGGCGCGTTATTCGAATAATTTTCATGTTCGATGCGTTACCACGGCCCGGTTAGAAATTTCCTGGAATTATTCTCGATCTCACGGTAATCGTTAAGGTTTAACGAGCATCGATACTAGTACGCGAACGTTTTCGGAGAGTCAGAATGTCTCTATTAAAATTCCACCATTGTTCTTTACGAGCAGCCAGACCTGGATGCTTCGGTGCGTGAACAGCGAACACACTCGACCCGTACTTACTCGCTTCCTTACCGTACGATCCGCAATGTCACGGATTACTACAATATAATACGTAACGATTATTGTCTACCGTCTGTTCATCCCTCTTCCTATTATTACACGTCTTTATAGACACGATCGTTCCATACTATTCGATAGAATTTCAGATATTTAACGACTTTTGTGCTGGCTGGAGTTTGACGTAGACTCTTTTTTCGAAAGGACAATTTTTTAATACGAGGAAGATATTACGAAGAAGTCGTATGCAATGCATCTTCTGATGAATAACATTTTGACTAATAGGATAATCAGATATACAGACTCTGATGAAAGTAGCTACATCGTTCTTGAGATGTTTCATTCGTCAGACAGTTTGTCACAACACGTACACTGTAATCATATCCTTACTGGTCGTTCAGTTGCAAGATAAAAGATAGTAGAGAATGCCACGTACTTTCTCTTTCTTAGACTAATAAATTTCATTTTCGCACTTAAAGGAAATATTTTATTGCTGTTTCTTTGGCATATCTAATTTATTAGAATGACTAAGTAATAACTTTTTCGCATCGCAGTCATTTTAAATAGAATAAAATTTCTTCGATACTATGACAAACTTAATAACTAAAGATATTAATGGATTTACGGAAGTATGTCATTTGTTTCTTAAGAATTCAATAATAATCATGTACTTATGTAATGAAATTAAGAAGTTTAAAAAAGGTGGAGTTGCATCAGTTTGTCTTCTAAGAGACTCAACAGTCATCAGTCGCCTCGAGACATTTCATGATACACAATCGATTGCTTTGGTGCGTTATGGAAAAGTTACACGTATCGAGTGTTGTATTGCGATTGTTCAAGCGTATTTATACAAGGTCCCGTTACAATTTACTGTTCCGACAGTCTTATTTATTTCATGTCAAAGCACTTCTCGCATTCCATTAGGGAAAATCCGCGGTACACAATAGAAGCTAATGCGCGGACGGTTCACCGGATAATTTCATAAATTAAACATTTCTCCCAGCCGGTAAACGAACAAAGAATCGATGTCTCGTTAGGGAGCAGCGTGCGAGTGCTTAAGTATACGTATTCCGTAACGGGAACCACTGTACGGTGTCCCAACGAAAAATTCGTTGATCTTTATCCATAGAAGCGAGTAAGAGTGGAAACCAGCAAGTCGCAGAATGGGACGAGAATTCCCAGGCTGGTTTCAATGAGGTTCGCCCCTCGTGCGATTTGTTCACTTCTGTCCCGTTGCTGTAACTGTTGTTCCTTGGATTTTCGTTTGTCAAATTACGTTGTGTGTACACACTGCAAAATTGAAAAGAAATAACATAGAAATGGATACGAAGAAGACGAAGAGGATTCGGGAGCAATCGTATGATTCAATACAGGAATTCTTCTGTAAATAAGATTCCAGAGAGCAGATTCTTCCTTTGGAGCGACTATCCTTACGGAAGGTGCTTCTGTGTTCGAGCGACATTGTTTTGGTAACACTATAAACATTTGCAAAGGAGACACAGACCATTAAAGGTCCGTTCTGTGGATTGGAAATGTTATGATGCGTCTAGCTCTCGCGAATTGTTTACATATTGCTCGTGGCTATGTTGGTGAAATATAGTTCTCTGAAGCATCTATGCCAAAGCTCTTGCGAACACGATAGAGTGTATACGATATGAGATATAGATATGGAATATCTTCGTAGATTTCGAGAACTATCCGTAAGTTTAGTAGCGAAGAAGTCGTAAAATGGTCGTAAAATACTTCCGAACATCTTACGAGCGCTCCTTACAAACAGTTTGCTAATGAGTACACGCCAGTTTCCTCAATTTTTTATCGACCTCAATTTCGTTTCACTATATTTTTCAAACCTAACTTTTATTTCAAATATAATGAAAAGATCAATTTACTGTATCATTTACAACCATAGATATAAACATTTATCGATACTCGCCCCTTACCCACCATTAAAAATAGCCATTCGAGCGCTACCAAACAATCTTCAAAAGTCAACATCTATTCAACTCTTCGATCTTGATTTTTCTATCGGATTATAGTTGCTTCTACGACCGCTCGTTAAATTGACCACGGGGCAGCATCTTTTACGACGATCGCTACTCCGAGAGCGGAAGACTCTTTGCCATCCCAAAGGCTATCCCCAGTCGTTCTCTTGAGCCCTTTCGTTCATCCGCGAGCTTACGATGCCGACAGAGGGAGACCGGGCCTCCTTTTACGAGGGTCGAGAGCTTCCCTCGATTCCTCCTATTCGAGCTCGTGTCTTGCGGTTCTCCCATGGTGGAAAGCCGATCGTTAAACGACCGAACGATCGACCATCGTCCTCGCCATTATGTTCCACTGAGTAATTTTCGTCGCGCCGCGCCGCGCCGTCTCGATCGCAACGAATAAACCGTCCTCTTCGACACCCGCCCTCCATCTTTTCAATTTTACGACTGCTCTTTCATTTAGTCGTACGTTGTTTTCTCTTCGACTTCCTGGTTCCCTTAATAAACACGTGTGGCAGAAGAGAATTGAAAAGAGAAGGAAAACGCCCTGGTATTTTAGTTGGAGGAAATTGTGGTTGGGTTAGGTTTGCACAGTAAAATGCTAAGCAGTTTAATGCGTATCGTTAGGTTTCCCGGCGCCTGTGTTTCCTATAATAGAACGAACAGAGATAATTTGGATCGTGTTCCATGTTATCCAATGTTCGTCATTGTTACAGAAATAAAGAAAACTCTGCTAAAACGTGGAGGTAATGGTCGTTGCGTGGAGTATCGTAAAACGTGAGCCACAGTTACGTAACTTACGCAGAAAAGGAGATCGAACGAAAGATCCTATCCAACAGGCAAATACTCTTTGTAGAACAGCTTGGCAAAAAGCGGAAGCAATTGGAATGTTTTGCGCGGTTTCACGGCCGCGTCGCTTCCGGCCAATCGCGGCTCCCGAAGTTGCCGCGTAACCATTACATGCGTTATCGGTCTCTCAAAGGAAAGCAAAATGCAATTGCACGAAAAGAAATTAAGCAAGAACGTCTAAGAAGCTTTAATTGTTCCGCGATGTCGTGAATCCCTTAAATCATCGATCAAAAAATATATTAGGTATAAAAAGTAGAAATAAAACAATGTTTTCATTCAACATTCTTGGCGAGGAGTATTAAAGGCACGGAGAGGATGCAACTATGTCTTCCTGGTGAAAAATAGCATGGAGAATATCAAACAACCCCTGGATGATAGGGATCTGAATAAAAACAACATATTTCCATAGAATTCAAGATCGATCTCCTTAATCTGCTCGACCGATCTTCGACACGGCGTGACCGTGCACAAGATCATCAGCTCGATCCCCTGTCGTCGTATACAAGACACATAGCGTAGAGGGGATGAAAATCACGGAATGGTAAAGAGAATCGGATGATCGTAGGAAGCGGAAGTATGAATGTTGTTGTAGCTGGATCAGTTATAATCCTGTAGGTGGAACTTTATGCTGTGCCGGTTTTATGCGTGCAAATGCTGGTATGCACCGAGTTGGAAGGCCGAAGAAAAGGGAAAGAAAGAAGAGAAGGAAGACTGTTTTCCTATTATCCAACCACCGTCAGTTTCCAGGTATAACAGGCTACCGAGAATCAGTTCAGGAAGCAGCCCTCGCCGCGGGTCGCTTCTCCTTGCTCTCGCCGCTTCCGTGTTCCTCGCTCCCTTGTCCAAGTCTATGTACGATATTTTTTCCACCCGTTTCTACTCTTCCATGCTCTGTCTGTACCATTTCGAAATTACGACACCACCGTGGATGCCAGTTATTACACCAACCGGACTCTTTCAACGATTTTTCCATCGCGTTGAGAAGGCGAACTTAGACTCTATGTCGAAGAATATCCTGGGTAAGAAGAGGGAGCACTCGGTGTACAACAATGACGATTTTCTTTTGTCATGATGAATTCTGATTTTCAAGAAGTTCTTGGAATTTATGACATATGAAGCTTGAGGCCTTCGGAAAGACTGCAGCTGTCAGAGATCAAAATTTCAACCCAGAGAATCCTGGTATTCAACGATTTCAAAACTGAAAATTAAGCTCAGTTTAACAGTACTCCGTCGAATAAATCGTTAAATAAAAACTGTTGATGTTAATGCGATAATATCATAAGATGAAATGCTGATAACAAGAGGTTACGTGTAACTACATATCCCCATGTAACTGCAATGATGGAAAACTACATATAACTCTGATCAACCATACCAATCACCTCGCGTTCCTTCATCCACTATCTCTGACATGGTCTCTGCTATTAAATACAAAATGATTGACAAGTACACGGTTCCGTAGCATCGTTCCCATTATTTATCGCACCCGGTTCGACCGGTCACTATTCCACTGTCACCCACGCAACAAGTGCATCCTACGCGCATTCCGTTCGAGTTCGTGGTGTCAACAACAAACGGAAATGCTGGCTTCACCAATGGAAGACAACCGTTAGCTCCGGTCAAGTCACGGATGACCTTATTTCGATTCGGTTCCCGGATCATTCTGATCTAAACGATTTATACTGTCACCATTGAAGTCCAAAAGCACTGATTCCTATAAGGTTAACCCTACGGATATCTAGTTGGTTAATCGAATTGGTCAATGTCGATAGATAAACGATTCTTTAACAGTCACGCACGAGTTCATCGATCCTGAAGTGATCGAAAAGAAAAAAAATGGTATGACTGGCCGTTCGAGCAAAGACCTGATCGTAATTACGACCGCGCAGAGTCATGCTCGCCAAGATGACACTCGATGCCGTTGTCCTTCCATGAGCAAACGCGACCTGCCTTGAGAAACAAGGAAAGGACTGTCCTTCCTCTAGAATCCGTCAACTACTCTATTTACTTCGGAGTTGAGAATTTCTTTGAAGCTATTTGGTGGTTTCCGTTTATCCACTGAATGTTTTGCTTTCTAATGAATGAGTTACACGAAAATATGCAATCACAGATTATTGGACAACTGTAATTGTTTATTGAACACTTGTTAGAATTATACTTGATACAGGGATTGTAATGAAAAGTGTCAGAGATTTTAAGGATTCGGAAGAAATTGGAGATGGAGATAGGAAAAGTGGTCACATTCGTGGAATTATGGAAGACACATAGCAATCTTATGACCTAGGGATTATAGGATAACGCTCCTTAAACATTTTTGTTCATACCAAAAGATAGAGACTCGGTTCTTCAGAAGATACAGAGCAAAAATGTTTCAAGATTACAGTGATTCAAAGGAGAGTACGTTGCAGCTTATACAGCTTCTAATATATGAGCGGAGAGAGAAATATTTGAAAGTTTGACATTGTATCCACTTTTCTAACTAAATTGAAATATAAAAATTAATCAATGCGTTCAATTTGTACCTCAAATAAAGAGGAAATGACATTATTTTGTAAACGTTATATAAAAATTCGCAAATTGACAATTAATGTTTCACGTTTCCGAACAAGATCAGACTGTGTAACGTAGAAGTTGCCTAGTGGGCGTTATAAATATTTATTAGGTAATTCCTAACAATTAACTTTATCTAAATACGTATACTCAAAATCTCAATCGCGTGCAACGTACGCGTTAACTACGGTTAGTTCACGATTTTTATCGAGTAGCTGGCGCACGAAGCGCGTAAACGATCGGAAATCATGACGGCAGGATGTATAAAGGAACCACCGGTAAGCTAAAATAATTACAAGGAGTGTCTAAAATAACAGTGGTAGACAATAATCAGCAAATTCTACTAACGTTTGTAATTGCAAACATCTCACTTCCCATTCTCGTCTCACATCCTCGTTCTTGATAGTTTTTCAACCAAGTCGGAATCACGAAGCTACATTCCACCTCTTGTCGTTTTTATTTCACTAAGGCTACGAAATGAAGTAGGAATCGCGTGAAAGATAATCTTTGTATGTATATCTCAGTTCGAAATGACATTCATGCGCAGAAAAAGCTGTGCCATTTAGAATGCAAACGTCAGAAAGAGATTATTACGCGTGAAAGAAGAAATGTCGTAGAAGATCGATCATTACATGGTCACACTTAAAAAATCAATATCCTGTTTTCCTTTCTCGTCATCCGATTATTTCGATACAGCAGAATTTCTCTGAATATCCAGGCAAATCCTATTTCACGTTCATTATACGCTTAAGGTGTTGCATATTATTTTTTTACCAAATATATAAATAAACATAATCGTAACAATCGTGTCTCATTAAAATGCTAATGAAATTTCAAAATGTTTTATGTAACACATACAATATGATCGTACAAGTTTTCTATGCGAGTGTTCTAATATTCTTATGAATTAATATGTAACTAAATGATTACAAAAATTACGAGTTCGTACATCTGAAGTTGAGCATTATTTTGGTTCTGCATTGCAAATGATTATACTAGCCATATCTTTTAGATATAAAGTTTATAGACATTGATCAGTGAAAAGAAAACAGCAGAAGGAGAGAGGACAAGTTGAGCAGATTGCAAGGAGAAAAAAAACGAATAAGATAAGTTCATGTAATTAAACGCTTATGAGATTGCAAGGTATCCTCGTCATTATCATCAACGTGCACGTGGGCAAAGGCTCATGGTCGGGAGCAACACCGTGGCGATTATGAGTTTTTCGTTCGTTTACACCAAACTATTACGTTAGCATGACATAATTTAGTACGTTTCGTCGTAACAGTTCCTAAGTGGTTGGCGCAGTTGGTTTCTGGTTTGAAAATTGTCATGGTTAATAAGGGCTTCCTTCCTTTAGAGAATTGAACTCACCTTTTTTTAACAACTCATCGTGCTTTGTTTTAAATTCTCGTTAAATATTTTAAGAAGTTATTATTTATTTGTATAAATTAAATATTTTTAAAATTATTCTTTATTTGTACATAAATCATATAGGTATAAAAAGTTCATGTAATGGTTCTATTGTCAGAAAGTACTAAATACCAAGTACTAATATATGACTGATATACTACTGATATAGCACAGTAACACTACCAAGTTGTAACAATATTACATCGTCGCGACGTAACAAGCCAATTGTAGTTACCTAATCGTAGTCGCAGGGACCATTGTGAATTTTGTCGCCTTCTTACGATTTAACGGCACAGCCGAAGTTCCAGCTAGTTGAACATCGTAATAGAGCCAGGCAAAAATTCATATCTCCTAACCCAAGCTCAGTGACAAGTGGCCTTACGGTTCTTTTCACTCTCATCTACGACAGACAACGTGTCGTCTAACTCATACTTCCGATACTTTCTCTTCCATCTACATTTTTTATCCAATTATTATCAAATTATCAAATTATTAATCCAGCTTCCTTCCACATCTAAGTCTCACTGTCTCATATAAAAAATCCCATATTTTCTTTCTAACATTGAAAGTCTATTAAGTAATAATTTTTTAACTCCTTTAATTGTTTTAACCCCTAAAGTTTTTGTTAAATTGCATTCGAATGAAAATTTAAGAATTATGTGTCAGTAGAAGCGAATGTGTTAACTGCAACAGTTTGAAGCATAGCGCACGAACGATCAATACTCGACAAAATCCATAGCCATTCCAAGAAGCAAATTAGCCGAATGTTTTCCGAGTTCAACGATCGTCGAGTATCTCCTTTCGTCACAGAATCTTCTACCAAGAGGACTCGTTCCACTGTTCGACATCGAAAGAATGCCAATAAGCGCTCAATCGAGCTGGAGAGACCAAAGACCATTCAGAGAGCAGGATCGATTCTCTATCGGTATCCAAGGAAGCAAATTAGTCGCGTCTTCTACGCCCGCTTCGATACCCTGCGTCGTGGTGTCGTACTTCAAAGCGAAATTATTCGCGGAAATACTACGTGGATGGCTCGAGGACACGCCTGCAGTCATTTTCCATTGACGTCTACTCGAACGCAATCGAATCGCGATTATTCGTAGATGTTCGTGCGTGTCAGTATTATATGAGAACTTGAAGCTTCGAGTATTCACAGCGATCATACTGCCAGAATGGTCAGGTTTTCTGTTATCTACCAGGGAACTCAGGAAGTGAAAGCGACAGACCTTGAGGATGGCATGAACTACATAGAGAAAATTCAGTTGCTTTCAATGTTGTGTGATAGTTTAGGGAATTCGAATGTCTGTCTGAATGGATTATTGAATTTCCAAATACGTAGAATATTCATTAGATATAATCACTTTTATTTAAGAAGCATTGGTAGTTCACAACATGAAGAATTCAATAGTTACTATACAAGATACAGAAACGATTTTGAAAATTCTTCTATATTTTCGCCTACGTTAGACGTCTGTCCTCCTATAATATTTAGAAACTTGGTAAGAGAAGCTGGCTATCATTATGCCCTGCTAATTTAAAGGAGTATCATTTTCTCATTCGGAGAAAAATTGCTATTTTCAACCGAAAAATGATCACTTAATTATATACCAGGAGACTTAAAATTTCCCATACAAGATTGATTACGTTGCAAGAGAATATATCGTAATTTTTGTGAATGTGTCGTGTACCTTTATTATTATTTCAATAAATACTAAGACACGATCCAAGAAGAAACTTTACGATAAGTCAAATATTAAAGTGTCTAATGCTTTCCAACTTCGATCTTATGTTACTACACCTGTAGCGGCACATGAGCTAGAGGTCAATTCAAATCATGTTATTGTCTCGCCTCGGAGTATCAACATCGTCAGAACACACACATGTTCGGAATTTTGAGTGGCCGTTCGTTTATGACACGGGCAGACCCATTCCCTTGTTTAGGAAATTCCGAATTACATGTCCTCCTCGAGCTGTAAACCTGACTAAACTCCGAGGTCAGGTAAAAAACCCCGGGAAGGACCAGCCGGCAGGGCACGATGGAGAGACAAAACCCAACTGCTGGTAGGGAGAGTCAGAGAACCGTAGGAAGACAGTTCATCAACAGACATCGTGAAATACTTCGCTACCAACAAGATCTTACCACCGCCGTGCATCACATCACACGTTACGTTTATACAAGTTTAACACAGTGCTGGATTGCTCTATCACTCGATATATTAAACCACCTCCACCCTGAACGTTCATTCATTCGAGGTACGCGATATCGACCGATCGGTTTGATCCGACCGGTTGCTCTTTAGCCGACAATTCGCAACACGTACATACTGTAATAATAAGCAAACTCCGAGCAAAAGCGATGTTGCCGCTACGGACGACCGTGAAACAAAGACGAATTTAAATTTTCCGGTATACCCCGATTGGTGTAAATAAACGAACGCGGTCGTAACGTGACCAGTTTACCAGTCTCAGTCTCGAGCGATCTTATTAGCGATCTATAGTGTTTAACGAATCTGTTAGTACCGAGCGTGTTGGCGAACATTCTCTGTATTTATTAATTATTTTTAAATACATTTGACGGTTTCAATATCTCGTCATTTAAAGCACACAACCATCCTCTACACACCCATATACATATAATTTCATAATACCGACGTGAAATCTTTTTCATCCATACGACGCATTTCCTCGTGATCGAGGTCGTTTACCGAATAACTGCAAAGCGTCCTATCGATAATGATCCACTCGATCACACCACAACGATCATAATAATTGAACCGCTAGTTCTGCATGCAACAGAGACACGCGAAAAACAGCTTACGCTATTTGCCGACAAATAGCCTGAGATGAAACCGAGGAACGTGGGTTGATAGGATTGGCCAAATGGTTGTAGTAGATTTTGATGGGACGATTGATAGACGTCGTTACGGGGAAGAATGACATAATAGTGTTTATCTGGATCATTTGTTTGCAGTAAAAATCTAGCTCCTCTGTATAGAGATAGTTGATTAGAATTATTTTCATTCGAACAGCGGGTGATATACATATATGTGAAAAGAGTCGGAGTTAGGAGCGTATAATGAATCTTCACGTGAATTGGCCATCGTTGTTATGTACTATAGATGATAATTATTGATACAAACAGTGATTATTACAGAGTTTAACGAGTAATAGCGGCGATTGGATAATCGAGATGTCGATGACAATGAATTTATGAAACGGGATGACAAATGCGATTTGCTGTCACTCAACGTACTTGTCCACCGTACAAATAGAACTCATCTGACTGCCTCTCAGTCCAAGTGGAACTGCCCTTATGTACTCCTCTCCGTACCTCTCTGTACCCCTCGGGTTGATCTTTGTTTTTAAGGAGGGCTATTTAATTACTCCATCCTCTGTTAGGTACACGTCCCTCTCGTGACCCTGGCTACGTTCAGCGACCCGTTACATCACTTCGAGCCCAAGCTCATTGTCATAGATCTCGGGCAAGCATAATTGGATTAAATTATAAACAACTGTTTCTCAGCTTTTATTATTTAAATGCAGCTATAATAAAGAATCTGGACTAAAGTATCGGGGACCTTCCCAAAGGCCCCGATATCCTTTCATCTCCGACATATATAAATTAATTATTGCGTGAAAAATCTTAGCTAAACAAAGTAATGTATTCTATATGTATTTTTATTGTATAGTTAAGAGTTTATGATTCTACAGTTAAGGAGCACGCTTTTTTGAATCGTGTTCAAGCGTAACAAAAACAGAAACTACCATTCAATAGACTGTCTAATACTAAAAATATCATTGACATATCTTCTACTTATTAAGATACATAAATTTGAGATTCAACTTACCACAGATTGCTTCTTTAACAGACACTGACTTTCTTTAGAATTGAAAGGTATACGTCTCTAAGGCGTATCGAAACGTATACAAAATCAGAAAGTAAACAACGAATTACTACGACTGCTGTACATCTTCCCATATATTAGTTCTCGCGAGAGCCAAGAAATCACGATCTTGACGCCAGTTTCGCCCTCGCCGTGTGCCCACTGGGGTCGCAAGGGTCGTGACTGTAACGCGCAGTTGCTCGGTCACGTTTGGCTATCGTTTCCCCGTTATATGCATATCAATTTAAGTCCACTTGCGGCACAGGATCCATTGCGCTCAATTTATTATGATCCTGGTCCCAAGGAGTGGCCGAGGTCGCATTTTCAGCGTGGGCGGGGATACGTTGGTTCATTTGGCGAAATACTCGAATCCTGACACTCGATATTACGCGAGGTGCATAGTTGCGTCGTTTCTCACACACAACGCTGTTCGCTAGATTCGAGACATTAAATCGAGCACTAGCAGCGATAAGTTGCGAGAAATGGCCAATGCATTTCGCTTGGTCGATTGGCTCGCTGTTCGGTTGCTTGTGCGAGTAGTGGAATGCGAAATTCGTTGAAAAGAGTACTTTATAGAAGACGAAGAATGGAGTAAATGGGAAAAAATTTTCGATGTTAATTAAGATTTGTTTGGCACGTAATGGACCTACGTTTGGTGGATTTCAGTTTTAATCTGCACATATGTAGAATATGGAAAGTAACATCTTTATGAATACATCCAATTAAAATTATTTAATTAAAAGTTATCAAAGTAGAATGATCCATTCTTGCGGCAAAATGATCCTGTGCGCGTTAAATTATTATCAACTTCCACTTTATTTTAACATTTTATATCACATTTTCCTTATACCTACGTACAGTGATTATTATGCAGCATTACATATATATATATTTTATCAAATATTTAGAAATATTTTAGAAATATTTTATCAAATTCAGTTAATATTCAATATCATACTTCCCTTGTTAGAAGAAATTTAACTGTTTAATTGTATAAAATTATAAATGAAATTCTTCCACTGGAATGCAGTGATTGCAAGACACGCTAGCTGGCTACCGTTTTCTGCAAAATATCTTAATAATTCCTCGAAAGGAAAGTCTCCCGGTTGTTTTTTAAAGTCTCCGGCAACAGAGTCAAGGAGGCTGTGTTTGTACGGATGCAACCGATAGAAATAGCGTACCGGTGATCGGTCAAGATTTGCACATTTTGCTGGCGGAATTGCAAGGCGAAACCGACCTATAAATACACGTTTCAACTGCCACTTAAGATTCCTAGCTGCCCTTTCTCTATCTTCCTCTTGGCTATTTCTCCACGTTCGAGTACAAGGAATCGAGAGAGAGAACAGGAAGCACCAGGAAACTGTTCTGCAGAAACAATAGCAACCACGTAAAAGCTCCCCACGAGAGAATTAAGCGAGGAGCTCGCCGAGATTAATGGATGATTCTCGTAATTGGACATAGCCACGAAAATCTAGCCGCAAGAACACGTATTTTACTTTGAAAATCCACTTTATCTCAATTTCTTTCACTCCGACTTGTAATTTCTTGCGAATGGCTCAGGCAAATTGTTTGATCAGTTTTTTTCTTCATTATGTCCACTGATAGTGAGCGAATAATCGTATGAAAGATAAAACGAGGTATATGATCTACTAAAGTTGATGAACTGAAACAAAGATAAATGAAAGAAACTGGATCTCGTCAAAGTGTTTGAAAGTTAAATCTGAAGCAACTTTAAGGAAACTGTTCAAATTGCCAATCTCATAAACATAATAATTTTTCAACTTAGGTACCATCACGTGCGATTTCCTTTCTGTTAAAAATAGATTATTATATATCATATTTACATTCACAAGGAAACTGAAACTGATGCAATGAAGACTGAGTTTAATCAAAAAATTCTTCATTAAGGAACAACACAGTTAACAAGTTAATTGACTAACAATTGTTTTGTATCGCTTTTTGATGTCGTGCTACAGAGAAGAAAATCGCTTATTATCTTAACACGTCAAGGAGTTTGAATCAGTTCCAAGGAAAAAGCACAATGAAATTGTCTTCATGGTAAGGATCGGCGAAGAAGAAAGGGAATCCGAACTTCATTCTTTTTACTTCGTTTCTTTCTTCGCTACAAGAATACGTAGGGTACCTGTCGCGGATTAGCAACAAGTTAATCATCTGGAACGCGCGATCAGAGCAAAAGCTGAAAACAAAAGCGTAAGAAAGAAATGTAGACAAAAGACGGAGACATCGTATCCGGAAGACGTTGGATTTTTACGCGACTTTTGCGCGTTTTACGCTTCATGAAACAGCTCTTTCAGTATTTCAACGTGGCGTGCACTGTGAATCAAGGAGACTCGTCCGTGTAATTCGCAATATGTCTATCGAACGACGTTCCATTCGAGGCGTGGTAGAAAAACGTACTTTTACTCGTGAAAAATGTCTTGTTTTTTATCTTCCTACCAGTGCGCGTCGTTAACCAATCGTAAAAGGAGCAGAACTAGGGGCGTTTCCGTGTTTTTAAACGAGAAATCTGAATTACACGTCCTCGATCTCCCGTTGAGATTGATCAAGATATAATTCGTCACAGTAAGCGGGGAAGAAACTAAAGAAACATGATGTCCCTATCTGTAGGAAAACACGCATAACATCGCGAAGAATTGGAGCTCGTGCTAAACGAGCATACACCACTTATCGATATTTATCGCGGGCATCGTAAAAGCAGCGACTACATTCCACAGATGGCACCTTCTTCCGTGTCGGACGAGTTTTACGCTGAAAAATTCCGGCCTTTACGTCGAATTCAAGTACATACACGTTTCTCGTCTTATTTCTGCACACTCATAAAACCAGGAAGATTATACGCTCCGTAGAAGACGCGTGTGTTTTTGCCACCTCGAAAATGACATTGTGTCGATTGATACCCTCGTTTCTTCGCAGTTGTAAATCTATTCGATTTACGACCGATCGGGGGCTGGAATCGAAATACGGCCTCGCTAGGTCGCAAGGAATTTTTACGGGAGCCAATTAGCCAGTTAGTAGTACCAGTCGACCGGAAGAACCGACCCCATTATAATTTCTGATCGTGGCTCAATCTGCAAGATCTCAGACTCAGCTTCCGGGATTACGATCCCGCGTTGGTTGACAGGGACGTCATAGAAAGATATGGCGCTCGAGATAGGAGGTGGATAGGAGCTGGAGAACTAGCTGTAAATTAACCGCACACCACGGACCCGATGTATTCGTCGCTTCGTGTTCTTCTTCCTCCGGCAAGTCCGTATCTGTGCGCATGTTACGTTAGACGGGTATAGCTCGTGTATCGAGCTGCGTATACCACGGAAGGACTGCAGAGTATCCCGTCACGATTTCAGATACCTCGTACGCAACCATCTAGCCGATCGTGCGCAGCATTTTTCTCGTGAGATTTGTATCGTTGCACGAATTCAAGGTTCCTGTGTCTCTGTGTTACGTCCAAGTATTTGAGTGTTTAGTAAAGAATAGAAGATTTTTAGAATTTGTACATATGGGATTTCAGAATATTAAAGAAACTATATCCTTTTATCTGACGATGGTTTTTCTTTCCTATCTTGTCATTTGTTCCTTTGTATCTATATTTTGCCATTATCTTAATCAGAATTGTTTGACAATTTTCGATGAATTGCATTGTGTTCTGTTATGAGTAGCTTTGGATGAAAATTAATTAATCATTTCTTCCTAAACGGTCTCTGATGTGTAAGAGGTTTGTATTAGATTTATTGACTTTATTGAAACTGTAGAAGAATCATTTAGGGTATCTAGTTTGAAACCCTAGCAAGTTTCCTTATCCTCTTTGTCATCAGGACATCAACTTTCTCTTTTGTTTCGATATTACGTATACTTTTCAATCAATCTACCTCAAACGCTTCTAACAACTTCATCCATTTTTTCCTCTCTACACGTTTTATCCACATCCGCGCAATTATATCAAAGTTAATGCTTAACATATTACTACAAAATAACTTCTTCTCCGCTTTAATCCTATTTTCTTCGTTCTAAATTTACTAATACATATTACAGTTTCCAAGCTTCTATATGAATGATCTAAATTAACCGATATTCAAGGCTGTAATTACTCGATAGCTTAGCGTGTTTGTATTTCACTTGGTTTCTCGCGGAACGTGTAACGCAACTTTCAGATGCTAATGATTCAATTTCTCAACGCGTATCACACGATCGTATATACACAGGCGCGTGTCAGTTTTAATTACTAATCTCCTTTCGCGCACGTTCCCCCGTTATCGATATAGTTTAGGCGTACGCGTGCGTAAATTACCATTAGATCAGATACATCTTTTCCCTGGATCTTTCCTTATCTCTGGCACATTCAAACCAAACGCTCGATTTCTTCGCAACGCTGTGGTTAATGTCCCGTTTGATCGCTCGACGAACCGACCGACGACGATCGATCAAGAGATCAAGGCCAACGCTACGATCTGCGAGATCGATCGTTTTTCCATTGCCTCGGACAACCATCGTTTCCCTGATCCACTTATTACGCCACCTTCCGTGCGCCTTCACCGGTAATAATTACCTAATTATTATCCACTCAATAAGAAATGTTTCTTGCCCACAATCGTAAACTTGTGTACGTTGCACGGCAACATCGTCTACGTTGCGATTAGTACGGTCATCAAAATAATTTTTTACAATCCCGAACGAGGTGCATGATTGATTAAAAGAAGATACTATTTTTGAATGTAACTAATAATCGAATCGTTTTGTTGATATAATGTTCTGATTTTCCGTAGACATTCATCAATGACGATATGAAGGAAAGATTTGCACTATGTCATTCGTGGAAATGTTGCACAGCAGAATGTTTCTTACTGACGTAATCGTTCTTTACAAATCATTTATTTTCGAAGTAAAGCGATTCGAACGAAAGTAACGTGTCTCGCCTATGTATTTATGGGAAATAATATAAAAATGTATAGATTGCACATAATGTTAAAAATGTATAATATCAAGCATTCGTTGCAATGGTATAATATTCAACGAAATAATTCGTTATTTATTTTCTAGTAAAATGTAAAATTGCATAAACATCCACGGTCTAATTATAATATTTACAGCTATTTATAATATTTATTCGCTATAAATATATTAGTTTGCGTAAAGATGCACGGCTTAGTCTAACAATGTTTTTCACTCAATGAGAAATTCATATTTTTAATTTGTTAAATCGTCAGTTAGAAGACAAATAGAAAAAGATGATTTCCATCGTAGATCAGTCAACGAAAGTAAGGACGATGGTGGTATCTGAAAATACCAATTATTATTTACTTCGGCGCGAAACGATCGCAAGTTGTTGGAAGATCGAGAGGCAAGGGAAACGGATAATAGATAAACGAGATATGCGGCGTTTCACGGTCGATAATTCCGCCTCTAATCGATTATGTTATTTTTCATCCTTCCTCCCCTTCTGTTCGTGATCGAACAGTTCTCATATCGGCTGAGAAGATCGTTAAACGTATCGGCGAAAACGCTGGACGAACGATTATTCCTTATTTCCCGTAAATGAGCGGGCAATCAGCACTTTAATGCGATACCAAGGAATATTCCGCCGATCCCATCGATTCACCGCGTGGTTATTAATCCACTGTTTAATTGTTTCCTTTCCTAAACCGTTCTTTCGTACGAATTAACATTTTTTCGCGTTTTGTTTGGCATTTGAATTAAGATTATTCGTGTTTCGTAGCAACTGTCCCAAATATTCATACGTATATATTGAGATTTACTTTTAACACAAACGAAGCAGCTTTCTTAAGTAAAGAAATTATAGTATTAGATGTAAAGGATTATCAGTTACAAGATAAAGAATATATAATAAGTATAAGAAATACTAAATTCGAAAAGTACTATTTCCATGTAGGTGGATACAAAATATATAGCAATTAGTTAATCGAACATAATCAATAAAAAAGATGTTTTTCAAGAGGACGACGTACGAGTGCTTTGTAACGATGAAATATAGAAAAATACAAATGAAACACAATCTTCCTGTCATTTATTCTGTTAAATTGTTTTATAATGACGAAGAAAAATATTTTGGTATGTCTATGAACATTACTTGGAGGAGGAAACAATGAAGCTGTAGGATAAATAATAAACATTTGTCGAAAGACTAAGACACTAATTTATAAAATACGTACATTGTCCTTAAGCTCTGAACTTTCTAAACAGCTTTCTTACGCTTCAAATTCTTGAAACGAAGGCACAGCTTACATTTTCTCGTAAACAAGCGATGATAGATAATAGTATTCTAGAAAGGACATTTACCTTGCGAAAGGAAAGTTGCACCACCACGTGCACCACCAAGCGCGACGATCATCAATCTCGACGTTTAAAAAAACATTCAACCAATACGCATAATTTCTCGCGAGAAAGCTACCGTTTTCGGAAAGAACGACAGACTGCGTGACGAAGGTGCGGAAGAAATGAGAGAAAAAGAAGAGAAGATGCACAGAGTTCGCGGTGTGCACTGTTGATCGCGCCTGCTCGTTGTCAAGCGTCCCCTTAAGCAACTAGAGCGAAGTAATAAAAATAATCACTTACAATCTAAACTTCCAGTCCATCCTCGTGGCAGCCATGACGCGCTGCTCGGTTCCACGGACCTGCAAGACCTTCGTTCGCCCTCGTCGCTGAGAAACCAGTCCCTGGAAAGTCACTGGAACAGGGTCTCTCACGAATCACCAGTTGCACTGTCTTGCCTCTCGTCGAAATCGAAAGCGCTCGCTAACGTAATATCACGCGTGTCTGTGCACGTGTATACGCGCGTACGATATATATTAACGAACTATGTCTGTCGTTGGCCGCGTAGAACCCGTTCACCACCGGTTTCCGTTTAGCCGCGCCACGAACGGTCCGTTTCCACTGTCTGGTCGCGGCAGACGATCCACTTCCACTGTAACGGAAGGAGAAGAACACCCGACGTCGAACGAAACGTATCGCAACTATACGACTCTACCGATCGTATCGATCTATCGTCGACTACAACGTATCGGATTTTTATTTTAATAATATCTCTTTCCTTCTTCGTCGAGCTTTACAGAAATTTCCTTCTTTCTCTTACGTTCTTCGTGTTTGTAATTGGTGCACGAAACGAAGGATCGCTGAGTCTCGATATACGGTTGTGTTCTTTCTACTGAAAGACAAAATAGAAGCGCGCGTCAGTAGAGTAGCGATCAAGAGTAGAAGGATAAAGAGAAGAGAACGGGCTTCCTACGCGCGATGCACGAAAATGGAGCAACGTGCGTTCTGTGCCACTGTTCTCCGTTCTCCGTAACACTCTGCCAGGATATCCGCGCGTGGCTGCTCGTCTTCCACGGCTGCGAAAGGTGGGAAGATGAGGAGGAGGAGGACGAAGAGTAGTAGAAATAGAAGAGGTTATGCCGAGGTGGAGGCGGTGGTGGTGGTGCTGGTGACGGCGGTGGAGGTAGAAGAGATGGTGGAAGTGGTGACGACGGTGGTGGACGAATGATTGTGACGGTGGTGGAGATATGGTGGTGGAGGTGGTGGTGGTGGTGGTGGTGGTGGTGGTGGTGGTGGTGAATGGTGATAGTGGAGTGGTGGAGGTGGGTACTCGTGAGAGGATCCTCGCCGTGTGGAGTACTAAGTAATAATGACATGGTCTAGGAGATGCCAGTCAGTTTTGTAATAACGTCCGTAAAAAGTGAATTTCCAACGAAGGTGGGGAAACGTGGCTGGGTCCAATCCGAGATAGCATGGGTTCGACAGTTAGCCAATCGGAGCGCGACATTCCGGACCCCCAGATTCCTTCGTCCTCGTCTTTTTCAGACGTTTTTTCCTTCCTCTCGCGAACCATCTTCTTCACAGAGTCGTAGGTGTTCTTGAAGTTGCGCTAGTATGCTATTCGAAACGGACCGCCCGAGAGAAACGCTTTGGGCGTCGAGAACGGATGAACAGAATCGACCATTTCGAATCGAAACGTTTCGTTCGAACAAACTCTGGGAAACCGTCGATTCGTGTGCGATGGTTTGTCTTTTTACGAAGATCTTCGATTCCAGAGAACAAACAAACTTGCGAATATCAGAAAAATCGTTAATTACGAAAGAAGGGTGATTTGTCGAAACGAACGTGGTTCAAGTATTCGATCTGCGATTGTACAGGTTGCTGTCATTATGGATCATTATGCATGCATCACCAGGTGTCGTTAAAAAATGATCACCGCAAGGCCCACGAGGATCATCTATGGTAATGAGAAAAAGTGATTTGCCTCGTATCACGTAGATGCTACAGGCACCGATAGTGGCAACGATATTGCATAACAATAACTTATTTCTTTTTGTTATGGCAAATACCGCTACACGCTTTTCATCAATCCTATTTCATTTATCACGTCGATGTGTTTCGTGCTCCTCTTCGTATTAACGTTCGAAATTTCGGAATCTAAACTAGCGTTTGTAGATTGCACTTATTAAAGATATCCACATTCGGCTGATTTTTAGTTCAATTTAGGATCAGTTTCCTAATAAATACAGAATAGCAATTTATAAAATGACTCTATCGAAAATTATAACATATAAGCCATTTGGAATTGCTTTTCGTAGTATGATTAAAGACTGATATCACTTTATTCATTAATCCAATACTTCGTTAAAAAGTTATAATAGTATTGTACGATGTATTTCACATCACTCTATGTAATTCCCATAGTCAACGAACAAGAGATTAATAATATCGTTAAAATTTAAATAACACATCAGCGTCCGAACAAGCGACGAAACGGCAGATTTGTCTGGTCGTTTTGAAGAATAATAAAAAGGGTCATTGTTCGGCAGGAACTACTGTCGCTTTGAGCAGCGTTTCCGCGAAGATTCCGTTTCGCACTCGTGTAACGGCACCGGGCGCATCCTCGCCAGGGAAATCGTCGAACTGTTGGAAAGAGAAAGAGACCGGTGCGCCACCAGAAAGAATTCCGTAATAGAGAAGAAGTCCCTTATTTCCGGCCAAAGAAATCTTTATTTTTCAACTGAATTTCCCATGACTCGTTAATTGCCTGCGCTCGCGTTCCCTTGGACCTATGACGTGACGTCGTTAGTTTCCGCTCCACCAGGAAATCCGCAAATAATTGATATCGATACGATAATCTCGTGATTACCGTCTTACTTTTCCATTAGCCTGAGAATGCCAGCTTCAACATCGTATTTCGATTAGGCGGGCGAAATAAGCGGTTAAAGAAGAGAAATAATTTCCGATAAAGGTGCATCCTCACTGAAGCAACAATTTTGTACATCTTATAGTCTATTGTCTGTTGTATGCTTCAAACAATACTCAACAAGTATCAACTTGTAGAAACACTTTATCGTTTCTCTTTCAAAGTGACAATTTGTTCCAAGCAAACAAGTTAACAACTGTGAAACAGTCTACGAACTGTGAACATTGAAAGATCATTTGAGCTTCCCAGAAGCCAAACTGATTAACTGCACTTTGTTCACAAACATAATTGCTATACAATATCTTAAAAATTGTATCATATTCCATGAACTTATTTATCGTAAGGATAATTGTAACTTCGGATGTGAATTTTAACGAATAACGTTTGTAACATTGTCAGTCTTTTTATTTTTTAATGTATTCAGTTAATGTTTCCATCTTAAAGTATCGCCGCGTGTTCCCTATTTTAAAATCTACTTCCAAACAGAAACAAATAATTTTTGTTACTATCAATAGAAACACACATTGGCTGATAACCATTTTTTCAAAAAACATAATGCATCAACAAAAAGTTCCTCGCTGTTGCGTCAGTGAGGACGCAGCTTGAGGAACCTTCGAAAACCGAAGCTTCGTCGGAAGGGTTTCATGAAATCCTTCGTTTACGAGCACCAAATGTTAATTGATACGATGCTACTACTAAATTATAATTAGGTCAAGAGTACCACAGAGAATTGATGAATGGACCGAGTTACGTTTGATACACATAGAACATGCGAACAGGCTACCGTTCGCACAGAACGTTTCCGCGAACCGTCTGTTTTCACGTAACGGGATCGGTATCTGCGGAAATTGACGAAATTGTCGACGATACCGGTTACATCGGGGAGAACGTTGCATAAGATGGTTCCGCGTGTCGGAGGGCACCAACGGTTTTCGTTTTCACTCAGCTTTATGGCTTCATGCATTTCTCTCGGTTCTTTTGGATCTTCCATATTCCCTGAGTTGAGTATTACTGATGCATTCCTTCAGAGTTCCTGCGGCTCCTGAAGCAGTTAGATAGGACATCATGGAAATTTTAACCGATAGAAATCCGACACTACACTCTGCATCCTCCCCTACAGACTACGAGGTGTTTACGAAGATTTCCTCCACGCAAAACAAGAAATGTTAAGAGAAGTCAAGGAATTATTGACAAAGGATTCTATCATGAATTACGAAGTTCTAAAACTTTAATGTTTGCAAACATACAGATCTCTATATTAAGATATGGTTTCATTCAGTTCCTTCAAATCGAAAGTTTTGTCTCCTGTACTACATTTTCCTCTTGTAGACTTTTTATTTATTAACATCACTGACCTCTTGGAAATGGTAATGTGAGGAATTTGAGCGTTATAGTGCTGACTGAATTTCATCTGTTAAAATATTGACGCGCACAATTGAGAATTTTACTTATTCTTATTCCAGAAAGTCTTTGTTTTCGTTATCAGTTCATCGTCTCGTAACACCACGGCATGCTTTACCTATTACGCGTTTTGTAACGTAAACGACGTAACGGTGAATTTCTCTCGAGGTCCCTGTGAACGAAATACGTATCTTAATTATCTTCTTTTGATAAATTTAACGAGCTTCTTGCGCGAGATCTATCTCCGCGGATTTTTATCTAATTTGCTTATCAAACAACGAAGACGTCGCGTTAGCCTATTTCTCACTATACACTAGGTGCTCTTATTCTTCTACCAAACAAAATGATTTAACGGTATTAACACCCGGTCACGAGTCTCTTTTTTATACGATACTCTTCAAATCTTTATAATTCTCTAACAAAATGTCCCACTAATCATTCTCAAATATACCTGGCAAGCTGTTTTTGAACGATTGTCATTTTCATTTTCTATACACGTTACGAAGTTTGATAAATTCTGCAGCTTTTTATGAGGTAAATATATACAGAACTGTAAAATAGTACAGACAAGGTGTGGCAGGTGTGGCACAATCGGATAAAAGGTTATTCCATGTGGAAGAATAAGTCGACTCACTGAATAGAATTCTTTTGACTGAAGCCTCAGAGAGAGAGAGCTGAAAATTTGTCACATTTCTAGACTCAGTATAAGTGAATCAACAGAATGCCATTTTATATGGAAAGCAGGTCGAAAAAGTCAATAAACAGTCAAAGTCAAATTAAATTTTCTAGATCGATGTGTCGTTTACGAGGAAAAAATTGTTAAACGAATGAATTTTAATCTACAAATTTGAGTTACTTGTGCCTTACGCACAGATTATATTCCACTATACATAGAACAATCTCTGGTCGACTATCATCGAAATTAGCCTAGTTCACGTACATTTAACCGTGAAAATGACTGTAGTTCTTTAAAAAATACCTAATGATAGAATATTTTTATATTTATTGATTTATTACTTTCTTGCAGAAGCAATTCCATGTTATGTAGTACATTTTTCGTATTATTAATCCATCTGGAATTATGATCCCTAAAAGAGGGTTGACACATTTTTAAAATTGTAGAACCAGTCATTTTCACTGCTGTAGTATTTCTAGCGTTAGCATCTAGCGATCGGCAATTTTCTCGATAACTGGTATCATCATATCGAATGATACGCGGTAGAAATTTTAAAAACGTGCGGGAAGTTGTACAAAACGAGGAAACTGGTTAATTAGGTTCGATAAACTGATTGTAGGAATCTTTTACGCTCTGACAAGTCCCAGTCATTTTGACTGATATTGGTATAAGTAGCCTCGATACAAAATTATTTTCAGTTTGAATATATAAAAAAAAAATAAAATTCATTTCATTATTCTCTTAATTATCGTTGCGAAAGGCATTACATCATTGCGGAAAACACGAAGTAGGAATTTTAAAATAAAATTGTAAAACCAGTCAATTGAACTAGTTCTAATGTTAACAAGTTTCAAATTAGATTTTTTCAAAAGCTGACACTCAAACGAAACAAATTGATTCTCAATCTTCTACTCAATATAAAATATGTAACTCAATTTTGAAAAAGAGATTGACCTGCATTAATAGCTTCTGTAACTCTCTCAAGTTCTCTGTTCATAAGTTGCGTTTTTTGATAGCTAAACTCGTGTGTAATTTGAACATTGCGTTTTTATTCACGGAGGAGGGTATGTTTCACGGGAAATCTCATTGACAGTGACACTGCAAACTGAAACCCGACCTGGGCCACAAAGCCGCAGAAATGACTAAATACCGACTCATTAAACGTAATTGTTTGTGTACCAGCGAAGTGAATACGAGTCCCCTTCTGGCAGCACGCTTGATGCGTCGCTCTTGCGTGCGTGTAATCTTCAGACGAGACTTAGGTACGTTAAGCGTGCGCTGATCAGAGTAATCTGATTTTGCTGTTATTTTTTCTTAGGCGAATTCGACTTTGTTATTCATAAAAAAGTCGAGATATAATTAACTAATAAAGCATTTTGTTTTCCGTAGGACTGGAAAATACTATACTTCCATATAACTCAGACTATCATTTTATGCCCACATCGAGTAAACAATAAATTTATTTTTTCTATTTTAGTGCATCATATCTTCTTTGCAAAAACATCAGAAAATGAGTGTTTCTATTGTTAATAATCGCAAATAAAAGATTCGTTCTGCTGTTAAAACAGTTCGCTCCTGAAGGAGTTAAAAATGCTTGATGCGAGAAGAATGTTTCGGAAAAAGTCGAAAGAAGTATTTTTCTCTTTAAAATGAGTAAAATCGATAAATAGTTTTACAGTACATAGTGCGAAAAGCTCTCTCTACAGTTCAAACCTAACTTCTTCCTTAAGACATTCTGATTTGCGTCACAGAACATGCAGAAGGCGTATTCAAAAAATATTTTATAGGATATTATCAAATCTCTTTAAGTCGTGCATAAGATGTCTCTGTACTGTTCGTAACGTCCGGGACGGTTTGATGGATTGGTAAAATTACTGCAACCTTTCGGATTACCTGAATGGTAATCCGTTCTTGAACCACGTACATAACAAGCATGTACAACAAGTTCAATGCGGTTAATCTCGTTACAAATCACGGTACAGAGAATACCTACAATCTCCGTGAAATCCCTCTTTATCCAAGGTCTAGCAGCGCAAACGAGTTCCAAAGGAGTTCCAGTTGAATCGATTGTAAGCTTACAATTAGTATCTTCAACTGTGGATTATCGTTAAAGCGGAGTAAATCTCTTTTCGCGATCGACATCTTCCACTTCTTATTCCTTTAAAATATTTAAAGAAATATATAAATAAAGATAATTGGATTTAGAACAGATTTTATTGAGAAATGTATAATTTTATGTGCCAGATTGGATTAGGTGCGTAATAGTAATACTTGTATGCGAATATCAGTGTGTGCAAGTATGTGTGTCGCGGCGTCTCGAAAACAAACGAATGTAAACTGTTCGGTATGGAAGACCGTTAACAGTTTGGTATGGAAGAAAGTGGTGAGACGCGTGCAAGTGCGTATCGATGAATATCATCGGAATCATTTATCAAATAAATATATAAGTATTCTAATATAAATTGCAAATGTGAATTTAGTGTTCCTATACCATTATTTCGGCTATTAAGGTCCGAAATTCTCAACAGATTTTAATAAAATCTTTCCGATAATATAAATCTATACGCATTTTGATCATCGAAATATGATCTATAAAAAGGCGGCATAACATTACTGGAAAAATTATCTGTTACACATTCGATCGATTAATCGTTCTACGACAAAGTCTATTTTAAACATTATTATTTTATGCAAGATATTATAGATACAGAAAATTTACAATATTCGACCAGTAATATGTAACACGAACTGTAATTTCTTAATACAAGAATATTGTTCTTAAATCGTCTGGAAATAGAATTCCACGCGAGGAATCATTCGAAACAGAAGCGTGTCTTGTTCTTTTATACATCGGTGGCCCTGAAAGTTCACACAGCCGAGAAACAATGGTCCCAGAAGTCGAACCACGGTAACTGTTGCATTATTCGCTGCAAGATGCAGCGTCAACCGGGCTATCGTGGGTTTCGATCGACCTCTTGCTGGATGTTAGAGGCCACGTTCGCCGAGCTGTCGTCCTTTCCTTCTGTTTTAAACTCGATGGCCAAGCGAACGATAATGGAACTAGCAGTTTGGCTAAATTATTTGCCTTAGCGTTTTGGCGACACCATTGTCAGAGATAATCTGACCCGGTCAATTGCTGCAAATGAACAGTTTCACTTTACAATTCCGTTTTTCTTCCTTCTTATCGTCGTTCACGTAATTCTCATGAGTAATGTTGACTTCGTGATTTAGGAAGCTGATGTACCGTTTGATAGATCCTCCGACATGTTTAATACAAGAGAAAATGTTATTGTTTTTATGATAGATAATCGTGCGCAGTAGCTCCATTTGTCTAGATCCTAGAACATTCTACGAATTCTGATAATCTATGTTTCTTTTATCAACTTTTTACATTTTATTTTTCCCCTAAAGATGTCAGAAAATCGTTCTGGAACCACGTTCTTCGTTTGAACATCGATTTACATTTTCAAAATAAAAATTAACGAAAGAAGCTTTAGATATTGAAACCGCAACCTTATTTATACGCTTCACGTTTGTTTTATTCATGGGGTATCTAATTTTTCCTGTTCATCGTGCAAAATATATGTTTCTCGAGAAGAATCAGGAGCATATTCGCCTGAAATTCAATAGAGTTAAATGGCTAGAAATTATGCACTTGATGGAAAATTAACCCGCTAAACTTGTGAAAATTGCCGAACAGAGAACGTATTGTATAATACTCTTCTACTTTGCATTTCAAATCACGAATTCAATCTCCTCTTCGATTCTTATTACCATCGCCTCCTTTTCACGACTCTTTGTCCCACAACATCACAACCACAATTTCATAAAGATACAGCTGCAAGTACCTCAATCTTGTACAAAGTCTTTTACACGCCTTTTAACAAACGCCTTACACAAAGATTACATCCACCTTACGGTCACGAAATGCATTTTCATCTACATACATGTAGACTTGTGTTTTCGCATCATTACGATACCAAACACGATACAAACAATGAAAAAGTTTGATGAACTTCCGATTTGAGGCGACGTCTTGATCATCGTCTGACTGGTATAATAGCCGTTGTTTCGTTCGGCTCGTTTGACCCTTGCCCATGAAATCATCCTACTATAATAATTTACTGCTACTAGCTCGTGTTTCTAGTCGGTAGGCGCCTTCGTTCTTCTCAATCTAGATCGGTCGGAGGAAGAAGCAACGCTTCTCGAGTCAGCCCTGGGAATCGAACCCGGAACCCAGCCTGTTTTCTTTTTCCTCGCGGTACCTTCTGCCCGTACCATCTTCGCTCCATGCCGCAAAACTGCCCCGCGAGTTATCCTATCGACCATTTCTTCAATTTCGCTGGATGCATTTTCCGTTACGCGAACGCGGAATCTCCATTGAAATTCCGGATCATACATGACGCGTCGTCATGCCATTTGAGGGAAGGAATTATCCTTTTTATGGCTTTTATTTGTCAGTTATTTTCCTTCATCTGTTCTTTTCTGTAATTGGCAGTTTAAAAAAATAACAAAAGGAAGTAAATAGTAATCTTTTGATTTGTGTTACAAGTCCTTTAATCGTTAAAGGGTTCAGATGAAGATTAGTGCAAGTGATATAACAAGTTTAACTTGAAACAAAGCTGGACCAACATTATGCTTCTATAATACATTCTAAAATACAGTGACAAGTGTTTAACATAAATTACAGTGTGATTATTATATATGTATTTGAATTGAAAATTTGAATGTTGTTCAATATTTATCTACATGATGCTTTAAAATACAGTGTATCTTTAACTCATTTTTAAATTTCCAATTCTTTACTGAGACTCTACTTCATTCAATCCTTAAAACTAGAAAGTTTAAGAAATTTTAGCTTCTTTATTTTTACAACTTTTCTATTGACTCGCATAAATATCGTAATAAATGTCAGAAGAAGATATTGTCAAATAAGATCTCTTTTTACAATATCTTCTTCACACACCTCACGTCACTTAGCAAGGCTGGACCAACACCATCCTTCTATAATACATTGTAAAATACAGTGACAAGTGTTTAACATAAATTACAGTGTGATTATTATATATGTACTTGAATTGAAAATTTGAAAGTTGTTCATACTTGCCTACAGGATGCTTTAAAATACAGTGTATCTTTAACTCATTTTTAAATTTCCAATTCTTTACTGAAACTCTACTTCATTCAATCCTTAAAACTAGAAAGATTAAGAAATTTTAGCTTCTTTATTTTTACAACTTTTCTATTGACTCGCATAAATATTGTAATAAATGTCGTAAGAAGATATTGTCAAATAAGATTTCTTTTTACAATATCTTCTTCACACACCTGACGTCACTTAGCAAGGCTGGACCAACACCATCCTTCTATAATACATTGTAAAATACAGTGACAAGTGTTTAACATAAATTACAGTGTGATTATTATATATGCACTTGAATTGAAAATTTGAAAGTTGTTCAATACTTGCCTACAGGATGCTTTAAAATACAGTGTATCTTTAACTCATTTTTAAATTTCCAATTCTTTACTGAGACTCTACTTCATTCAATCCTTAAAACTAGACAGATTAAGAAATTTTAGCTTCTTTATTTTTACAACTTCTCTATTGACTCGCATAAATATTGTAATAAATGTCGTAAGAAGATATTGTCAAATAAGATTTCTTTTTACAATATCTTCTTCACACACCTGACGTCACTTAGCAAGGCTGGACCAACACCATCCTTCTATAATACATTGTAAAATACAGTGACAAGTGTTTAACATAAATTACAGTGTGATTATTGTATGTGTACTTGAATTGAAAATTTGAAAGTTGTTCAATATTTATCTACATGATGCTTTAAAATACAGTGCATCTTTAACTCATTTTTAAATTTGCAATTCTTTACTGAAACTCTACTTCATTGAATCCTTAAAACTAGAAAGATTAAGAAATTTTAGCTTCTTTATTTTTACAACTTCTCTATTGACTCGCATAAATATTGTAATAAATGTCATAAGAAGATATTGTCAAATAAGATTTCTTTTTACAATATCTTCTTCACACACCTGACGTCACTTAGCAAGGCTGGACCAACACCATTCTTCTATAATACATTGTAAAATACAGTGACAAGTGTTTAATATAAATTACAGTGTGATTATTGTATGTGTACTTGAATTGAAAATTTGAAAGTTGTTCAATACTTGCCTACAGGATGCTTTAAAATACAGTGTATCTTTAACTCATTTTTAAATTTGCAATTCTTTACTGAGACTCTACTTCATTCAATCCTTAAAACTAGACAGATTAAGAAATTTGAGCTTTTTTATTTTTACAACTTTTCTATTGACTCTCATAAATATTGTAATAAATGTCGTAAGAAGATATTGTCAAATAAGATTTCTTTTTACAATGTCTTCTTCACACACCTTACGTTATATCTCGATAATAGTACTCTTTTACAATGAAGAATCCTTGTATACTTAATGTCTAGCTAGATGTTATGTATCTCCTCAAACAAAGATAAAAGATGCGAAGAGAGTATCAAGCGGAACCGGTAAGGAGCTACGGCTGAAAGTAACAGCTCTATTAAATGCGATCGTACAGCTTCGAACTTCCTGCTGTTGCTTCACCGACGATGATAATCGATGCTTAAGGACACGACGAAGGCAAGAAAGAATTCACTTGATCAGCGCTTGTTGAAGGATCGAGAACGGTGAATAAAATATATACATATTTCTGTAGTGAACCATCGGGAATTCACCGTTACGTGGTTCACCTCATAGTCTGAAAAGATCAAGGAAAGAATAGTGTGATAACCATTTGATTCGATAAGATACCAAATATGTCTGGTTTACAAAATATTTTTGTGTTGTATCTATTACATTGAATTCAAATACAATATATAATAAGCAAATCGCAAATATTCATATATTTTGATGACTGCAATCAAAGAAATTTATTTTGCTTCCTAAATATTATAGTAAATACTTTACTTTGAATAGTTCATACACTTTTGTCTATTTAAATAATAATTTAAATAATAATTATTCTTCCTATGAATGAATGAACGTTATCTAAAACGAGATAATTGATGACTCGCTGAAATATTTGACCTGAATAAGTGTTCAATTTAAGTGCCCATTTAAGTGTTCAATAGTAGTTAATCAAAATACTAGAACACTACTTACTCTGATATGTATAGATATGTTTTTCATGCCCGAGTTATTCTGAAATTAGTTGCCAAGTTCGTAATTTATGGTATCGGCGGCTTCGCAGAAGAAATCCAAATGAAATCTAGGAAATGAATTTTTAAAGACACTTTGCATTGCAAATTTTTATAAGACTTGTAGAATAGCCATAAATTATTGACAAAATAATTATACATTAAACACTGAAAGATATAGAAAATGATAGGTAATGAAAAAGTCTAACAGTCGATTGAAATTCAGTATAGAAAAATGTAAGAATAAGTGCAAATATTTATACTGTGACAAAAAGTTCGTTAATTAGTGCATTAGATCACGCGATCTTCGCACCGTTGAGGAATCGATCCCGAAACAGAGAATCGACGACCGTGTTTTCCCGTTGTACAAACAGCTTCCGGTATGATGCTTCGTTGTAATGGGTTGTCCTATGTAATGACACGTCCTCCGGTTATGGTGTCACTCGTCTATTGTTCGCTCGTTAATTACACAGGTGACTAGAGCCTCGTTCGCACGTAATGTTTTATTTTCTGGAGGAATTATTCTGGTGATACAGTGAAACATGGATATAATTGAGGACCTGTAGAACAAGCATCATAAGGAAAACAGTAAAAATCATTAGTAAGAAAGAATCGTGGTATGGATAGCAAAAATAATATTCTTTGAATTAGTTTTATCGTATATCTTAAATTCATATCATTGAACTTAGAAAATCAATCGTAAGTGATGAGTATTCTAGGGATCCCTAGAACGAACTTAAATGGTTTTAAAATCTTAAAAGATAATATTTTGATAGATATAAATATAGCGAACATGATCAGATAGATATAGCGAACAAAGTTAATTTTGCAGAAAAACTCCAATCGATAACTTACATTTGTGTGTTTAGATTTGGATATTAGAGAATTGTAGGTGACGAGTATTCTAGGGATCCCTAGAACGAACTTAAATGGTTTTAGAATCTTAAAAGATAATATTTTGATAGATATAAATATAGCGAACATGATCAGATAGATATAGTGAACAAAGTTNAATTTTGCAGAAAAACTCCAATCGATAACTTACATTTGTGTGTTTAGATTTGGATATTAGAGAATTGTAGGTTACGAGTATTCTAGGGATCCCTAAAATGAACTTAAATGGTTTTAGAATCTTAAAAGATAATATTTTGATAGATATAAATATAGCGAACATGATCAGATAGATATAGTGAACAAAGTTAATTCTGTAGAAAAACTCCAATCGATAACTTACATTTGTGTGTTTAGATTTGGATATTAGAGAATTGTAGGTGACGAGTATTCTAGGGATCCCTAGAACGAACTTAAATGGTTTTCGAATCTTAAAAGATAATATTTTGATAGATATTAATGTAGCGAACATGATCAGATAGATATAGTGAACAAAGTTAATTCTGTAGAAAAACTCCAATCGATAACTTACATTTGTGTGTTTAGATTTGGATATTAGAGAATTGTAGATGACGAGTATTCTAGGGATCCCTAGAATGAACTTAAATGGTTTTAGAATCTTAAAAGATAATATTTTGATAAATATTAATGTAGCGAACATGATCAGATAGATATAGTGAACAAAGTTAATTCTGCAGAAAAACTCCAATCGATAACTTACATTTGTGTGTTTAGATTTGGATATTAGAGAATTGTAGGTGACGAGTATTCTAGGGATCCCTAGAATGAACTTAAATGGTTTTCGAATCTTAAAAGATAATATTTTGATAGATATTAATGTAGCGAACATGATCAGATAGATATAGTGAACAAAGTTAATTCTGTAGAAAAATTCCAATCGATAACTTAAATTTATGTGTTTAGATTTGGATATTACAGAACTAATTACAAATGCTAAAGTAATATTTCGAAAATTACGGTTCTAAATATCGATGTACTTAAACAGTTTAGAAATCTTGATTTAAAGAGGAGCGATCATCAAGAAGTTTATAGCTCAGTCACGATAGTAGAGATCCTTACAATGAAGTCGTTTAACCAGGTGGATACTTGTCAGATACCTGTTCCACGAAGATACAGCATCGCCATAGAGATCAGAACCAATCCCTTCGTGGGAGAGACGAAACGATTTCATGGTCGTTCCCTGTTACGGTTCGATTGTCTCTCATCTCCCATCGGCTTTGTTCTTTCCTTCTAGGACCATGTGTTAATTGCATTAGTGTAGGGCGAAACTTTGCAAGAGTTTTCGCAAAACTAGGAGAGATGCATCGCTCTCTAAGTACTTTAACGTTGCGAAACAGTGCAAGATGCATCGGCGGTTGGAAATGTTATGAAACAGTTTGCAACTGGCATTTCCGGTTCATCCTCTCTTTTTTAACCGCTCTATTGCCCTCATTTCTCATTATTCACAACAAACTTTCGAAAAGATCTTTTTTTTATTATAACTTGCTTGTTAGTCGTTATTATCCAGGTCAGAGATTCGAAGAATATTTTCTTATCGATTATCTTTATTAAACATAAATTTATTTCAGCTATAGAAACATTTATAATGTTTTAAAATCCATTCTTTACATTTGCGTTATAAAACATGTTTTCGAAAAGTATCGTCATATTACACCTCTCTCCCTTAAATACCCTTCTCGTCGAGCTCTCTATGCCCTAGAGTGTGTAATTCTTATATTTCATTACCATTTTGATTCTAAATTCCGCAAGTCTGTACCCTATTACCATATTACCATAATCTTTCACTAAGTATAAATATTTCTACAATTATCGAGACATAATTACACAGATAGAATTGCAGAGAAGTGATACTTTAAAGAATCTTCAAGACGTAAAAAATTAAAATCCAGTATTATACGTTCAATTAACGGTTGATCGTACTGTTTCATCCGATTTCTAACGATCATCCATATCAGTGAATATTAAATATCGAAATATTCCTATTCCAACTTAGATAAGTTAATTAAAATAATGACGGTGGTAAAAAATTATCTGGTAGCCGGTTATGACTTCATATCCTGTTGTTTCCAACATGATAATAAAAAGTATACTTATTAGATAAAATCAAACTCTAACCTAACTGCGATTATTACACGGGTTCAGATGCAGCGATCGACCCAGGTTGCATAAAAGGATCTAATAAATAGAAAACGTAGTTGGCGAGACTGACCTCCACCTTCCTCTTTGACGCGTGAGTCTATATGTATTTACTGTATCAATCTTATAGATATCGATCGTTTGAATTGATAAAGCATCTATCGTAATTTATAGCAAATCGTTAATTATAGATTGCTAAACTCAATCCAGCAGTAATGATTAAGGATGTATGCAAGGCAACATTCGTGGTATAACATGATTGAATTTATTGAACTTAATTAACACATTCTGTTCGAGCCATTTTAATATCTTATTTGTAAAAAGAATTTTCCCTTAACATCATCTGTAGGTACACAGTTATGCTTTATATTGCAATATTTTCTAGATATGTCCATTAGGCTTTTTTATTTATTTATTTATTTATTAGTAATTTTCATCGTTCTTCTTCATCTTCAACCATTATGGGATATAATTTATTTAATAAATATAATGAATAAGTCAAACGTACGCTATCCTGAATTTAAAAAGAAGTCAATTTATAATTCTATTAGTTAAACAAATTCTTTAATAAAAAATGTATCAAAGTAGGTAAATAATTACCATTAATTTTCAGTGGTTAAAAATATTGCAAGAAGCTATAGGAACAACTAAGAGAATGATAAAAAAAAGGGACAGATATTTTATAACGTCCAAGAGTTGTTAGCCAAAGCCTGGTCCCCTACTTGAACTTGTTATTTCCAGCCGATTTCTCGAAAGTCGTTGATCCGAAAAATTACTAGAGATATTGCGGTTCAAATTTAAAACTCCATTGTAACGACGCTTTACCAATAATCGTTGCAACCTGGCTCCTCTTCTATTGTTTTTCCCAGCATCGTTCACCACTGGCTTTGGCATCTCTCACGCTCCCACACTTCGTGGCCACTCGACTGTCACGCTCAGTGAGACATTACAAATTCGTTGATAGCTTTTAACGAGTCGTTTCCGTTTGATAATTTACTTTTTCTCACAAACTCAGGTGCAAGGCAATCTAACTGCCATTACTTTTGCAAGAAACCATGAAGTATCAGAGTATTAAGGATATTGGAATATTATAAATATTGGATTGTTACAGCATAAAGGATATAGAAATATTAAGAATAGAAAGATTGTGATATTGAAGCATTTAATTCATCAAGAATCAAAAACTTGAAATATTACAGCACTTAGGATTGAAAGTTTGGAACATTGGTGTATTTGGTATCGAAAGATTGAGGCATCAAAGTATCAGCTAACGAAGGATAAAAGTATCTAGGCTTGAATTATCGAAGAACTCGGGTATTAATTAATCAAATTATATAAATTGTATTAATTAATCAAATTAATCAAAATTTTGAAGTATTAAAAATTAAAGTCGAGGGAAAGATTAGGAGTAATGGAGTAGCTTTAAAGATTGAGAAAAACTTCTGAAACAAGGTGACTCATCCAGTTCATTAACAAAAAAAAAAAATCTCTATAGTCTATAAAATGCTCGTTTATGTTAATCGCATTGTTTGCTCTACCTTTGTTATGCGAGATGTATATACTTACACACTTCTTTTATGTTTATGTCATCCGAAAGTATGGTATAAAGAGTCAGTATCTCGTAAAGGAATCATGCTGTCATCCAACAGGTCATCAGGTCTAAGGTCTTCGACAGATGTGACGAACACAGACAATGATCGTCGCCGTCGCCGTCGCCGCATTAGAATGAACAAAATTGACGTTACTCTGAATAATTACGTTCCATCGTCATATTTATCTTAACCCTTCGCTCTCTGAATTTTATTTCAATTTCGTTACCAGCAGCTCTCAAGTGTCTTATTTAAAATTTACTTTAATTAAAAAATAAGACAATTTAAATAAATAAAGGAAGAAAGATATTCGCTATGATATATCTCGAAACAATTTCCAAAATGCAATCCTGCTTCTCTTTCGCACATTTGACAAAAAAGGAGCTCCTGAGATAAAAACTGATGTCGAGTCACACTCGAGTTAAGGAGCTTGCTAACGATAGGAACCAAATTATTACATTTGATACGATTATAACATCAAATACACAATTCGCAGCTTTCTTTAGATTTTTATTTTTACGATAACGTTTAGTTTTATTTGCATGATATTAATCAATATTTGCACATCTTATCTTTAATATCAGTTAATATTAAAGCAGCAACAAGAAGCACGTGCACGTGTCTTTATTTCACAACGAGATATTTCTTTTATCAAATCTTACATTCCACTTTCATAGTATTTGTAGAATTGTAGTATCAAATATAAATAAATTGATAAATATATAAATACTGTAACAAATGGTGTGCAAATATTATTTGTATATTAGTAACCATTAACAATATTTATTTTCTACAATTAATCTCCTTCTAGTAAAAGGTGTCAGCAAGATACTTCTACAGACATCAAGATCCTATTCCCTCGTAGAACAACTTCATAAAACAGGCTGTATAAAGGTACGATAGTTTTTAACGAAGCAGCGATCGTGTCATCCTTCGAGTCGTCGGGTCGAAGGTGTTCAATGTACGTGCTCTTCAATTAACCCTCCCTGGCCTATCGACAGGTCTGATCGGATCCGTGCAGCCGCGTCGAACAACCGTGCTCCTAGTACTTTCGCCATGCTCGCAGCGTGGGATGATTCGATCCTCTGTCTTTATACTTGCGTACCGTCAATGGATCGTAGTTTTTTCCATGTGAGTGACCCGCGTCATAAAGCCATCGACGTTTTATTCCAGCCTCGTTCTACCACCCACCTGTTCGTTATATTACTACCGCTTTATAGTACCAAAGACTGGTCGTTAGTAAATCTCTAGCGAACGTAACTGAATTTCAGTTTCTGAAGTGAGTATAAATAAAATTGTCACAACTTTTATCCTGAAGTAACGGTTGTTACATGTCTATTAGAGCGATTAAATGAAAAGAGGTATATCATGCGACAATGAAGGAGTCAGGTTAACAGGAGTTCTTTTCAACGGGGGATTAACCAAACAAAAGATTCTTCAAGGTAATTCCGAAATCTCTTTCCGAATGAAGACATAGAAACAAGTGACGATGATAACAATTATTTTGAACGCGTACAAAAAAGAGAAAGCAGGTCTCGATCGATACGAATTTCCAGAGTTTCGACGAAGCAACGGTACTCGATAACCTTGAACCAATTATGCATGCGAATTATTTCGCAAACATTACTCTGTGTTCGCATTTCCCCTCGGTGGTTCTTCAGCCTCCCGATTTGCGGTCAGCTTCTTCGTTAATTTTCTATAACGCGCTTCTTATATCGACGTCGATCCTTCTCGCGTAGATATTTTTTTCTAGAAAATTGCTGTTAAGTAATTTCAATTTGAAATTGAATTGTGACTGAGAAACGCGATACGAACTGAAATTCTTCAGATTCCGGGGATACCGCGTTCGGGAAAGAGGGAAGAGATATTAAAGCAAAGTAAGTGGTTAAACTGGTCGGCACACGACAATTAACCTGCGTAGTCACTTTATCTAAATCTAGCGAGCCAGTGGACTCGACAAAGTCGATCCTAAACTGGTATAACGTTTCTTTCTTCTCACGGTTGTACTCTGCACAATCGGCGTCTCGTCTAACAGAACTAGAAAAGCGAGCCAAGTGGATGAAAATCATCGTTATCATTTAGATACTGTTAACGATACAGTTCACAACTCGATGTATTGATAATCATAGATGTATTGAAATTTTCACCTGATCGAATCGATATTTTTATTACAATGATCTTACAAATTCGCGTGTATATCTTCATTAATGTGCGATGGAAAAAAAGAAGTTTTAATTTCCTGCTTCATAAGGGAAGTTTAAACGATGTTCTGTCTTGCTCACTCTCGCTTAAGCAACGCGAATAAATATTATTTTTACAAATATGTTGAGAATTTGCCTTAGCGTGAATTGTAGTGACTTGTCGAGATCTCGAGCCTAGTTGCATTAATCAGAGGAATATTCATATTAAAATTGACATTCCAAAATTGAAACCAACAGAATGCCATTTATTGATATGAAATTTATTTAATTCTCAATTAAATGAATTCCTATCCATTGAATCTGTTTGTCTAAATTCTCGTTATTTGCTTTAGAAGAAACTCCTGTTACGCGAACAGATCGCTCCCTGGCAATTCCAAATAAATGAAATTGTAAATTTGAAGTTTTCATTCGTAACACAATATTTCAAATCCCGGTGAAAAAACCTAATCTTTCTCTCTCGTCCGTAGAACCAAACCATAAACTTAATGATACTCCGTGCTGCCCCAATTTTGATAGTCACCACTTGTTGCTTCCTCCTTGGAACGCAGGCCTCTGCATCGCGCAATTGACGTATATGATCACGTTAAACACAGACCGCTCCTATCATCACTGATATTTGGTTAACTGTACAAGATTGTGTGCACAAGCAATCTCTTAATTGCTACAAACATCTCGGTCGAGCGTATTCTTTTTCCTTTTTTTTTTTTTTTTTTTTTTTCCTTGAAAAGAAGCGACTGACGAGCGATGAACGAGCTACGAGAGACGCACGAATAGTCGCGACGCGATTTACTTAATTACGGGGAACACCGTTAACGTCGTTGTAAATACGCCGTTGTACCGTTCGTCAACTTTCAATGTCGACCAGTATGTCCTGCCCTCGCAAAATTTACGAGGTACGCTTAGAATTTCCGTGCTCGCTCCTCCTCATCCTGTCTCCCAAGCAGAGATGTCTCTGGCTCGAACCTGAGTACAGTTAGCGAAACGAGGATTTAAATATCACTTCTTAGATACAAAAGGAATCTCCCTTTTGTCCGCGAAACCAAAAGAAAAAAAGAATTTTGAACTGTCTGTCCTTCACTTATACGAGAAATCAAAAGGAAAGGAGAATTTTCTGTTCTTTCAAGACCCACAGACTTTTGCATCGTCGAAACACCATAGATGGAAGCAGTAGCCATGATCTGAATATTTTAACAACATACATGTACGTGGTATAAAAGTGGTTGCGACGTGAACGCGATAATTTCATTAGATACAAGGCAACGACATGCACGGATTGCGGTTTTTCTTGAAGACGCAAGGACGCCAACGCGCAACATTCTCGAAATAACACTTCAATTTTTCAGCGGCGTTTGCCGTGTTAATATTTTTACATAATTTCCAAGGCAACGCAATGGTGATAGAAGGTCGGTATACTTTGATTTACGAAAGAGCTAGCAGGAGTTATTAGTTTCAGTAATAAGCATAATTACTCGTAAAGTTTTGACATTAACATATTGACTAACAAATACGGGGCACAAACTAAAGATCATGAAAATTGCTAATAATTCACATGAATGTAAAAGTTTTAGGTTATTGATTTTAGGTTAGGTATTGTACGAAAACTATTTGCTACTATTGAGGTTAACTGATAGAAGAACGAGTGGATGAATTTGTAACAGAAAAATATATTGAATTAAATAAAGGTATAAGTATAATGTATAAAGTTTATGCTCATAATGTTACAATACAATAGAATCGATAGGAAGCACGTTCATATATTTATAGTAAAGGACATTATCAAAAAAGTTAACCTCGTAACTCAAGCTAAAGATTAGAAGCAAAATAAATAGAAGTCTATTTATTAGCTCCTTTGTTTCTAGATCTTGTAAGCCGAAACATAATTTATATTCAAGGGCATAATGATATGGACTTCTCTTTATTTAGAATACTTTTTGTTTCGCTAAATTCTATTTTCTATGCAACAGCTATCTCCAGGTCATGGAGACAAAAATAAAGATGCAGAGTTTTTCTTGAATTGATTACTTCAACAGTTACTATACAGTATTGTAGATAGTGAAAATACATAATTAATGAAGCGCTGAACGTGTTAAAGAAAAATTTGTATGTTATTTAAATTGAGAGTAGATTATTCTTTAGTGATTCGTGATAAAATATGAAAAACAGTATATTTTAATACCAAAGCAAAAAAGATTTTAGCGATTCTACGATTAGAGTCGTGCACAAAAATATTTCGTACTGTTGCGAAATTTGCAAAGAAAAAATACATAGATTATCACCGATAAGGATCTATTCTAAGTAACATTGTGGTAAGACCTACCAGCAGATGCCAACGGTTGAACAGGTTAATTACCGAGCAGCGACCAGTTTTATCTTCAGGCTGTTGCCGCGAAAAGTTTCCCGACCCCCCGGTAAATTCAAGGATCACTCGTTCCTAGAAACGTAATTACACTGTGAAACACCGTGGCAATGCGTCGAGATGCTTAAAAGACTTCTAGTAGAGAATAACGTAAAATCATGATGAACTAAAAAAGAATTAATAAAGCTAACATGTACGCATCTTTTTTTTAATTCTGACAGCAGCGTGGTGAAACGGAACTTCGTATCAATCGTGATTAACCACTGCAAAGAATATTGACGCCACTTCCTCGATGAACGTGTGAAACGGACGCATCGTCGCCACTGCGTAACAATCGTAAACGTCGTTTATTAGACAACCGTGGGTCGCTTGAAATTCACTTCTCACGTAACTCGTCAGCAACCGTGATATCGACACGAGACGGAAATAATGACTCGATGATAGAGGAAAGGGAGCTCTCCGGCAAAAGCAATCGCCTCCGTCTTTTTCTCTTTCTCCACGCTCGCTGGCGAATGTGTAACGCAAGGTCCGTTAATTACCACAGATTTCTATCAGCCTTAACTAGAAACGGTGCGTTTATTCATCGCGCTCTCCACATAAGAGCAAAAGACACGATATCAATCAAATCGGACAAAAACGGCTTGTGGTATATGTGTAGCGCGTGATGAGAGACTGGAGGTGCGGATGAATTAGAAGCGATTCTCGTGTGGAAAAATAAACTTTAACACAAGTGCTACCAACCTCGTCAAAATAGCGGATATTGGGCCTTTCGTTTTTAAAAGTATTTAGTTAAAAGTATCTGCAAGAGTGCAGATGCTTTTGTGATATCAATGTTCAGTTAATTGAGATAGAAATGTAACTGTACATATTTATCTATTTATATTATATATTATCTGTATCTATTATAGTGGGTATTAGGTTTTTGGTTTTAGAAGTATTTGGAAGACTGCAAGAGTGCAGATGCTTTTGTCATATTAATGTTCACTTAATTGAGATAGTAATGTAACTGTACATATTTACCTATTTGTATTATATATTATCTATATCTATTATAGTGGGTATTACATTTTTGGTTTTAGAAGTATTTGGAAGGCTGCAAGAGTGCAGATGCTTTTGTCATATTAATGTTCAGTTAATTGAGATAGAAATGTAACTGTACATATTTATCTATTTATATTATATATTATCTATATCTATTATAGTGGATATTAGGTCTTTTGTTTTTGGAAATATTTGGTTAAAAGTATCTGCAAGAGTGCAGATGCTTTTGTGATATCAATGTTCAGTTAATTGAGATAGAAATGTAACTGTACATATTTATCTATTTATATTATATATTATCTGTATCTATTATAGTGGGTATTAGGTTTTTGGTTTTAGAAGTATTTGGAAGACTGCAAGAGTGCAGATGCTTTTGTCATATTAATGTTCACTTAATTGAGATAGAAATGTAACTGTACATATTTACCTATTTGTATTATATATTATCTATATCTATTATAGTGGGTATTACATTTTTGGTTTTAGAAGTATTTGGAAGGCTGCAAGAGTGCAGATGCTTTTGTCATATTAATGTTCAGTTAATTGAGATAGAAATGTAACTGTACATATTTATCTATTTATATTATATATTATCTATATCTATTATAGTGGATATTAGGTCTTTTGTTTTTGGAAATATTTGGTTAAAAGTATCTGCAAGAGTGCAGATGCTTTTGTCATATTAATGTTCACTTAATTGAGATAGAAATGTAACTGTACACATTTATCTATTTATATTATATATTATCTATATCTATTATAGTGGATATTAGGTCTTTTGTTTTTGGAAATATTTGGTTAAAAGTATCTGCAAGAGTGCAGATGCTTTTGTCATATTAATGTTCACTTAATTGAGATAGAAATGTAACTGTACATATTTATCTATTTATGTTATATATTATCTATATCTATTATAGTGGATATTAGGTCTTTCATTTTTGGAAATATTTGGTTAAAGGTATCTGCAAGAGTGCAGATGTTTTTGTGATATCAATGTTCAGTTAATTGAGATAGAAATATAACTGTACATATTTATCTATTTATATTATATGTTATCTATATCTGTTATAGTGGATATTAGGTTTTTGGTTTTAGAAGTGTTTGGAAGACTGCAAGAGTGCAGATGCTTTTGTGATATCAATGTTCAGTTAATTGAGATAGAAATGTAACTGTACATATTTATCTATTTATATTATATATTATCTATATCTATTATAGTGGATATTAGGTCTTTTGTTTTTGGAAATATTTGGTTAAAGGTATCTGCAAGAGTGCAGATGCTTTTGTGATATCAATGTTCAGTTAATTGAGATAGAAATGTAACTGTACATATTTATCTATTTATATTATATGTTATCTATATGTATTATAGTGGGTATTACACTTTTGGTTTTAGAAGTATTTGGAAAGCTGCAAGAGTGCAGATGCTTTTGTGATATTAATGTTCAGTTAATTGAGATAGAAATGTAACTGTACTTATTTATCCATTTGCTTTCGTTAGTATTTATTTTTGAGGTTGAGGTTGGCTGATTGTAGAACGACTGAATGAATTTGTGATAGGAAAGTATACTGAAATAAATAAAGGTATAAGTATAAGTATAACGTATAAGTATACGTCTAAGTATAAGTATTAGTATAAGTTTACTAATATTAGCATAAGTGTTACTAGACAATGGGGTGATAGGGAGCACGTTTATATATTTATAACAATAAGACATTACCAAAAAGGTTAACTCTATAGCTTTGGCTAGAGGCTACGGGGAACAGAAATAGAAATCTGTTTATTAGTTCCTTTGTTCCTACACCTTGCAACCCAAAACATAATGTATATTCAAGGATACAATAATTAGAATATTTCTGCGTAATAGCACTCTCCAGGTCACAGATATACATAAATAAAGATGTAGAGCTTTTCTTGAAGTAGTTACTTCAACATTTATTATAGTAAATATGTTAAAGACTGGCAGTGGCAGATCTAGGATCCTTTCTTGGGGAGGGAGAGTGAAATGTATAAAAGTACATAAGTACATTTTTATACCTCCTTTTACAAATTCGCTTATAATCGTTATTTTAATATCTTTATCTTATACTATAGCAATTCAAAGTCCAAATTAATTATATACCTAACAAGTTTCTCAGAAAATAAATATGATATAATGTTTTATATTTTATTACTCCTGAGTGGGGAGGGGCATGATCGCGTCTATTATCACCTCCTTTTTGCATCTGCCACTAAAGATTGGTAGTTTTCGTTTATGTTAGCCTGTTATACAATTTGTTTGTATGAAGTGTTTTTCAATTTTTCCATTGTAATTTTACGTGAAATTTAGCTGAAGATATTTTTTTATGAAATTATACACAACACTGTAGAGTATAAAAAATTAATCTATTATAGAATCTACTAATATACAATTCAAATCAAGAAAAGCAATATAAATATAAATAAAATTAATCTTCCACAACAGTTCAATTTTTTAACAAAACATTCACAACTAAACTTTGCGTGACATTCATTTTCATTTTGCAAATTATGTGCTTAGAATTCTTCAAGAAAAACCGGAACCATTTCATACACTTATTAATTATCTTGCATCTTCTTCATGAAATTCCTCTAAATACAAAAACCACAAGAGAAGAACGAAGGAAAAAACGAAGTCGATCGTCGACCAGCGTGGAATCGTGTCGTAATTTCCTTTCGGTTCGCTATCGACATAAATTTCGACCAACACAACACAGATTCCGATGCGCGTGCGTTCGATGACAAACTGACGTTTACCACAAAAAATTCGATCAAACACGCCTGTCCCTACAGCTGTCTCGCGTAAAATGCGAGCATCGCGAAACCACTCGTCTCATCGTTCACCCAAGTCAACTTGTTCAGAACGGTTGATTAATGAACGTGATTATGCAAAGTGGATCAGTATCTCTAAGTCGCTGGACCAGGCTTATCTCGTCGACGGTGACGCCGCGCTGTCTTCTGACGCGAATCCTGCAGCATTACTGATAATTAAGGACGTTGATTTGCAAATTTTCCTGTGGGTAAAAGTGACGCAACTTCCTATCAATTTCCTTTCTGAATCTATTTTTTCCTTTAGGAGTTGTTGGCTTAAAAAAAAATTCTGCATCTCCAGGTCAGTAACTTAAATATTAAGTCACTATAGCCTGAATCATAATTTATATCATTGCTAAATTCTTGGATGGCAACAGAAAGGAGTCGTTTTATTTTAAAAGTGAATTGTAAAAGTATGTAAAGCATGAAATGGTCGTTGGTGTAGAAATTAAGAAGAAATACATATTGCAAAATAGAAATTCTAATTGCAGAAACTAATTGCCACTGAGGGCAGTCTTATCAAAATACGCCGATCTGGAATTTGCATACAATTAATTGTATAATTAAAACCATATAATGAAGATAGTATACACTGATAGGATCCAAATAAATCGACATTTTCCAGCTTCTCAAGCTTCCAGACTTGAAAAGATTAATGAAGCTTGCGAAGATTCGGAACCGATTTGGAGATCATAGATTCGAACAGATCTTAGCTTTGGCCACGTTTTCCAACGGGTATCTTTCTATCAATACTCGTTAATTTGATAATATATTTTTTTCATTGTTAATTGAGGCGATATAATTAGTAAAAAAATACATATTATTCCAATTCGTATGTTTACCATTTCTATATCGACTTCTTGTATTTACGGAGACGAGCCTTTTTATCCTGATTTCTCAACTTTGATCGAAAGCTGAGAAATCTCTCGAAAGCTATTAGCGGTTTCTAGATAAAAACCGTAAGAGAAGGTCCGCGTGGAGAACCATGTATCAGAGTTTAATTATTACGAACCTGTTGGTATGGCGGCGACACAAGGATATCCGCAGATTGAGTCGCTTCTTCGGGATGACAATCTCTCTGTCGAGCTGCCATTCAGCTACTCGTCGGTGGTCTTTGAGGACCCATCACGGAGATTGCTTCGTCATTGTCACCGGAAGTAGCGTGTTCGCGTCAGGAGCGGCTGAAAATCTCGATAAAATCACAACCTACTCTACCGTTCTCATTGATCATTGCATTAAGTTTTGTTTTATTACGTGATTAACACTAACTATCAAAATAGTAAAAATAATCAATTTATCATTTTTCATAGAAATGTCGTCAATCTGCGGTAATGTATTTTGGAGCTTGAATAATTCTTTATAAAATACACTTGCTTATGAAAGTATTTGAACACTTATCAGTTAACATCAGTTTTCCCAGTTTTCCAATTTATGGAATTGATCAGTAGATAAATTATTGAAATATTGAATTTATTCTGGAAATTTGGAGTACCTCGAAACATAAAAATACAAAACGTATCGATGATTTTGTCGATTCTATCAATTTTGCTAATCGTAGCACGAAATTTCGTCTTCGTATCCCACGATCGAATATTGAATACGTTTATTCTGGAAATATTGGGTCACGAATGACCTAAAACATAAAAATACGAAGTCATATCGATCGCTTTATGTCTCTTGCTATTTTTATACCAAAGAAAAAGGGTATTCCATTAATAAAAAGCGTTGTCCAAGTAAGAGGAGCAAGAAGATATTTACAGCGATAGAACGTGATCACTGAAGAGGAGATCACTAAATCAGAAAAATAGAAGAACCAGGTCGGTAAGGTGAGAGTAAACAAGATGAACCTTAATGACTCAGGCGGAAGCGATTTGCACACATCGTCCATTGATAATGCAATTACTGCATTTAATATGCACAACTGTACAATCGTAAACGTGCGTGGAAGATATCTCAATGAAGATATGTGGTTTCAATGAAATTCAACACACAACGTTATGCTATATATCATACAATATCATATAATACAATAATTCTATATAATATAAACAGACGTAAAAGATAGTAAAACGACAAGGAATTTGGACTGAAAAATTTCGAAAATAATTATTTCCTTGTCATCGTTGAAAATCATCTTACCTATCGCAATAAAAGAGTAATTCGCAAACGACTCATTTTACCTACGAACTGCGAAAAGGTACGTTGCCTTACGGAGTGTTAAAGGAAGTCCCCGTGAAACGTAGAGAGATCAAAGGTTTCTCAAACGTGTATCGCCAAGATAATTTCAAAATTACGATATTATATTACACGCTGCTAAACACACACTGTACGACTAAATGGAAAATCAACGCGTTGGCAATCTCGACGAGAGATCTTGGAGGCTGGAGGTAAAATCGAAAAGTAGAAACAAACGACGAAGAGAGGTGAAAAGAGAAGACGTTGGCGACGAATGAAAGCAGAGTGAGGAACCACGAAAGACAAGTATCAGGAAGAGAGGCCGGGTTTTGCAGCGTAGGAGCAACGGGAAGAGGCGAACAAGGAAGCCGTGGGGAGGTCGTAAGAAAGCATAACGAGGAAGAAAGAATTGAACAAGAACGGTAAGGAGCCAAGGAGTCACACGGTGTTCCATAGGCATAGCGGATCTCCACGTAGCGGTAGATACTTTCAGATAATACTCTTATTTACATAGGTAGGTGCATAAATGAAAAGCAATGCGATGCATCGGAGTGCGCATATGGCCGACGAGTTATACATATCTGGGTAAGTGGATGCAAGCCCGTTCCTAAACCCACTTTAAGCTCTTAACGACGATTATTTTCGATATCATGCAGATTACCTGTGTTAATAATGCGTTTCTTTAATAGATCCGAGCGTTTAATCGCTTACAATGGACCAGCCGTTCCATGCAAACCGCTTGCTCGGTTGATATGGATCATTTATTAATAAATGTACAGTAGTCTTGGACATTTAAATATTTTATAATATAAATAAATAAAATTCAATATTTTACTTTCTGTAACGTTTCTAGCGGAACTTGGAATTACAAAATTATCCTGTTATTTAAAGTGTACTCCACATATTGATTCTTCCAGGAATTTTTATATCATTTTTATATCATAGCAGTTGTACATTGATATGAACTGAACAGCGAATATAAATATTGTAAAGATAGATAGTAAGAAGAGGAGCAAACCTGTTTTAAGTAGGTGAGCTTCATAAAATTGTAAAAGAAGGTGGGGGAGAAGTAGTAACAAGAAAATATTCAGCAGATTCTTGAAATTCTTTCCCATAACAAGAATGTTCAAAAATACAGAATTTAAGATAGCTGTTTTCCATTTATCACATAGTATGTTAGGTAGCATTACATTCGTTATCATCTGTTTCTGATTATTGTATTACTGTTACTGTAACTGTTTAAGCAGATTACAGATTACAGGAAATGAACTTGCACTACTTACGAAATAAATGATTATGCAATGTCATTTATTAACAAAACGTCAATCGATTAAAACGAAGGAATATTTTAAGTTTAAATTAAAAACTTTCTATATTAATAAATTCTATAAATGAAAGTTCACGAGTAGTTACGAAAAAGTTCACGTTAAAGTGTAAATTCGTAAATTCTTCGTTTTCTCGATTTTTTCACAAAATGGATTTACCATTCAAAATATATTACTTAAGATAAAATTTAATACAATAGTCCAGAAAATATTAGCCATTTACGCATAAAACGATGGCATATATTTGCAGTAGGTCACTTAGTTCCATTCATTTATTAACGTAAATCATAAGAAATGTTTAAATTTAAATATTTAACATTGCCATTATATCGCTCGTTTAAAATGGCCATGTGAATTGAAAATCTCGCTTTTAAAATCACGCTTTCACCCTTTTCAAACGCTCAACACATTCTTCCAAAAGAAATTCGCCACCGAATCGCAGCATTTTACGGTAATAAAATTGTAGATGAATCATTGGTCAGATGGGTGCGTGAATTCAATCGACAAACTGTATGTGATCGTAAACGTTCGGGCCGCCTGTCTCTCATTACACAGGAGCTGAAGAACGTGCCTGCGACTTCATTGCAAATGATGAACGCGTCGAACGAGTCACATTACCTTCTTTTCTTTTTTTTGCAAAATTTAAAGAGTCCTCTGGTCGATAATCGTTTCGCAAGAAACGATGATTTGAAGGACTGCGTTATGCGAATTGGAATGAGTGAAGGTATACGCAAAATTCGTATAACGCTAGGAATGGGTTGGTGGTGGCGGAATTGTATTGAAAAATAACTTTGTATATATACCATTGTAGTATGATGGACGAGGGGCCTGGGGGTGTTGTGCGGATTGTAGACGAGCGGTTGCTGAGGTGCGGATTGTAAACCAGCGGTTGCTGAGCACGTACGTAGCGAGGCTAAGACGAAAGACAAGGGGTTGCTAGAGGGCAATAAACGAATTAACAGCAGTATGAGTTGAGAAGCCAGAGAGTGCGGATTGCGTTGTCGAGATAGTGTTGTTAGCGTTGTTAAGAGACGGTTGAATTTGCGTTGACGAGAATTATCTAGTTGTCTTAATTATAACACGTTGATTAGTTCATGTTAAATAACCATCGCTTTCTGTTTAATTAGTATCTGTTTAATCCATTTATTGTTAATAAACTAATTATAATAGTTTACGATACTACACTATTTATTTCACATGATATTGATCCAAATCAAATTTAAATAGCACACTGTAGATTTAGCTAAATTGCGCTAAAATTGATGTAAATTTGTCAAAGAAGTTGAAAACCGAAGACAAGTTCTAGATGATATTTCGCATTAAACAACGTTAGCAACATTCACGCTTACAAATAGGCGGTTAATTTCATTAATTAAAACAGCAACAGCAAACTATCTAAGAGAAAATAGAGCAAACATCGCTGTTGCGTATTTGTGTGCCTATGGAAATATATGCAAAAGGAAACTAATTTTTATTGACATGTCAACAACTTGATGAAATGTAAAGTCCAACATCCTTTACGCTCATCTAGTTAAGTTCTTGTTCAAGGACTCGATTGATCATTACCTCGCTATTTCCTTCCGCGAGGAAATTCAGGAATTTCGTTGCTTCATTTTCACCGCGATCCCGCGCGACGAGCTTCTTCAATTTTCTACAAAAAGAACAATTATTTCATTGATTTGCACAGTTCATACTCGACAGCGTTAACTGTCACTTACGATAATGATAGTCGCAACCTTCGATTAAGCAAATGGTACAACTTACCAAACATACGACTAATTACGTAATTGCAAGCCGCGTTTACCTTTTGGCCTTCGCTGGTCACTAGGATTCAAAAGCTTCTTCCTCGGCTTGTATACGTTGCGTGCTTCGAGCAACTTGTATTTTACACCTTGGTACTTGTTTTAATTTTCTGCACGAAAGAATAACAGGTCGTTAAGGAAGCGGATTATTCTCAGAAAGATCTACAGTCTTCGACTATCGAATCACATAAAATACTTACCATTCTCAACTTTTTCAGTTTTTAGTCAATTTGTCAATTTTACGTGGCAAAGTTTATTAATTACCAGTATCTAATTTCTATTTATTTCTCTTATCTCTATTGCCATTCATTATAAATATTACGTACTTAACTTACGCAAATATCTTGAATTTTTGTTTCCTAATCGAGTAACGTTATAGTGGAGAATGAGTTCAGAAAGAATGTGAGCAGGTTCTAATCATTCTGAATGATATCCAAGTTGGATGAATTGCCTAGCTGTGAAAATACTTACCAAAGTATATATGTAACGAATATTCTCATTCAGACAAAATTAGTAGATGATATTGATCGAAATCAATACAAAAAATCAAGAGAAATTTAGACTTGGAAAGTCACACCTAAAACTTACCTAAATTGCGTTAAGATCGATATAGATTTCTCAAGGAAGTTGTAAAATAGAAAGAAGTCGATCCAATTTTATCGTCACCGAATGAAATCCGCATTACATTTCGTAGTGACGGCACCGTCATAAATTAAAGAGTAAAGGCAGTACCGGAGTGCAGTCCTCAGCCGGAGGGCGGTCATTTTACACCTTTGCCGTTGTTTCCCGAGGACATTCTCGGTTTCTTGCCTAGAGGATACTTCTTACTATTTCGATGAGAAACTGTCAAGCTTACTGCACTCGTTTCTTCGAAATGGAATAAATAAATCCATACCCAGGGTGGTCCCTCGAAAAAAAAAAAAGAAAAAAGAAAAACGGTAATTCTAATTGCAGTTTCAAAACTTAAATGCATGAAAAATATTTTTCTAAATCTCTTTAGATCTCCCACAGAATTTATACAGTCTAATCGTTTATAAGTAAGACATTTCCTGCGAGTTAGGAATCTACTGCAACTTCAAACCACGAAGTTAATTCTGTTTGAGATAAAGTGTCCTTAAAATCCTAGTTGAGTTGCTTACTGTAACTGCAACAATAAATTACTTTTACTATGTAAGACGTCTCGTGCTCTCACGATTATTTGTACAGTGAGAGTCAAAAGCGAGTATACACCTTGAAGACACAAAGTTTATTGGAAAACTCTTACGCATACATTGATTACATTGAAAATTCATTGAAATAGGAGTACAAATTAATAATAAAAATAAGGTCAATATTATACAAACCTTATTTTTCTAAGGCGTATATCTGAAACACAAAGCAGAGAGAAGAGAGAGGAAAGAATGAGAAACGATGAATACGTCGATGATTCGAGGATTTTGCGGGAAGAGTTAACAGTATCGAGGCGATTCTGATGCGACTGGCTGCTGACGGCCGTACCCACGCCGTCCGTTCTATTTCTCCGGAAGAAAGAACGATCGAGCGAATAGCAACCGTGAAATCGCGATACGTCTTCGTGTCCGTAAAGAATGATTAGAGGACCGTGAGCCCATCTACGCGATCGCTTTCACAAGACACCCGGAGATGTTGTTATTTTATTCCCTGTAATTCGTCTTTGCGTATCTTCTGATTCCTCTGTCGAATCGATGACTGGTCAAACTCGAACCGTTATTTTCTCAGGAGTGTTTTATGATTGATATTAGCTTGTTGCACGATAATGTTGCTTTTTTTGCAAATATTTTACATTTATGAAAGTTGTTTTCATTTATGTATTATACCATTAATTATTTCGAAACATTCATTATGCAACAAGCTAACGGTTGCTTGCATATACATAAGTAGTAGGTTTTGTTAAAATAATTAAAAGTCTTATCTTATTATAATCTATAAAGATTATTCGAAGTAGAAATTTAAGAAGAATTCTTTAGTATGTGCAAGAGTTTTTCCATGTTGTAAGAATATGGAGCTCTTAGTAGATGAACACACCAGAGGGAAAAACGCAAAAGCTATGCCAACACGTTTTTCCTCCGACACGTGCGTACGTCTGCGCTCTTCCGTTCCGCAATTTATTCGGAATGCTGTCTTAGGCGCCACCTTGGGTGCTTCTTACGAGAAACGCCAACGAAACGTATACTGCGCGAGTCAACTCCACATTCTACCCCAGCAATTTCTTTCTTCGTGGTATTATTGTGTAACACCATTTAAAGTCTTACATTCGTTACTTTAGGACAAAGAAAGTAAAGTATGCGGTTCGAGTGAACGCATAGCTGTAAACGAGTTCCCCGAGTCTCATTCTGCTTTATTTAAAAGATAATATCGAGAATCACAAGAGGCACAGTATTTGTTCAAGTAAAACGAGATTAATTTCTTTTTACGAGTAGCATTTATTGCCATTCGTATCCCGTTAGTTCTATTACATTTAATCTAGTTATCCTGCAAAATATTCTGTTTATTTTACGATACAAACATCGTAACTGTAATTAAGTGTTAATTAAACTAATAAACGCAAATAACATCGAATTACATAAGTGTATAATATGAAATTCTCTAGTAATTCTTGTGATCCAACTAATGATACAACTTAACAAGTTACATTGTTCAAAAATACACGAAATACGTATAATCCTACACAAAAATATATAAAATATCCAAAATACAGTATTTATTATAATATGTATTGAAACAAATCTTCTCTTACATTCTATTTCTTTAATTGTAACAAAATTCTTCATAAAAACGTAATCCTACACTACTATCTGCAATCTATTGGTAAACGTAAAATATATGCATGAGATTTGATTTGCACCAGTTTACTGGTAGATTATCGTTTAAGTAAACCGAAGAAGCAGAAACCGAAATCCAATATCAAGCATCGTAGCTGCAACTCGTGACAAAATAAAACGTCACGTTGCAATCAATTCGATACCTTGACTTTCTCCCATTCTTCCATTGTAATACGCGCGGTAAGTTTTATGGACACGCGTAATTACTCGATCAACGTGGCTAGCGCGAAGGTGTCGAGATTCCGGGCGTGCGATAAAGCCGCGTCCACACGAAACGCCGGCTGAACGGAGCCGTTGTACGCGGGGGATCGAGAAGAACGAGCATGTGGGTGAAGGCTGTAGCGTGGAGGGCTCTCCAGGATGTGTCGAAAGTGAAACCCAAGGCCCCCGTAGCAGCGTCGTGTTCACGCTGGGCGAGGAACGCCGCGTTCGTCCTCGACGAGCTCGATCATTGTTTTAAACTGAGATCGATCTTCTCCTGAAAATGTGACCGTGAAGAGTGTCCAACTGGAAACATCCCACCCTTTCATTGTCTAAGAAACATCGTTGTCGTTGCTTTTGCTTATAGTATTCGCTTTCGAACGCGTGCTTCCTTGCTTCGATAGATCCTTCTTTCTATTATTCTCTGATTTGGTACGTTTCGTCTTATTGATATCATTCATTTATCTATTTATGCCTTTCTTCAATTATCTGATACTTTTATCTCGATATTTTTTAAATACTCAAAGTTATTGAATTTTCCTACATTTTTCATCCTCCTAAACTTTGTTAATTCTTAATGTGAATATTATAGTCATCAGAGTCTTAAGAAAGGTATCGTGGTTCGCTTTGGAAATTTTGATCATGTCAGAATGATTCAAGGATAGGTATACATGTAATTCCTTGGTTTAGTGTTGAAGAACGAGGTCTGTAGGCCATCTGCGATGCGATCTATTATTCGTAGAGTATGTGTATGTACGTAAGAACTTCTCTATTGGCAAGTTCTTTGAGAGAAGCTTACACATCGTAACACAGATTTACATATTTCTTATTATTTAGCTTTCTTGGTTGATGGAAGAAAACACGTTAAAATGGAGCAAACTACAATAAAGAAGAGTTATAGTATTTTCAAAAAGAAACACGTTGGACAGCGGAAGAGGGCAACTTACGTAATATAAAGCACGCCAACTGGATCATGGGTGCCAAGCATCCTTGAGCCAGTAAAATTGGGAAGAGAAGGTTCCCAACCACCGGCCCTATTCTTCCCACTGACATCACCACACTCACCGCGATCGCTCTAATTTTAATGGAAGATTTTTATTTAATTTCAAATTCTACACTTTATGCTCCTATGGTAATAACTTAGTTAATATTATTATTTCATTGGTACTATTATTATATTTAACCTTAGAGAAGTTGGAAACATAATGACGGTTGCAGCAACAATTATATTTAGGGTAGTGTTTGTCAATCCAATGAACAAACTCGTCAGAATTAGTGTTAATAATGTGTCAGACGACCAGTTCAGACAAACTATACATATGAATGCTACTCCGTAAGAAATATCTGTAATCATACGTTAATACCATCAATTAAGCGCGTAATTATCATTCAATTAATACACTGTATTATTATAAACTGTATCAAACTGATACATTAAATACACTGATTATTGGAATTGTATAATGTATAGTGAAAAATTTGAGGATCCCTTGTAAGAAAGATCGTAGAAGAGAACCGAAACTGGGAAAACTTCTTGTTTCTGATTAATATTAATATTTACTAAATAGCTCGAAATGAATGATCTTTCGTACAAAAGCGAAATTATTCGCAAACAGTACGGATAATCGAGATTTTACCATAATTAGACTACAAAATTTTCATTGTAAATACTTACACAGTAAGATTTTGTAATTCAAAATATTCAGTAGAAAGCTACTCGATAAAATAAGAATACCTCCAAAGGCAGTTACAACGATCGTATTCACATAAACAGATTCACTCACGACAATCTAGAAAATTCAAGGAACATTATGTAATCAGAGAAACACGAGGAGAAATAAAATTGACTGAGAGGGATGATGAACAAATGTTTGCTAAGTAGCTTGCCCCACGTTTGTACAGTTCACGTTCTCTTCAATAGCTGCGGAAGTTCCGTCTACGACAGAGAAGAAATCCAAGATCTCGCAAAATGTCGATTTATGTCCTTCTGTTAGATTATAATTCACTGGATCGAAATTTCCTAGTATCGTGAAAAGTTGAGGTTGCCACATACGAATCGTGTTGGTTCTGTAAAGTGAAAAACGTAAAAAAATTTACTTTATATCAAGTTGTATTCTCTTCTTTCTTGCAATGTCGTCCTTTGATACGATTGTTTCTTCACTGACGTTTCGTGGATCTCTTTACGATTACTGTTTCCATATCAGTCTTGATAAACGTCACCTCTCGATTTCTTGTCTTTACGTCTTTCACTGAGCACAGCAACGCGACGTCATTATTTATAGATAAAGCAAATGAGGTCGTTCGTCACAAACATCGTCATTCTGAAGAAACGAATCGATTAAAAGTTTCATTCTACTAACTACTTTTTAACAACAACCCATTTGCAAAGTTCCTTGTCACACTATCACCGATCACGGGTAATTGTGTTTACTCGAAATATTTTTATTTTATACAAATATTTTACATTATTAACGTAATATTAATGCGGCCAAAACATTCAGAAGAAATACTCACGTGTACATTGAACCAAATTGCATGACTGTGACCAAGAGAATTCGATTTAAATGTGGAGTAAAGAAAATTGCCTTCTTCTCTATTTTTCCATCGTGGTCGTTATCACTTGCTTCTTTGGGGGACTCGTTTTCTAAATATTGTATCTTAAAACAAACAGAAAACATTGACACCGTTGAAAAATGTATTATTTAATCGAAATATGTCTATCGCATTTCTAAAAAGATGATTGTAAGGTCTTTGCAACACTGTCCGCACTGACATTCGTGAATGATCATTTCTAGAAACTAGCTAATATCAGTACAAAAATTCAATTAATATATCTATTTTAGATATCAAATAAGGAAAAATGTAATTCGTAGAACATCACAAAAGATTCGGACACATGTGGGTTAAATTATTTAAAAGCTGAATAAATTATTGAAACTTCTCACCGGATATTCTTCCGCGGATTTCCCCGTGTTGATGCTATAAATCATCTTGAAAACTTTCAACGCATCCTCCATGTGACCCTGTGACATGAGAAACTTTGGACTTTCGGGAAACAAGAAGAGACAAATAACGCCGATCAATATTGGTATTCCACAGACGGAAAGAAAAAGTCTCCAGGAATTGTAGACAAATGCGCCGTCCCACAGAACGATGGACCAGCGTTGTGGAATGATGATAAACGCCAGCACTACAAGATTTGGTGATCTGACATATAAACAAGCGTTTTATCTTGATGTCAAGTCACATATACCACACCTGCGCTTACGATATTTCCAGATGTAATGGCGAAACCGACGATCAATGAAATTCTTCCTCTTTCTTTTTTTCCATAAAATTCGGAAGTGTAGGCCACGATGGAAGCATGCGGACCGCTTATTCTAACGTACAATAACTGTTACACTGTGTGCATTGATGCATTTGTGAGAAACTTAAATGTAAAAAATTAATTTAAATATTAAAAGAGATTACTTTATAATATTTTAGACCTGTTGCAATATTTAAAAAATGGAACAAGCTTCTATTCAAGCGCTAACTGTTAGAAACCTTGCATTGTTATCCGTAATCGAATAATTATTTTTAATAACTCAAATTGACAATTAAAGGTGCAAATAATTTAGAATCTCTGTTAGAAACTCACATGAAACCACTAAGGAATTTGAAAGATACAAGCATCCAAAAATTCTGTGAAAACCCTGACAGGAAGTTACAAATACTATCAGCTATATAGCCATAAAGAAAAACGGCTCTCCTGCCCTTAGCATCCGCTATGTAACCCCATAGAAAACCACTAGAAATCATTCCTAAAAGTTTCAAATAAATGCCTTTAACATATATTCTTATGGACATTAAGATTTTAGATTTAGCGTACTAGTTGGCCCTGTTCGAGCAGAAGTAGAATAAAAACAGTCTGTAGCGACCAGTAATATTGATTTAATCAAGTAACTAGTCACTCACATGATTGACGTTATCTACATATTTATACAGTATATAAAATAACGTTAATCATGGTATTTACTTGTGTAAACAAATATATGAAGCAATGGATTTGCGATCATCGCAACAAAATCTTTTTCAGAGAATTACAATACAAACCTACGTATATGATGGCATTTAGCACACCCTTCTGAAAGAATGTCATTTGCAAATCGCATTCTGCAGAGGGAAGAATCATCGCGACACTGGAAGTGTCGATACTGGTTGCCCATGATACTGGAATAATCGTCAGTAGGAGAAGGTATTGAAATTTTCCGTAACCAGCTGCGGCAATGGCTGTCTCGAAATCCACAGACTTCTTCTTTTGACTCACTTCATCTGTTCCATATACTTTAGACAAAATGTTTCTTTAGAAAGCATCCGTTTGAACGATAGAACCATACGATTAATAGGAAAAACTTACTTGAATCTTTTCTATGCCCTTTGGTAAGCTTATCCGGAACAGCAATGACGCTAATTCTATGTGGCATTTTTATAATTTTACACGCTGGTCGTAATTTTTATTCGTACTAGATGATTTCTATTACGGACCTTTCTCTGAATCTTGCATCTATCAGTGCATACGTTTTTCTATTTCACTTTGTCGGGGAAATATGTCGGAAACAGTAACACGCGTCTCCTAAAACGACTTAAATTAAACGAACTGATGAAAGCCATATAGAGTGTTGTCGTAACACGTGCATTGGCTCAGATATTCACAAACAGTTTTATCTTTTATGTAAATAACCGTCAGCAGTTCATCACTGGCATTCCATATCGAATTAAGATGTAAAGCTATCATTCGATCGATCAACTAAAAAATAATAAATGTTATAGAAGAAATCAGCAGTTTGACCCATCCTAGCATATTAACATTCGTTAAGTATTTTTTCCATCTTTTTTTTAATTCAAATTAATTCGATATACGTGCAGAATTCCAGATTGACGATGAAATATTTATATTACACTAATCGAGTATATTTTTACATTATCTTTACGAAATATACATAAAGTGGAGATAACTTCTGAACATTTATTTAAATTGGATCACAGTACAAATAGAACTAGCACGAACGTAATATAAGCCAGCATCGCGCAACTCGCGAGGCTTTAATTATACAATTATCTTTTTGCTCTTGCACGACAAGTTATCAGGGCAAAACCCATCGGGTTTAAACAGACGATTTTATCGATTAAACTATTTTTTTCCGTTCTTTGAATTTGCTGTTCGAAAAGAGAACGCTAATAATGTGATATGAAGAAGTAATAAATATTTTTAATTTTTATTATTTTCTTTCATTTTCTTTATCAGTCTTGTTCTTAAAAATGACCGATTCGTTAATCGAAACAACGATTCTCTTGCACTTATTCTTGCAAACATTACAAAAGAATACGTTACATTTTCCGTGCCACCTTGAAAAAGATGATTTCAACGACCTTTCTCGCTTATCGAAGATCATTTTACGAAACATATCTAACGATTGTGTCATATTGCGATATAGTAAATCATAGTACATATCGTATGACAATAAAAACATGTTTAACTACGTCGCGTTTGTTCAGATAAGTTTTCCTTTCATATGGAATAGAAAGGCATGGAATTTTTCAATCTATGAATCAAGTTGTCCAAACAACAACTCAAACAGGTCTATAAATTAAATACTATAGGGAAGCGATGTTATAAACACTATTTCTTATGATCTACGATTTACGTCATCTTCTTGCGATGATTCTTCTTATAAAAGTTTAAATTGAATATTGATCATCGGCTTATGCAATCGATCAGGCTTCCGAGACGCTCGATTGTATCATAATCGAGGCAGAGCAAAAAGTCGAATATTTTCTGAAATCAATTTCCTCGAAGCAAGAGGAACAGAGCAGGAAAACGAGAAGAACGCCTTGTTCGCCGTAATTAGCAATGCAGTTAGTTAACTTCGCGTTAACGATCAACAAATTGGTGGCCATTCCTTTTAACTCGCGGTAACTTACACGCTTCGCGTACTTTGACAGCAGCTTTTGTTCCTTTGTCTTGCGTCCGATACAGGAAATATCATGTCCACCCTGACCTTACGTCCGCGATACCAGCCAGATACTCGTTGAAAACGACCGAAACTCCTGCGAAGCTAACGGCCATTGTCTTCGCGGGAATCTCGATTGGCGATGGTCAAAGAATCCAAGTAAAAATTCCATCGTTCCATAGATTTATTGTCAAGCTTCTACTCTTTCCTTTTCTCTATTTCTTAAAACAATTACTTCCTATCGGATACTTGATGCTGCTCTCATAGTAGCTCTGATTTTGATTAAACGACTCGTAACAGAAACGGCCCTTGTCCATGTTTGCCTTTTTCTTAAGAAATTGAAAGAATTCTGACCTCTTGAGTTGTTAATCAATACTTACATTTTATATTTTTAACATAATATTCACCTCGACAGAGGTTGTTTTTGTAGAATTATTTAAATAAAGGCAGAACATTTTTCATAATCCGTGTATGCTAGGTGCACTATTGCTTAAAAAAGAAAATCGTTTCTCTTACAAATCTCTCAATTGTCTAACACTATCCAAAGCTAAAACAAAATTTCATTTCCACCTTTTCTCCTTAATATGAAGTCTAATTAGTTTCGAAACGGCAAGTCTTGCCAATATCTATTTACCTAGTTTATGCGAGTTCGCATTCTAAGAATCATCGCCTGTAAACATGAAATCTGATAGGCGGGTAATGAATTTTACCTTTAGCTCTTCGTTACCGCGATCATCGACTCGACAGAATGCCTCTGCCAAGCATATTATATTAATACGCTATTTTATACTCGCAGTATAATTATCTATTACCTCTTTATTCAAACACCATTACATACCAATATACCTTATACATCAGTTGATCGAGGAGTAAAATATCAAACATAAATATTACGTTCTACGTATAACAATCAGAAACAAAATCATTTGATTTTATCCTCCATGTGAACTCGGATCAACTTCCGGAAAACCATTAGTATTATTCGAGTCCGTAGCAGAAAGACACTTGTCGGACGAAAGCTGTTGTTGGTTCTTCATCCGTTGCTTGTTGTAGTCATGGCTGGCTTCTCTCGCCTGTCGATATTCCAACGAGCTCATGTACTCCGTCACCTTGATCGCGAAAGAGGGAAAAGAGTTACAAGGTCAGGCCGTATCGTAAGAACACAAAGCTCGTCTCACCGAACTAATTAAAGTTTCCTGTTTTTAAGACTCGTCCGAATCCACGTTGCATGACAAATGACCTGGTTTTTAGGCTGTTCGAACGATTTCTGGATGACGCGACGCGAGAAACCTCCGTCGTTGTTCATACACACAACGCATAACATTGCGATACATACGTACTTGCACGCCTATAGTTGATCCTTTTACCGAAGTAGGGTCATTGTTGATTAGATATCGACAGTTTAATAATCGAGCTGATTGATTTCCTAACACTGATACGATCAATCAGCACGGAATATGCGGTTTAATGCGAAATAGCAAGAACACGTTTGATCGAGAACACATAGGAAACGTTCTTTCCTTCTTCTCCGTTCCTTTTCTTTTCGTAGATACTATCTGTGTTATACAGGATGTTCCAGAAAATCGATGCCGAATTTCAGAAGCACGTAGTTCTGATTATAACAGAGAAAAGTCTCAATAAGCTTTGGTTCAAACATCATTAGCTTCGGTGGGAATGTACAAGATCTTTTTAAGAAACTTTATTGCATGTTTGTCGTGCGTAAATCATTTGATTAAACGTAATAAACACATCATTATTATATAATTGTACTGATATCGCTGATTGTTGGTAACAGTAATAAAATAATAATGCTTTTCACTTATGCAGTATTATAGCATTCGCGCGCGTATATTTCACAGTTATATCATAATTTACTTTTACATTATTTAGTTCATTGCAATGACAAAAAAATATGCTGATGTGTCGTTACAATCGATGGATATCATATCGAACATACGGTAGCTCATGAAATTATTTGTGTTACATGAAACACTTAAAAATTTCCTTGGAATTAAATATCTTGTATGTTCTACACACATTTTCGGATTAATGTCAACATAATCATAATAGTTGCATCTCATTATACTGGCAATGAAATTTTTAAGTATTTTACATGTCGGGTTATCATTAGGGCATTTGACGAATCTTCCTTTGTATTAGACATCGTTGTTATGCAAAAGCGAAGATATTTGCCAGTACGATTATGATTGTGACAGAATTTGACAAGTAATAAGTGGTAATAAGATACTCTGGATGTGAATGGCAATGATCTTAGACTAAGTCGAACTCAACTCGCTGATCTACGATTCGGGTGTGACTGAACCTGCTTGTCCACAGTGCAAGTACAACTTACCTGACTGAAACTCAGTCCAGGTGGAACTGCCCTTATGTTCTACTCCTCTCCGTACGTACCTCCCTGTACCCCTCGGGTTGATCTTCGTTTTTAAGGAGAGCTATTTAATTACTCTATATCTGTGTCAGGTACACGTCCCTCCCTACGTTCAGCAACCCATTATGTCGCTTCGAGCCCAAGCCCACTGTCTTTGATCTCGGGCACCCATACTCAGATTCAATCATAAACAACTATTTCTCTGTTTTATTATTTAAATAGAGCTATAATAAAAAGTCTGGACTAAAGTACTGGGGACCATCCCAAGCATCCCAAAAGGAAGGCCCCCATGTGCCGACATATATAATACATACAATATACGTATATAGAAGTTCTCTATAATTTTTCAAGTATTTTCATGAGTCACTGTATGCTATAGACAGAGATAAATAATATGAAATTTTATTATATACGTGCTGCTGAAGTTTGAAGCTAACTTTCGGAAACATCCTGTATGGGCAATTATTGCGGATCTGCGCGCCTACCTATACGAACATTATCGCGTTTTTCGGTTTAATTCGCATACTTGCCATTTAACCGCGATAGATTTTCATCTACTGTTTGCGATCTTTCCGGCATCGAGGCTAGCGGGATTCGTAGCGGTAAAGGACGATTAATATAGGCAGAAATCGTACGCCGCGATAATTGGTTCTTATCCAGAGGAAACTCGGCCAGATACGGGAAGAACGATAATGCGTTATGTAATCCATGAGAAGATTGATATCGAAGAGAGTAGTGTATTTTCTCGATGATAAAATGAAAAACTAATCGATTCACGCCTCCGGCTCATCACCAGACATCGTGTTATCTTATACAGCCGTTAAATCAGGTCAAAAATATACCTGTTCGAATTCTAAGAACGATTTAATTGCCTCATATCAAGGGTAACTACCGTCACGGTATCTCTTTAGTATACTAACTTCTGTTTCTTAAAGCCAAATCGATCGAAAAATTCAACACCTCCGTTTCCTGTTGTTAATTAAACATCGAACCGCTGTTTGGCCCAGTTGTATGTGTATACTACTACTAAAAAGTATTCGGATACTTAGCTATTTTTGACAAGATGTATTTTAATTAGAAAATTATAGATAAATTGAAATGACTTTAGTCTTTAGCTAAGCATAATAATATATTGTTAAATTGGTTTATCTTTGGTAATCTTTACAAACTAGTTTGTTACTCGTACACTCCTTATGTTTAAATCCCGTAATTTCTGAGTTAGAAACTTCGCATATTGACATAAATATTAATGTCCAAATAGTACATGTGTTTAGTAATATACATAATAAATTGTAAAATATACTACACTTGCAATAAATATCTTGCAATTTCTATAGAAATATTCAGATTTGTTTTTCTAATTTAATCGATACAGTCATGACAGAATTCATAAAATTTCCAAAGAAAGAAGTTTTCTATAGTGAATGTTCAAGTATATAAATTCACGAATCGCGATACTTGTATGTACCTATAATTGACTGAAATTCAACGTTGAGTGCGTATCATAACGCGCATTGTGACTGTACGTGTTATTAACTGTCGTATCACGGGAGCGCTATATAAATCGTGGTTTAAATACGTACAACGCATCGCGTGATATAAACATCTGATATCTGAACTTGGATCAGCGATGCAACTACGCTGGGGCGTGTTAGATTTTCCACACGCGAATACCAAAGAAATACGTGAATCAGAGATAAATACCGAGGAAACACAACGAACCGAATCAAGAAAGTTTCATCGAACGGTATGATAATTAATTGTGCGTTGCCCGCTATAAATCTCGCCCATCTGGCCGAGCCTTAAACGAAACTTCTATGTAAAACACTTCACACGATCAATGCGCTCCCTAATGAGCGGATTGGACACGATGAATTAATGACGTCAGGTATTAGCTAGTCATTCCGATAATGCGAATTGTCAACAATTAAATCGAACGATGATTCATGACTTAGTTAAACTTGCATGGCGCGTTTTATTCTCCCCCTGTTGCATTTTTCTGTAGGGATTAATGTTTACATCTTTATTATTATTACGAACTAATTAATCAATTATAGGTGAATGGTGATTGCATTAAGGGAAATAAAAAAAAAAAACTGCAATCCCTGCTCACCGAATTAAAAATGTTCGAAACTTTCTATATTTCTCACATTTTTAATCAAATTGAAATTTGCATGAACAAATTCTGATAATTTATTTCCTTTCTTTACCTTCATTATAGCTCATATTCCTTACGGCATGCTCCATGTATATTGCTGTGTTATATATTTTATATTCTTATTGTTTTGCTAAATATGTTGCTCAACGATGAATAAATAACTTAACTATGCTCCAGAAATTGCCAATGGCATTCAAATCAGTTGAATTGCCTGACCTGGGAATACTAAAATATCTTTAGACATGATGTAATTATCTGTCTGAAATATTTGTAATCGTATAGATATGTAGTAATAATTTGGACAATCAAAAACAATTTGTGTGGGTGTCTATGTCTATATGACATATTACAGTTAGAAAAGCATATGCATATGGTTCTAATTCGATGACCAGGGACTGTAATTTTATAGGATTCGAAATGATATGGTTACCTCTTTTTCGTATTTCATGTGACCCTTCAATATTCCGTATGAAATCATACCAATGATGGTCAAGAGGATCATTCGTTGCATTTGAATCTTGTTGGAAGGCCACTTAAATGTAACCATGATATGACTGGAATTTATAAGAATGATACCCGGTATATAAGAATATGTGCAGTTTATTTACAAAAAAATAAAGTTCTTACTTTTACAAACATTGCTGTGTCTGATGTTAACAATCAATGCTAATGAAAGAAATGAGAAATCGCTTTTCTGAGGATGAAAACTGAGAATTTACCTCTTCATCGCGTGACCAAATACAAATCGCAATCAATTTCAAGATCGATATCGTTACTATCTATCGCTATGTTCAGTGCTATTAATTTAGAAGCACAAATATAGGGACTTTCTATTTGTAAATAGAAATGAAAATAGAATGTTGTATGGTTTCCAAATCGCAACATAAAATATAAAAAAATTATGGTTCATTATAGATCGATATAAATTGCGTGTCATGCATGATGCTGCATATAACGTAATGTAATTTTAATCTCGTATACGTAACAATTTTATCGTAATTCTAGTGTCGTTTAATGCCACACGTGTTCATTGATGGAAGATATGTAGATACAGATTTTCACATTTACTTGCACAACGTTAGACTTATTGTTTGTCACTAATTACTTATATTTATTTTTTATTTTATCTCTCATGAGACAATTTCTATTTCTAGCTCGATATGGTCATCGAATCTTATTCAAGATTTTTCACTGAAATAACACTTCTTCGAACGGCGAAAGATCTACCGTAGGTAAACATCTAAAACGAGAACATGTTATAAACAGAATTTTTATTCTTAGCAATCATTCGCTAATTTAGTCACTTTATTTTCTTCAACTTGCGAAATTGATAACACTTTACATACATACCTATACAAAAATATGTACACCATAAGTCATTAAAACACACGCGATTACGATAAAGACATCTCGTACGTGTAGGTTGCAAGTATTTCCACTAGATGGCGATGAAATCTGGCCAAGATGGCGTCCGGTCAATAGACGAAGAGCAGGGAGGCCGGAGGTGCTCCGAGGTTCGTGGGTGTTCTCAGCCCGGAGCTGGAGAGCCTTTGAGGCCGTCTATCATTGATATTTTTTTCTCCACCGTAGTGAAACGATCGACACGCGAATGAAACGTAAAAATGTTTTGTGAGGGAGTGCGCGTTACGTATACGTCGGCTTGAACGTGCCGTGTTTCTCGAACTCGAAAGATGCTGCCATGTAAAGCGACGACAGAGGAGGCGCCTTCGCGAAACTGTCAGGAAGATCGTCGTCGTCGTACGTGAGTCAGTGCGCTCGGTCGATTGAAAGAAGGCACGTACGTACAAAATGGCTTCAGGCGACAATGTGGACGTGATCGAAGTGGTCGAGACAAGCTTCTCTGGCCCGGCACAGGCCACGGAGGATCATCTCAGGCCGGAACAGTACGCGGACGAGGACAGTGAGTAGCCCTTTATCCACGTTAAAAGTCCTTTGTTAGTTCTCGGACAAGTGTCACGACTTAACCTATAAAAGCAACGCGATTTCAAACGCCTATAACAACGGGTATCGTTTCTCGCGGTGTGCGGGGCATTTGCGCCGCGAGACGTGACGAGATAGGCGTGATCGATCGATTTTACCCGATCGGATTTTCGTTTCGCTTCCGCATGCCCGCACTACGTTCCGTCCTTTGTTAAGTCGCCAACCGGACAACCCAGTATGCTCTTTCAGGGCTACGCTGTGCTTAATCCAGTTCGCTATTTGACAGCTGATGGATGTCACCAGTCGTACCGTATAATGGCACCGGGATTCTAAAAATCGTATTTATCTGTCAGACATACTTCTCTTCCAATTTTTTTTTATGAATCATCCTCAAAACGCCTTGGAAGTACGACTAATTTTTCCTCCCGCTATCGCGTTACAAACACAAAGAAGACCACTACCGAATGAACTTTCACGAAAATAACATCGGTCCGAGTATGAATGAAAGTTGTACGTGGAAAACTGAGCTCTCAAACAGAAAAAAGTTGAATGAATCTACCTTGTGAAGGCTTGTACAGGAGCTGAAATTTAGTGGTAACGGGAGCAACGGTACCAAGACTTACATATGTCAATAGTGAATCCGCGTCGCAATCACCGTGTGCACGACTTTCGTTTTTGAACTCGGTTAACGTTCCACTTTCTCGCTTCTTTCCCGGAATACACGCGATTGACTCGGCTGGTCATTTTAAGCGTGCGATCTTTCTTTCTTTACATGCATAGTTCCTTCGATATTACTCACATTAGAAACGGGACTTTCGTTCGTTCCGACGCCAACGTAATATGAGTACATATATATATTATGGTGTGCACGTCGGGCACGTCGACTGTTACGTGACCTTATTTCGTGTAACAAACATGTTGTTTTCGATCTGTTACAGGTAAATCTACAGGGGATAAGGTGACAACGTTTGAGGTAAGTGAAAAACGTACAAATCTCGCCTTTTCTTTCGATACGGTGCGCTACCCGTGAACAAATTTTTGTTTCACGCGCGTCCTGTAGATATTAACATTGACACTTGCATGCTCCAACTCAGTATATGAGATGGACGAAGGCAGGAGATAAGTAATAAACATTTTTACGTAGGCATCGCTATCAAAATTTCTCGTGGCAACTTTCAACTTGACGACTATCATCCTTACGTTCTGATCATTTATTTATTTATTTATTTATAAATTTAACCACGATTAAATTATTAAAAATTCTTGTTTACAAGTCATAGTGCAGGTTGTATATACGAGATATGAAAATTTGCATCATATAAAAATAATATTGCGCGAGATCCTCCTACATGTACTGCCCTCCTTAATTTTATATATCATTCTTTCATTTTTCAAGATACGAACCGCACATTTGCTAAATCGATTAACCCCACAAAGCAGAAAGTAAAGAATATCGATGAAATTATATAAGATAAGCATCAATCAGTTTTACTTTAGTACTTTGCTACTAAAATTTCAAAGATTTCAATAAGTCGAGTTAATCACTTTAACCTGTGAGTGGTTTATGTATATATCGAAGTATGTGGAATTTCCTTATACCTCTAAAGTAAAATTATATTATACAGGCTCTTGCGAAGTAATTTAAAGCAAAGATGACACAAAAACGATAATAGATCAGTTTTCTGTAATTTCGAAATGATAAATATAGGACATTCTAAGTAAAGAGGACAATATTTATTTAAAACTGGTGTTATAATATAACAAGCAATAAATGTAATAGAACGTTATATAAAGCAACGCGCTCCTTAATCATGTAACGCGCGTGCATGTTTAAACGCTTGAATCCCGTGCAATTTATTTTCAAGCAAAAAAAGAATCAGCGCCCGGTAGCAGCATAGTAACGTTCTCAAACACGGAACTATGCTTCACAGATGCAGGTGAACATTATGTAAGAAAAATCCTCGCTATCTCTCTACTGCTTCTATATTTTCACATGTTTATTTCATTTGAATGCATCATTTCACTCAACATGCCAATTTTGCCGCGTCTCGTGTCATCTCTGAACAATCGATCGATACAGAACGCCTCGATTCTTTTCGATTATACGACCCATACAACCATTCGTCATCCGTTTCATTCACGATCGATATTTCGATTGTCAAGATCGAAGATTCTATATTCGCGCCAGCACGTGTTAATCGATATATCTTCGATGCGTATCGCGACTGTGGTCGATAAACGAGACAGATACTCGCTGGTTCTCAGATCGATTAAATCGTTGTTTTATCGAGTATAATCATATATTATAACGTTCGGCGAGATTTTCTGGGAAAAAAACGCGCGGGAACATTCCGACGATTGAAATCATTGATTCAAAATAGCAACGTTTTCAATAAGATGGTTGAATTCATCTTGCGACGATATGTATTATGTGTACCTCGGGTCTTTAGAGACTAGAATAGTTGTGTAATTATTCATTCGAATGACGCATGCCCGTGTATTTCTTCTTCGGTGCTTCTTCTCGTGCCTCGGTGAACAGTGAACGTTCGACGCGACATTGGAGCACGCCCCCATTTAACAAACTTAAGAAAAACTTAAAATAAAGAATCTTTAAGTTATGGAGGGCAAAGTAAACGCGAGTAAAGTAATTTTCCTGCGCTATCTTGTTTTCGAGGTTAATCATTTACATCGATATCTTCAGCTTTCGTTTACTAATCTATTATTCACTAATTTTCGTGTATTTTAACATTTAGTTCCACGATTAAATACAGGCGAGTAGAATTTTTTTTCGTAACTTGTAGATTAGAAATGTATGCACAATGTTTGTAGTGTTAGGATAGAATGACGTGTTTCTTTTTTACAGAGCTCGGTAAACCAACATGGCACCACAGGCCCCAAAACTCCTGTGGGGGTGTCGAGGAACAAGTCGGAGCGAGAGAGAAAGATCGGCCACAGGAGAGTTGGAGTGGGAGGTGAAATCACGTACAAAAAGGTATTTTGAAGAAGTACAGAAATATTCTGTTTTATCGTTTCGTAAATAGTCCGATAAAACAAGGAAGCAGAATAAATAGATAAATTCCATCGGACAACTTATTGTTAAAATGATAACAATCGGAAAAGAGATAGTTGCCAAGGTTAATAATAACACATTACCTTGGAACATGAACTTGATGAATAACAGCAAAAGTGAAAAATTATTATTGGTGTAAAAATACATTAAACTCAGGGTCAAATTAAGCTAGATTTTATTATTGTGTTTCATTCACTGTGTAGATCCAAACGACACAAATCATGGGTTCCATCCAGTTAGGCATCCAGCATGCAGTCGGTGGTTTGGCTAGTAAACCAGAGCGTGATTTACTGATGCAAGATTTCATGACTGTAGAAACGACGAACTTCCCGAGCGAGGGATCCAATCACACTCCAGCTCATCATTTTTCGGAGTTTAAGTTCAAAAATTACGCACCTATTGCATTTCGTTACTTTCGGGATCTCTTTGGCATACAGCCGGATGACTTTTTGGTAAATATAAATTAGTCTACGTATTATTTGTGTTATTTTCTTTTGTTACCGTAAATGAATTAAGAAAGAATACAATAGATTTCAAATTCTGTATGTTTCTGCCCGTAAACGGTCACCGTCTTATTTGTTTGCTAATTAGCGTACATCTAACGACACCATTTGAATATTCAGATGTCGATGTGTAGCGCTCCGTTACGCGAATTATCAAATCCCGGCGCTAGTGGAAGTATCTTTTACCTAACAGATGATGACGAGTTCATCATAAAGACTGTACAACACAAAGAAGGAGAATTTTTACAGACGCTTCTTCCAGGATATTATATGGTGAGTTCGAATATCTTTTTAAATATAATGTAGCCTTATATCGAAGATTATCATTGAAGAAACGATTTTTATTTGTAGAATCTGAATCAGAATCCAAGGACATTATTGCCAAAGTTCTTCGGATTATATTGCTATCGGTGTAATAGTAAAAACGTTAGATTAGTCGCTATGAATAATCTTCTGCCCTCGTCGGTGAAATTGCATCAAAAGTATGACTTGAAAGGATCAACATACAAAAGAAAGGTTCATAACTTTGGAATATTTATATCGGTTTTGCGAACAGTTTTCCAACGGATTTAATGAAATATCCCGGTGATTTGTAGGCATCGAAATCAGAAAGATCTAAATCTTCTCCAACGTACAAAGATTTAGATTTCATGGAACACCATCCAGAAGGGATCTTTTTGGAGGCAGACACGTATAGCGCCCTAGTTAAAACTATTCAAAGAGATTGTCGGGTATTGGAAAGCTTTAAAATCATGGATTACTCCTTACTCGTTGGTCTTCATAACCTCGACCAGGCTGCAAGAGAAAAAGCGGTAGATATAATAGAAGTGATACGAAAATATTATTGCTCGTTATCAAGGATATAAAGCAGACATTTTTCTATCATAGCAGGAGCAGAGATTATCAGCGAGTGCGGAGGAAGAAGTCGGCGAAGTGGGGGGTGAGAGTACGGCACTTACTCAAGCAGAAAAAGAACGGGAACGAGAGGACAGAATAGGAGCCAGCGCTCTGAACCGATCACGAAGCATAAATCGACAAAGGTTGGTTGCGCACAGTACCGCTATGGAGAGTATTCAGGCTGAAAGCGAGCCGATAGACGAGGAGGACGATGTACCGTGAGTATCATGTTTTCATTTCCTCGCACGACGATTGTATACGAAACGAGTGCTCTAGTAACGTGATTTTAATTATGTTCGTATTCCTAGCAGTCCAGGTGGAATTCCTGCTCGTAATGCCCGTGGCGAACGCCTTCTACTTTTCCTTGGTATTATTGACATTTTGCAAAGTTACAGGCTTAAGAAAAAATTAGAACATACTTGGAAGTCGATGATACACGATGGTGTAAGTTCTATAGAACTCCCTTATTATTCCTATGATGATCGATCTTTCTATCTATGATTGTTTATAAATAAACGTACTATATTGTCATTCATTTGTATATATTTGTACACATGTTTTGTATATATTTTAAAAGATGTGAATTATCTTTGTTTGCAGGATACTGTGTCTGTACATCGGCCTGGTTTTTACGCGCAACGTTTCCAAGATTTCATGGCGAAGACAGTATTCAAGAAAATACCATCACGTAAGTACCATCCTAATCAGCCTCTTCTAACAAATTTGACCTCAATGTTAACACTGAACAAGGCTCATTCTTAATTTGTAAGCAATTTTTTTAATGAGTTACTTACCGTTATACTTTTGGGTTCATTAATATTGACTGACGTTTCTCGTAGTATCTCGTCAAATCGATTTAGCTATACATCGTATAAAGCGTTAAGTACAAGAAAAATGTTAAGCTTTAAGTAGAAATTATAACGACAAGTATTTTTATCACCAGCTGAACGTGATTAATTGAATTTTTCTGTTTATAGTAATAGCATCAATTACTGTGATTCAACTACATTATAAACAATACAATGTTATCGCATAGTACTTTTTATAAAAAAAAAAAAAAAAAAAATGAAAAAATCTTTGAAACATATTTTAAATGTATGGATAGGTAAATGGGGGTGAACGAGAAAAATTAAATTTCTAAGGGTAAAACGCTCAAAAATGTATGATACTTATATATTTACGTGCATAACTCTGCCATTTACAATTAAGTAGCGATGTAATGATCTTGTTTAAGATTCCAATTTGTATAGAACCGTAAGCCATAAGCTAGAGTTACGTATAACTATATATATTTTTTAGTTTTCTTATTATGTAAGCGCTGTCACTGAACGTTTAAATTTATTTATTCGATTCAGTGAAACGTTATTTTATTTGTTCGTAATGCATGATAAGTTCACTATCGAATCGTATTATCAGCGGACCATTCGATTATGTAAATTTTCAATTCCATCGATTCCATTCACACATATCATTCCTTTATTTTGATTTTTCGGTTTATTTTCCATTTCTTTCTTCTACTGAGAAAAGAAAAGAGCTATTCGAAGCGAGAATGAGCGAATATCAATTTCTTTCTATCATACTATTTATCACAGACAAATTTAGCCGTCCAAAAAGATTCTAATAATCGTAATAGTGACTTAAGGTAATTAAGTGACTGCAGAGAATGCGATAAGTCCCGTGCGGATATCCGAAAACTATGTACGCATTTGACTGCGTCTCATATCGAATCTTAGGAAAGTTTTTAAAATGAAATTCTGTTTTATGTGTACGTATAGTATATATGCGACAATATTAATTAATGTTCGGAGAATATAGTTGGCAGCTTCGACGTCGATTTTTCGGATACCTGCATCTCCTTGATAAAGCAACGCTATCGATCAAATAATCCTGGGTTTATTGAATGTCAGTTGGTCACTTTTGGGTTTTGTATTGTGGTGTAACTAATTGCTAACACGGCACACATGTTTCTTAATATTTTTTTAATTTCGTTCAATTTCATAACGTTCTTTCAATTCGTTTTTCATTATTTTGCTCGTTTTAACATTCGATCTCATTATCCACTTCGCATTTCGTTTTGGAAACGATCAGTTTTTATCTTGAGATGTTTAGTAAAAATGCCATTTCACGAGTATAAAGTAATCAATCCACTGGTGTCCACACACGTAGCTGAGTATTTTGTTGCTAGTAATTCCGCTAATGTCGAGCAAAATTTTGCTAAGCAACGCACGTAGATTATCGAAGCATCTCGAGAAACACTAGTAGCGATTACAATCGAATCGTATATAGATAAAAGAAAAGACAAATCGATAATAAAAGATAAGTTTTTTGTGGGAAGCGCATCATTGTAAAGACAATTCCGTAACATCTCTGTCTCTGGAACGTAACCGTACCATTATGAATAGAATTTTTAACGACGTATACCCTACGTGTATCGAGTGATTTTCAGTCAAGTTTTCCCATCGTCGAAGTTCCTTAATCGTTATCGTATGAACGTGCCAAAGTTTTGTAAAACTATTTCCACGTGTTCCTAGTAGTGTACAAAATAGTAAATGGGTCGGGATTACAGAGGTTTCTATTTTACGAACACGCGAGAGAGCAATCACTGACGACTTGCTGAAGCCTGCTATCAAGACAATGTCATAGATCGCACAAAATTCTTATGATAATCTATATAATAATAAATATAAAAATCTTATAATATTAATAATTGCGAAATTTGTTAATGATATACAGTTGCAAAGAAGAAAGATTATAAATCTTTTATATACATATTTACCGTAATCAATTTTAAGTATCACTGACAGTTATACAGTATGAAATAATTTTATGCGATCCATTGTAAAGTTGAAAAAGATCCTCTACGGCGTGTATAGTCGAGTATATTTTGGCAAAGCTAGTTAGTACGGTATGGATGTATCAGAGAGAGTACACGAGAGAGAATGTGAGAGAGAATTAAATGGTAGAAGTAGATACACGTTCTTTTTTATTGTGAAAATATTCAGCTATCAGCTCAACGTGGACACCAATGTACATATTTATATATTTTGCAATAAACATTTTCGCTGTTTACAACTTCATTTCATTTATAAAGCCTACCCGTACATATTATATTTTATTTCTTCACTTTTTTCTCTGATCATCATTTATCATTCTGCTTTTATAATTTCTTTTTCTTCTCCCACCGATATTTATTTTATCAATTAATATTCCCATTACTATTTACCATTACCATCACCGCTATATTACTGCTTTATTGCAACGTATACTATTATCAAACACTATCTCGTCATCCATTATAACTCTTCACGTTTCCTTCATCGTAGTCATGGGCTCATCTATAAGATTTTATTTTCTGCACTATACCGTCGCGTGACACTCTATGTACTGTCTTAAATAGCATATCATGCGATGTGTTTGTTGTTTGTGTTTAAACGTATATACGTTTGGGTTTTAATCGCCACCTCTTTACCACGTGTACTTTGCGATGCGATCACCTACCAAAGTACGGAATTTATGTAACAACAAAAAGATCAACGAGACGATTTTCTATCGATCCCCCTTACCTCCGTCGTTATCTTTTCCATACTATGAAAATATTCTTCCATCCCTTTGTCTTTTTTTTTTTTTGTAGATCTTTCGTACGATCGAAATGACCAATCTATTCGAATTATCATAAGTTTTATATTTCGTTCTGAAGATACGTTACTAATAAATATCTCGCGCGGGAATGTGGATTATTCGAGCGAAAACGCGGAATTTGTTTGTATTACGCGATCTATTTATTGCGGCACCATTATTAATCCACGTTCTTAAAAAATCACCTCATTTAATGCGAACGTATTATAGCTGAATTAAAAGTCGATCAAATTTGAGTTAACATCGTTCGAATTAGTTAAGTAATGTTTAAAATCCGTGAACTCACGCCACAAACAGAAAGTTATTTCCTGAGAAACACGTTAGTGGGACTAACGAGCCGCTACTTCAAATAAAAAACAAATCGTTTTCGTGCTCTTACCATACAATTGACATTCGCATCATCATTTTATAAATTGAACAAGTAAAAAGAAAATATGTATAAGATCAAATAAATGTATTTGCGCGTTCGAATAATCAAGCTTCCATCGAGATGAGAACGTCCAATCGTTAAGATATAAATTAACTCAAGATAGGACATATAAAAAGATAAACGATACACTGTATTTATTTGTTTAATCGTTTAATCATTTAATTTACAAGATCATGAATGATACTCTTTTACCGTCGCATTCTCCTTCTCTCTGTCTCTTTGTCTGTCTCTCTATCATACACTCTCTCTCTCTCTCTCTGATCTACGATTCTATTTCGAGGCAAGACCGTAAATCACGCTTTCCTTTATGTTGCTATTTTGATTCTCGACAGTCCCTATGATCTATCGATCGTTTTAATAATTCCGGTATATATGAAAGATGTTTAAGTACGGAGTTAGCTAAATGTTGATGTTTTTGTGTCCCGTGCACTTCTTTTCGTGTCAACCCCCAATGACCTGATCTGACCTGCTACCGATCGAAACTCGAAAATCGAATACCAAAAGTGGACCTGCCTGAGATTAAGGGGAATCATCGCAAATTCCGTAACCTCGTCACCAGCTACATAGGTAACTTTGTCTGTCTGTTCGTCCATCTGTCTGTCCATTTTTGTATAGTTGTACGTATAGTTGTGTTTTTTTTTTATTTCTCTCTTAACTCTTCGTTCTCTTTAACTTTTTTTTTTGTGTCACTCTCTCTCTCTCTCTCTTAAATAAATTAACATCGATCGTTTATATATGCTTGTATGCGTACACATTTTTCTCTCTCTTTCTGGTGTCGATCTGGTTTGTTGTTCCTTCGAGTTTCTTAAATTGCTCCACGATATTTTTCTATCGTCGTATTGCTGGTGTTTTTTTTTATCGATTTTACGATATGGTCTGTGTTTTATTTTATATTTCTTTGTTCTATATACTTACCGAACTATCAATATTCTTTCTATTTGTATCTTCCGATCGAGTTTCAACTAATTTAGGCGCTTTTCTGTTTTTTCGCAAATACAGTCTTTGCTCAAAGTGAGTTTTTCTATATTGAAATTCAAGTAGACACAGATACGTAGAACTGTCAGAGTACTGGTTTTTCCTAGATCTACCTGTATCTATTGTCTGGCATGTGAAACCAAACTTTTTTTAGCATTTGTGAATCGTAGATTTAAGATGTTACACATATTTACTTGATCGTAAATGTAAAACGCTTCCTTTGCAACCATCTATTATTATTTTTTTTTCTTTTTTTTTTACCCAATCTTAACTTTAAAACGATTACATTCAAATGGAATTGCGTGTAACTGCAATCTGTTTCCCTTGAATATTGTATATAACGTTAATCTTCTGTGATGTGCTTATTGTTTGTGGATTTGGAGTCTTCTTTTTGATTTTTCTTTCCCTTGTTACTTTATTTTTAATCTCTCTTTGTATTTCGCCAGTGTTCAATACTCACCGTCACTTTTTTCTTTCATAACTAGACACTCTTTCCCAAATAGAAAATTTACACTCGAAGAATTCATCTTTGCAACGCTTCTTTGATTGTCTTTCTCTTTTATATCTAATCGAACTTTCCAACACTATGTGAACACATGTATATACGTTTGATATTGCAAATGTAATTTTAGATCATTTCTACATTGGATATGTAAAATGTACTCCGAACATCTTTGCTGATTATATCGAGAAAGGCGTGTTCCACGTTTGAAAAATAAATTCATGATTTATATATATATATATATATTTGTAGACATACTTAATGTTTAATTGGCAGAATAAGTATAATTGGCAAAAGAAAGGAGTGCAAAAGTTGTAGAAAAAATTTGATCGAGTTTTCCGCCCTCGTTCTGATTTTCTCTATTGCTTTTTGCATCGTGAGATCTGCGTGCCTGGTTCGAATTCTCTCCCTTTCTTGTTATCACCTTCTCGCACTTTTCTCTTTCCGTCCTTCTTTTTTAAGCTTCGACACGTTCACAATTTTTCAAGTACACCAAGTAATCACCCAACTCTTGATCAATGACCCTTTTTCTTCGCCAGAATCTAGGTCACTCTCCTCTCGAAAAGCATCTAAGGAACCACTATCCGATCCCATTTATAATCGCGATCGAGTTTTTATTATCGTACCGCCGATTTACATGACGTATATCCGAATTTTCGTTAGGAACACTTTTGTCTAGAACATAGTCCACACGCTATATATATTCGCATACTCACACATCACCCCGTTTTTAGCTATGATAACCACGAATTTAAAGCCAACATCGAATTACGTATGCGAGTTGTGAAAAGCAGAACGACGGTGTTAAGTGCAGCTTTATTCGCTTGTTTTGACTGCAATCACAAAATTACAGAGTTACACCGAGTGTTCACAGTATTACGTATTATGCTTTTTCTTATCAGTGATAAATCTATGAGAGAAGATAGAAGAGGACAATTTAGTATTTCTTATGATAAGTAATATAGAACAATGACGAGACTATGAACGTTATTGATATAGCTACACATAATTCCTCGTATGTTATATGAAAGTGGTTATTGAAACGAATTCAACAGTGTGTAACACAATAGAATTCGAGGTCGCTGAAATAGCGATTTTATGGCACATCCATGGGAAAACAAATTTTCATTGTTTTGAAGGTAAAAGGTGTAACAAACAGCGAGGAACCCCAACGCATCGAATATTATTACTTCAATAATTATCAACAACCTCTTTCATAGGAAATGAAACGAAAATTATAGCCACTTAATCATAGCTTGGTCCATGAGAAAACCATCGCAAATTTCGAAAATGTATTTACACCATGATATTACGTATGAGAAATAGTGCTATGTGCAATTTATATAATAATATTTGTATAAAGATTTTATCCTTTTCTGTGTTTCTCATGAATTTATCAATTGCACAGGAGGAAAACGCTGAGAAGTAATAGCATGAACACTATTTCTATGGTGCAATTGAAACCGTTTGAGAAAATTCTTCCCATAATCGACTCAACGATGCTCGAAAAAAAGAAAAGAACGTCTGGTTGCGTGCCTTAGCTCTGCCGTTCGTTTCCCTCCCGTACATGAGAATAATCTGCCAGAGATCCGTAGCACATTGTCGAGACTCGCGGGCTCGTTCTAGTTAACTTTGTTGTCCGGATTCTAATCAGACCTGAACACAACGTATACAGCGATACAGTCTGATAGAAACCAATAGAAGCCGTGGTCACGCGTGTTCTAGCGATTAGAAATGTTCACCGATCGCTCATTTGTGAACGTCTGTGAACGTCGCCACTGTGTCCATGTACGTATATATATATATATACATATAGTAACGGACAAAAAACAGTTAAATGGTATGAAAATCGTATTTGACAAGAACAGGTAATGATCAGCAACATGTAATAGTAAAAAATATTTAATAGGAAAATCACTCATATATAGCAACATCAAACTTTTCTCTGTCCGCTATTGTATGTACATACAGAGACATGTACAAGAAAGAAAATGTAGCGTGTAGCACAAGTGACACACACGTAATTCTAACTCTCTGAAGATCATAGAAAGTCTAAGAGACCCTCTCGCTTTTAGATCGGTCAGATCGATAGTAAGAGGGAAAAATAGAAAAGCTTTCGGTGTTGTGTCAGCTTGACTATCGATATGTCGTAGACATTGGCGAGGAGATTAGATGAACGGACGAGGGTAATTCCTCGTTTTGCAGTAGTAGTTTCGTTTGTGCCTACCCCTGTCCGATAACGTAGACAGATCAAAGAAGCGTAGCTCCAGACGTTGTGGAGAAAAAGTTTATTAGACTTAGTCGTGACATGCAGTGCTGTAGCGAGATTCACTTTACATGGGTGTTGATAGCAAGTAAATTGGAATTTTTAGTTAAACAGAAATTGGATAGTTTACGCTTTGTGGTATGTGTAATATTCGACATTTTATTATAGCAGATTCAAAAACCTGTTGGTAACTTGAATGTACTTTTATGTCTTAGTCATTGATAGTGTAATTAACACTAGAACTACCGATAGTTAACACGAAGCTATTTCTTTAAGAAATATCTAATAATAGAGTATTTTTATATTCATTGATTTATTACTTTCTTACAGAAGCAGTTCCATGTTATGTAGTACATTTTTGCTATTGCTAATCCGTCTGGGATCTCTAAACGAGGGTTAACACATTTACAAAATTGTAGAACCAGTCATTTTCACTGGTGTGGTATTTCTAGGTCGGGAATTTCCCTGATAACTGATATCATCATATCGAACGATACGCGGTAAAAATGTTAAAAACGTGTGGCAAGTTGTAGAGAACGAGGGAACTGGTTAATTGAGCTTCGATAAACAAATTGTAGGATCCTTTTGACAAGTATCAATCATTTTGAGTGGTATTGGTATAAGCAGCCTTCATACAAAATTATTTTCAGTTCGAATACATAAAAAGCGAAATAAAATTCATTATATTATCCTTGTAATTATCGCTGCGAAAGGCATTACATCAAAAAATATAACACGAAGTAGCAGCTTTAAAATAAAATTGTAAAACCAGTGAATTTGACTGGTGTGACAGTTCTAGTGTTAATACTAAATTAATATTTAATCATTAACTTATCTATAATGAACAAGTAAATGTTGATGTTTCGTATCGGTGGATATTAGTATAACGTGATATAACAATAAATATATAAACAAATCGAAATATAGATGAAATCCTGCGTTTTATGCGTATTGCATATTTCCATAATGGGAACCTTCTGCATGATATAAATACGATGTCCGAAAAAATTCAAGAGAATCGGATGAAATGTAATAAAATGTCGAGATAGGACCACGAAGGATTAATCGAGTGCTACAAATGCGTTTTTCCCGGAAATTAGATAAGTAGAAAAAACAATATATACATATATATATATATGATCTACACTTAACTGAACTTAATAATACCGAACAACCCCATGCAAGGCGCATTAATTGCCATACGGTGTTGCAGTAAATACGGTGCGAAAATAGAAAGTCCGTAACGCAATGGCACGTGCGTAATGCGTTTCGCGACATACACGGCGTACACGAAGCGCAGCGAAGAACTTTTTCAAAACAAGTACGACGCTTCACGCATAAGCTAACACTTGCTACGGTACTGACGTCAGCTTTTGTAGCATTAACTCGTTTGATATCCCCCTTACGATACATAGGCACCGTTCTCAGACTTTTTTTTTTTTCCAATTAATCGTTCCGATTTCCATGAGTATTATCGATGTTCTTAATCCTGCACATCGATTCCATCTATGTCAATTACGAAGGTACTAACAACGTATCGATATGTGTTTCAGCGTTGAAACATTCCCCATCGAAGAGAAAAAGTATAACCAGGCCTCTCAGGCCCTTGGACGGCGACTTCGATTCAACCGGTGAGTTTGTTTGATGATTTATATTTCCTAGAAATTCATTCTTTTCCAATATCTGTTTCTAATTCGTTTCGTAAGCTTCACGTGGTCTCGCGTGACCGCGGGTTTCGCGATTTCCGGACCATTTCAATCAGCTACATCATTTTTACGATATTCTCTTATCATTCATTCTTTTTTTTATTTGAAACACTTTGCACGTTTATTTCAAGAACGATATAGCTCACAACAAGTTCTTCAGAGAAAGCAGTAAATTATTTGGAAGCTTGCAAGAAAATTATTTCACTTATAACAAATAATAAACGCTAAAGAATAAAATGAAACATTACTCTTCTTCTTTCCACGATTTTCTAGCACTGAATTATTTTGATAATGCCACTTTTGAAATACACATACCACTTGTTAATTGCAATCGCAACATCGACAAGATCGTTTTACAATTATTATAGTGGAGGAATTGGATGTGGTCCGAAAATCGCGCGAATGTTATACGAACGAATACTTTCTACGATTTTATTATTGGCTTTGCGCTGAATTTCACATGTGTAGCCAGGCACAGCGATCAGTGCAATAAACTTAGATCCGGCATACCGATGTTCCCCGTGTCCAAAACATTCACCACGATCCCTGTCAGTGTTGGAGCCACGAAATGCCATTGAACCACCATCCTCTATCAGCCGTTCCTTTTGACAAAATATTCTGCCGCTTTTACGAAGATTGCTCGCGCGTGCTTTCACGTGTTGATCACGTATGCCTGTTCGTATTTCGTGTTGGTAGGTAATCCATTATTTTACGATCCTGTTAACCCTGCGGAAATCGCGGTTCGTCTGATAGATACGTGCGATGATGTTAGATGTATATATCAATAATGAAAGTACAAAGACCGGGAAACCGAGAGGGGAAAAAAATGAAGGGAAAATGGTGCAACGGAAGGGAGGGGTGTAGAGAAAAGGAAGGAAAGGCTAGAAAGCAGGAATGAAAAAAATAGAGAATGAGAAGGGGAAGATAAATATGGGAAAAGAGTAGAGAAAATGATGAAGAGCGTTGAGCGGTGGAGTATATAGCGTGGAAGTAAGGATTAAAGAAAAAGGCAGAGAAATGAAACTACTAAGAGTAGCGCGTATCTTTATTCCTATTGGTTTCATAATATGTATAAGCAGAAATAATTTGATGTCTGTTTTAATCATTTATTTTTTAATCTTACATCGTATCTACAAAATCGTATCTAAAAAATTAAATATACTTTACATATATTGCATTCAGTTTTTAGATCGCAACGTCCGCAGGGTTAAATTTGATCTCGTATGAGTAAAACTGGGAAATAGTATGGTTCCCATCGAGACAAACATTTTTTATTGGAATTTCATTCTCATTTCGCAATCGATTCGATCATTTTAAGCTCGCCAACAAACTATAAAGTAACCAAATCGCGTGACAATATCTCGTAAATCCGATACAGTCGATAACATCGAAGAATTTAATAAATCGCCAATAAAGAAAGCAATAAAGAAAAATATCTCAAAGAATACAATTCAACTCTGTCGTGAATTATTGCGTATCGAAAATATCGAGAATTTATGGCTTTATCCGCCCGTCAATCGTCCCATCAAAATCCGTTTGATTCTGTCTGCAGACGCAAATAACGTACGTATACAGCTTTCTATCGTGAATGTCAGTCGAATGCGCGCATTCCGACCATCGAATTCCTCTCTGTTTTGCCTCGAACGTCCCTTGCTCGAATCCCTGTTTTATTTCGGGACATCTTCGATCCGTGACTGGACAGAGAGACTTTGGAAATCGAAGAGCAATAAATCAACGTAGATGGTCTCTGTACGATCACGAACAATGAAAACAATGAGAACGTGGACGCGGCTTTGTCGAACATGTCGAAAGAGAGAAAAAACGCGGAAGTTTCTCTGTCCGATCAAGAGTCGCACTCATGGTGATACGGTAATGGTACATGGTGTTGTATGGTGGTTTAGCGGTGCCGACAACCGGAACTTCGACAATGCATGCTACGTCACCCACGAAGGCTGGTGAGTCTCATACGATCATTTATTTTCCTAATATCCGTTTATTATCGTTGTCTCTCTTGTGTCGATTAAACGTCCAATGAAGAATCCTCGACATTTTTGTAACAACTAGTACGGTGAAAGAATAAGCGAGATAACAATAACAAGATACATGTAATAGGATTGAAAGAGATATCTAGAAATATTATTGAATCAATCAATATCACTGATAAAGCAGTCTCGAATGATAGCCATCCGTTGTTCTATTGTTACGTACTTACATATTAATATTTTCTCTCTAAACGAGCGATGTCACGTTGCTTCGAAATTTTAAACGATCTAAACCCTCTTGCACAATAGCGCTAATATCTAATAATTAAAGAGTTACAAGCTATCGAAACTAAAAATTGCTTTTGCAAAATAACGATTATCCTATTTTATTTAGAATTATGAAATAGAATATTGTACCTCCTCGTGTAAGTGGTCGTGGATTCGCTAATAGGTGTAATTAGAGTTGGTAAATTATTGCCCAGAGGAACCCTGAAACGCTTTTCGTCGATAGACATTTCATTTCCATCCAACTTAAATGAATCACCGCGAATATCAAACTCGCACGCGATACGAAGATTTTCGGTTCGGAACCACTTCTCGAAGCAACGTCGCACGATTCGTATCGCCACGCGACCTCTCACTCACCCAGCTTCTCTGTTTCTGTCTGCCCCATCTCTCTGTCTCTCTCTGTCTCTTTACCCGACTTGATCACCGTTGTCGCTGTACACGCAACCCTCGTGCACTCGATCTACCCGTTTCCGGCCACCATCGTACGACCTTGGGAACCGCCCATCCTGGACGATACAACGAAAACAGTAACCCCGACAGACGCTGCGATCAGCACGACCAGCACGGTGATGTCAACCGGTTCCGCGCCAATCGCCACCTCCACCCCCGTGAACTTCGCCGCCGGCCCGGTGAGTCCGCCTCCGTTGACCTTGGCCGCGGGTCCAGGCCTTTCTCATCACGAGCCACCGGTGACGACCTCAGCGGCCAAGGTCACGAGCTACCCAGCCGTCCTGAAGGGCAGGACCGCCGCCAGTCCACCGAATCCGAATCTGGTACCCTCCGGCAAGATTCCACCCCCTGTTCCTCCAAGAGGTACCGGTCAATCGAGGACCACGAGGTCCTCTGAGGAGCACCGTGGCCCTGCAACAGCCACCTCCGCGTCCTCGATGACATCCAGCCGAGGTGACGAAGCAGCCATAATCACGAGATACCGCTTGCATGAAAGTTCGAGCATCCTGCACCATCTTCCCACACCCGATTACATTTCCACCGTTTCTGCTGCGCCCGCCGTCACTACTTCTACTACTACTACTACTTCTACTATCTACTCTGCCGCTACGTGTACTACCTCTTCTTTGCTGTTCTCCGCTGGTACCACCACTACCACCGCCACCTCGAACACCGCAAACTATTACTCCGATTGTAAAAATGCTACCGATACATTCGCTACTTCTGTAACCACCACCGTCAGTACCAACGTGTTGCATGCGCGTACATCAACTCCTGCATACCTACCCCCGCGATACGACAGTCTGATGTTCCACGATCGAACGACCAACGTGGCTGCAGCTGCCTTCCAAAGCATTCGCGAGGAACAAACGCCCATGCGGTGCAATGACCGTTGGCCGGCCGAGGATGTTTACGAAGAGGAAGAGGAATTCGTGAGCGTGGAGAAGGTCGATGGTTCGTACGTGATTAGAACCAGCCCTTATCCGTTCAGACCAGAGAGAGGGAACTTCAAGCGAAGGGAGAAAAATATTTCAACTAATCTTGAAGATTCTGTAGATAGCGGAGAGAAAAGAACCACGAGCTCGAAGGCTGATCACATGGCCAAGTTCACGTACTTCTTGAACCCTGCGTCTAGACCAGAACTAATGAACTACAAAATGTCGCGGAAGGATAAGAAGCACTCGGAGACCTACTATGAGCTAATGAAGAGGAAGCAGAAGGAACTGGAATCCTCGATCACGACGATCACGACGATGGCGCGAAGAAGCAAGATCGAAGATAGAATCGAAGCTGCCAAGATGGACAGATCGAATACTACGATAAGTAAACAAGAAGAGGATGCTGAGGAAAAGATCGAAGTTCAGAGGATCGTGGATCGGAGAAGGGATAGTAAATTGTTGAGAAAGATCAGAGAGAAGTCTGCTCAGAGAAGGAAGAAGTTGGCTCCTGAACCATCGCCAAAAATGCAACCTTTTACAGATCCAACCAGGGTGAATGATAACTTTGAATATTTTGAGAAGAAGAGGAAAATAGACATTGGTGAAACTGCACCTTCGTCTTCGAAACCTGATTATGGGAATGATGGGAATTTGAACAAGTCGACGAGTGATGTGAAAATGTTGGAAAATAAAGAAAACCAGATTGTTCTTAAGAGTGATACGAGAACCTTTTTGGTTACTAAAGTTGATGAAGAGGTTCCGATAAAATTAAAGAATATTGACATGTTTTATTCGTGCGAGAATGTGAGCAAAATTGATATCAGAAATAGTAAAACATTTGTAGTACCTAATAAAGTTCAAGTAGATCGAGTAAATGATCAGATATATGAAAAATCGAGATCGAATGCCAGATATAACGAAAAGCTGAGAAAGAGCAAGAATGAAAATTTTAATATCCTAAAATCTCTGACCAAGTCTGATAGATCGAAAGGCGAGTTTCAAGAGCATCCTTCAAACGTTTTGATACCTAATACTTCCTTTTTACACGGCTACAGAAGGTCTCAAAAGAAAACGTTGTAAACAAGCTAATGTTAAAGCTAACGTTAAACATTTTTTTTTATCGGTGTAAAGGGACCAAAACGTGAAAATATCTAAGGGATCAATAGGATATTTGAAGTATTAAAAAATGTACAACATGGAACACAATGATGCGCAGAATTAAAGAAACTTTCGATTTGGAACAATTAGCATATTCTAAAAAAAATGTTTTTCTCCCGCATGCGCAAATACACCTTGAGTTATTCTTTTTGTTTTTTCATCTTTCATCACACACACACACACACACACACGCTCTCTCTCTCTCTCTCTCTCTATCTCTCTCTCGTCTCTCAGTTTGTAACGATATAGATCCGTTTAACCAAAGACTCATGCAGAAACAAGAAAATATTTTTCCCACTATTACTTCTATGAGAACGAAGGAGTTAGTAGTTTTAATGTTTAGGTATTTTCTACCACTAGATCATGCACTTTGTCGTTACTGTTCTATTGTATACTTTGAGCTCGATGCCGTATCGACGTCGATTTTATAGCGTCGACGAGGTATCATTTGAAATGTCGAGGCCGACTGTCCTCGGCACGCAGAAGTTCCACGTTTGAGAATGTAGTGCGTGTAAGAATTGGTTTGTTTCTGGTCTCAATTGGAGTATATTGTATTCCTGCATGCGTAGCGATCTTCTATCCGTTGATAGGACAACAATAGACGTAACTTATGAAAACGTAATCGGAAAAGATCTTTAAATGCTGTTATTATACTTTGAAATATTTCGATCTTATTCTATTTATAGAATTTGATATAGCTATTGTGATTATCTACTATAATATTCAGAGTCGACGATTGTTTGAACGTTTAACCCTTCCTAGGCAACAGATCAATATTTCACCGAAGAAAACGTATTTCTATTTTTAGAAATTACAACTACATTCCCAACCTTTAATTTAAAGGCTGATTGTATAATTTAATAGAGACTTTAAGAAATGTTCCAGAATGTTTTTCTGTTTTTTGAAAGCCTAGTACGGTAGAGAAGTCATACCATAAACGATCTATTTTGCTTACGAAGAGTAAAATATGATTGCATACGAAGAGCGAAGATAAAAAATTAAAGTTTCCAGGAAAAAGATTACAAATAGTTACGTCTATGTCTGAAAGGTGTATTTAAAAATTGTCAGTCCTGTTGTGCATCCTTTGGTTGTCTAAACAGGACAGAATCTTATCGGTGTGCGTTGTATGGTGTGCTCTTGTACCACAATAAAGGGACGTTCACACGAGTGTACTATTTACGGTGCAAATACCCTTCTCCGAGCAAAATATCAAGTTGCCGTATGACACGTTGGCTAAGTAGTTTACTGTTTGTGCACCTCTGTAGACACGCAAGTAAATGTAGCTTTAGAATTGCAATATATGTATAACTGTCGTCCCACTACGTCAAGTTAGAATGGCTTATTCGAACTGACTTCAATAGGAAGTACTTGTTAATTTTTAACGTCACGATTATTTAGTCGAACAGCAATGTTGCTGGCAAATCTAATTAAAAAGTGTTCGAAATACGCTTATGCAACGGAATCTCATTCGCACCGTGTATTGTTTAATAAACGTTAGAAATGCTCGTGATTTTATTTTTTAGCAACTGCTTACTGTGATCGATGGTAATACAGCGTCAAGTAGATAGCATTCAAATCCTTCCTAATGGTCTCCTGTTAGAAAGAAGTAGTTCTCAATTTTTCACATCCGTTTCTTTGACCCGATAAAATAACGCGCAAAACTTTGATCGTGGATTATTATATTCTTAGTACTTTACACGGTGTACAAGTGAATATAAAATGCAATATTAATAATTAACACGGGTGTATTTATTTGTTTGCTTGAGCACAATGCAAAAGATATTTATGAAATCGGGTTAGCAAGATTTGCTCAAAATTGTTGGACATGGTTTTTATTTTTTCGCCTCCGAAGGGCGGTGTTTCCACGCTAACGACTCCCCTCTGTCCTTAGAACCCTTAACGACGAAGCAAGCATACTATATATCGTGTTCATTAGGGCTAACTGTAGTGCGCTTTTTGTAGGTGGCACCCTTCCTTCCACTTGTTCCACCCCGCCCCCGCCCTTTGACGATGCAGTGCGCTCAAATGACCAGACCTTGGCTTCTGGTGGTCAACTTCAACAGGGTGCACCGACCACGATCTTAGCGAGCAGTCTAAGCAGTGCTCACTCCAAGCAGAACAAGGTTGTGCACCATGTCACTCTCACAAAGACTTATCACGATGCCGTGAGGTGAGCGAACTTTTATTTTCTTCCATAATTTCCACAAGAAATTCTCTCAAATCGAGAGATCTCGTATTTATCGAATTAAATTGAATATAAAATATTTAACATTTGTAAAGGACAACAACAACCGTATATATATATATTCCAGATGATAGAGCGATTTTATTGCTTGTATTTTCAACAAAATAATTTGCAAACTCCCTATGGGAATTTGACATCAAATTAAATTACGAAAATAAAGGATGACTGTCCTTCGAAACGAAAAACTTGCGGATAATCATACTTAACGATGAAAATCGTAACTGTTGTCAATTCTTTAGTGCATCGAAATCTTCCTACCGTTAAACCAAAATTTATTCGCCAAAGTATACACCGTTCGAAATTTTAAAGAATCATCCCCTCTGTATCACTTTCATTTTATAGCCAATCTTGTGGTCGGACATTTTGTCTTTAATTTTCTTGAAGTCAATTTTTATCACGGAATAATCTTCTCGAAATTTCTTCTCGCTTTTATTTCTTACGATTGAGCTATTCTTAATAGCAATCATCTAATTATTTTGAACAGCGTGAAAGCCTTTCGACGTTTGAAAATTCATGGTTTTGAAATTTTTCATACTAAACATAAAACAATTAAATACATCGTACTCGATGAATATTTCAGCATATCCGACGTACACTTGGAAAGCAGCGGTAGCGGAAGCGGAAGCGGCGGGAGGGAAACGAAATCTTCGTTGAGCGTAGAAAGCGGTGGTAGTAGTCGAGGAGGTGGGGGTCTGACCTGGACACCACCCGCTGGCAGCGCCGAGGGCTCTACGCCCACCTGGACAGAGGGCACGCCGTCCTTTACCGAGAGTTCCAGCAGCGGTGACGCAGGTAAGTTCCCGTACGCGCTCAACATCTACTACGCCACCTGAAGGCTCCCACTACGTGCCTCGAGGATTCCTTCGTTCTCTTCTTCTTGTTCTTCTTCTTCTTCTTCTTCTCTTCGACCTTCGCGACAAAAGGATTTGCATCGGGCGTGACCATCCCGTTGATTGCCCTGTCGATTTATAATGGCTGACCGGGGAAAAAAGGTGAAATGATATAAAATTTGAAAAAATATTCAGTTTAAATTTAGGCTGTAACCTAAATAAGATCAGACTTTTACTTGTTACTTTCGAGAGGCTGGCATTGATGAGGTCATGAAAGTTTTCATGCACCTTATAAGAGTGATATTTTTATGAAAATAAAATTTTGCCAAATTTTATTGTCATTGATCTATTTTATAACAAGGGGAATAATTGCAAGATATTTTGAAGCCAAAGAAAGTTCCCATAAAATATTATTTAATCCGTTTGAAACAATAATACTGCATATATACATTGTTTTCTTGTATATTTTCATAAAATTGCTTTTAAAACACTAACTTTTATTATGATTATATTTATCATTTATTTTTATATAATTCACACTGACTCACGAAAGTATTCGCACGCTTACACTTACGAATTTCAATCAATGCAACAGGGTATACTAAACTAATTTGTTAAAACAATTTGGTATCTATAGCGACGGGAAAGTGTCAAGATTACATCAATCAAATTTGAAAATAATTCAATGATATAGACAGGAGTTATGATACGTTTATTAGAAACATTCATGATAAGTCTCACAAAAGTATTCGAACGCTGTAATAAAATGATAGTTTCTCATCTTCCTTTGCACCGAATGTAAACATCATTGCTAAATGAAAATGTTGGTACCTTCACTCGATGTTAGGATATCGGTAACAGTAACGTAAAAGTGTGCACGATAGTATTTAAAATGAATACCAAAAAGTCTGAAACGAAAGTGTGAAAGAGAAATGATATTCCGATTACACGAGGACGGTAAATCATACAACGAGATTGCCGGAATTGTGAACGGAAGTAAGTCCACAATACATCGTATCATAAAAGAGTCAAAGGACGAGGAAACACTTGCAAACAAAGCTGGATCAGGTCGACCAAAGAAACTGACTGGAAGAGAGGAGAAAGTTATCATTCGCGAATTAAAAAAAAATCCTACTACATCCGCTCCTCAACTGGCAAGTATGATAGCTGATATGTTTGATGAAGAAGTTCAGCCGGAATTATGTCGACGAATCTTACGAAACAATGATTTTCATGGCAGAGTACCGCGAAAGGAACCAAATATTAATGCGGTAAACCATAAAAGAAGATTGACTTTTGCAAAAACCTATATTAATAAAGGTAATTCTTTTTGGGACAAAATCATCTTTTCGGACGAGTCAAAGTTTAACATCTTTGCCTCGGATGATGAAAATTATGTGCGGAGAAAACCAAATACGAAATGGGAAATTCCACATTTACGTGAAACAGTGAAACGCGGAGGTGGATCGGTCATGGTGTGGGGATGCATGGCTGTCAGTGGCACCGGAAATTTGATATTTATTGATGAATATTTGATAAACGTAAGTATTTAAATATTTCAAAAAATAACCGTGAAGAAAGTGCCTGTAAATTAGGATTATTGGAAGATTTCCACTTCCAACAAGATAACGATCCTAAGCATACTAAGCTAGAATTGCGAAAGAATGTATCGTATATAACACACCACACATGTTAATTGCTCCACCGCAAAGTCCAGACATAAATCCGATTGAAAATTTATGGGCTGCAATCGGAAAAAAGATGAAATAAATTTCAGATAATCTCAAAGCAAGTATCGAAAGATGAAATTATAGAAATATGGAACTCCGTTGAGTGTAGTTTTACAAAATCGTTGCTTTACAGTATGGAACGTCGATTGAGACACACTATTGCTGCTAAAAATGGTCCAACAAAATATTAATATTAAATAATTTAATAATACATGTAGCGTTCAAATACGTTTGTGAGTCGCTTACAATGCGCGTTTCTAATAAACGTATCATAACTCCTACCTACGTTGTCGAATCCTTTTCAAATTTTACTGACAAAATCTTAAGTCTTCCATCTTCCTATCGACATCTTGTCTAAGCAAATTACTTCAATGTACATTATTTCAACCATTCGAGTTTGCATATGTGAGCGTTCGAGTCCTTTCGTGAATCACTGTACATATTTAGTAAAGGCAGCCTGCGTAGGGTGCACAAGAATTTCGTGACTGTAAGTTCTTTGTTTCTCCGAAATTATTTTCTCTTTATTACGTTCGTTACTTGCTTTGTAGTTAATGTTGCGTTTGTTAGAACACAGATAAATACAATAGTTTCTATTGAATTTCGCTATACAAAAGATAGAAAAACCATTGATTCTAGTGTCATTCATAATATAAGGAAGGATAGCCTCGAGCAGTAAACAGATAAAATTCAGCAAACTATAATCATTTATCTTCTGAAAAAAAAAAAAAAAATAGAATAATTAAACGATGATATTATATTTTTTTAAATCGAGATTATTTTCGAACGATGTCGATTTATGGGCAATCAACGCGGCGCTCGCGCCAGCAATCAGAAGTCTGATTAACGTGCCACGATTTAAGGTAGTGTTCTGAAACGAGCGAGAGTATACCGTTGTCCAAGTAATTCGAAGCACTGCGTATTAAGCTCGTAATATTAAGCTTATGTCGATAGAAATATTATTTCTGCTATTTGTAAACGGGGAATCACTCCGTGCTAAAATAAATATGTAAAATACATAGAGACTCGTGTTACTAGTTAGCTGTTAATTCAGATACATGCCGCATAATCATCCAGATAAATAACGATAGTGTTTCTATGATCATGACACAAACGATACCTACATGTTGTTAACCACCTACATCGATTACATTCTGTATACCAACGTTATTACATAATCCGGAAACTAAATGAGTTTTACAACAAATTAAGTTAGACGTTTTGCCATGGTATACTCGTCGTACCTCATTCTTCGTTATATTTTAACAAAATTCATCTAATCACGAAATCATCGTTGTGATACTGATTTGTACGAAGAATTAAAAGTGTTAATCTTGTTAAATGACTTACGTTACGTAGCTTTAATTCTAATCTCAATTACATACCTTGTACTCGTTTTAATCGAATTGGAAAGGTGATGCGACGAATTGATCATAGTTGAAGGAAAAAAGAATGAAAAGAAAAAGAAAGTTAAAACGAATAAGAAAAACTCAGTGCCTAAATTTAATCTCATCGCCTATGTGTTGTAGACCATGTCTCGAGGTTATTCTCCGTAAGTGTTACGGTAAAAAATGCTCTTAAGTCCATCGATCGTGTAACATATGCTGCGAAGGTGCTCGTCGTGAAAAGTAAAGTAACGATTAATGATAAAGCAGAATGAAAGCTGAAACGAAAAAAAGGGCGAGCATCTTCGGTTGTTTCTTTAAATAATTACGATACGATACGATCCAACAACCACTTTTCTTAGTCCTGTCTAGGTAATTTCAAAATCTTGTCAAAATATTCGAACACATTTACTTCTCGACGATGAGAGCGACAATAAAGCGACAATTGCAAAAGGAAAAAGTACACGAGATCTCATTCTCGCTGAAAATCCCATACACACGTTTCTTTCACTTCTTTTATGATTCCTTTGAAAGCAAGATTGGGCATCGCCTAGAACCGATGTTACCTCTCGAGATAAGTCTAAACATTTTCTTCTTCTTTTTCCCTATCTCTTTAATTTTCTCTTTGATTTTTCGCTATACTCGCATATGAATATCGTTATGTGAAATAGCTACACACGCTTCTTGTCACACGTAGTCATCGATTAGAACGATGCACGCTTTTCTCTTATCGATGCATCTTGATAACTACAAATAAAGATCTCGAAAGGACCATCTATATAAACTGAGAAATTATGTCACCACACACTTTCAATAATCACACGCTCTTTGCATGAGATTTAGAATAAAACGAGAAGAAAATTAATACGATTTGCTGGTCCTTTTGAACAGCGGGTTATTTATTATAAATTAAAAGTTTCTCCTTAGTTTCTCTTCCCCATAGATAGCCGATTCGACTCAAACACTACCGCTAGACAAACACGCATCTACGCTTTGGTGATCGAGCTACAGCAACAGGCTGATCTTTATTTTACACTATGACGATTAACGATAATTTTAGGTTGTCCGACCACACCGATCAGGGGCAGCCAACGTCACGATGACGGAGGGAGAATCGCTGCCACCGTCGAGGAGGCGCTAGCCAGTCTTACTACAGAAATGGTAAGTTGGTAATCGTAGCTTTGAACGATTGGTCACTGCAAAAGTTGTGGTAGCGATATTTGGAGATTCTATCGTCATGTAAATACTTCAAACTTACAGTATATGTAAGTTAGATTATATTTCAATGAAAAATGTAAATTTCTTTCACGACTTTCGCCTATATTTTCAGACATGAGGATAAAATAAAATAATAGGTATAAAATTAGGTTCACGATCTCCAACTATCATTATTGTATCTTCCTCGACCGATTCCTCAAAGCGGTAAGTGTGTAATGAGAGCCTGGTGACCGATCGATCGGACTGTGTAAATGTTTCCCCCCAGTGGCCGAGGGTATTTGTAACTAATGAACTGCCCCCAGACGACGACGTGTCGCGAAGCGTGTCATCTGCGTCGCGCAACGCGATCGTCTAAAAGAAGAAAAAAAGATTTGACCTCGTATCATACATTCGTCGTGTCTTTGGTCTCGTCTGCGTTTCGTGTCTATGTCGAGTCCCTGTCTTTTGTGTCGAATCCATAAAGAAGTACCGATTCGATCGCGCACGGAACGTTCCAAAGCGATGATTTTTCAAACTTAAATACACATCTTTACAAACGATTCGAATATGAGAATGGTTTGAAAAGGATGCATGACAGTCTTATTTGAAATCTTCTTTGCTTCGAGCATCTTGGGCTGATCTTAGTATAGTTTGATCTTTTCGTTTGATCTAATTATATCGTAGCGTACTTTAGTAAAGGAAGCTGCATGTGGAAGTTAGATGACAATCTTTTCAAGTTTCGATATTTTATAGCGTCAATTCTATTGTTTGTTTATTGTTATAAAGGGTTGCCCATTCGAGACCGTCTCAGATTATGAACAATGATATAAATTACCATGTACAACTTCGTTTCTAATTTAGTTACCTGGCTACAGTTTCAGGTATACTATTGAGATAAAAGATATGTATCTTAAAATACAGGATGTTTCTAAATTTGTGGTACAATCCACAATTCCGTATGAAGCTCTATTTCTGAATAAATTCGCAGACTACGTTCTTTTTTGTTACGTTTAACATTTTTATATTAACAGAGCAGTTCTACGCAAAAAATTTATTTTTTAACTTTTTCAACCTACACTGCATAATGCTGTGAATCCACGGAGTAATACAATGTCACACTTATAAGACGTAGACATTCACCTGCGCACAGAAGTTTAAACATCGATTTATTCGAAAATAAAGCTTCCTGCAAAAAAATGCCACTCGTCTACGTAATTTTTTCAAAATTCTCTGTGTAGTTATAAAGCATACTGTTAGAAGGAGTACGAGAGCAATGAAAATGGTGAAATCGACTTCGTACAAAGAAAAGTCATTTCACCTAAAACGAAAAAAACAGGTCATCGAATTAGCAATCTGTCAGATTTCTCCACACAATGACTCGTCCGTTGCGACACATTGAGAACGCATCCTCGAATTTCAGCGTACGCACGAATCACATCGTGCACCGTAAAATTCGTATCAGCAATTATTCGTCGCGTGGTTTGCCAGTGCGTGCATTTTAACGAGAGTAAACAAGCTCGAGGGTTTGCAACACGCGAAAGAATGTCGAGCACGTAGAACCGTGTAAAACGTCGGCCAGGTAATTCCATATTAACCCAGTATTACTGTCGTCAAGAATTAGTATTGGTGAAGCATTTCAAACGATCGTCCTGACACGACAATGTCTTTCATGTTTCACAAAATAGGTATTATTTGGTTAAAAAGAATCTTACGATTTACGTCAGAGTATCGTCGCTTGATATTGCATATTTTTCTACGAATATTTTTCTAAATTATATTTCTCAGAGTAAGATATACTTTGGAACGATCCGTGCGAAAAGATCAGATTATCTGAAAGGTTTCTCTATTTCCTCAAATCAGAAGATACTGCAGCAAGAGTGAATTCAAAGCAGCTCATCCCTGTAACCTACGTCAAGTCAGTTTGGATTTGGTCTGGTGCGCCGTCGTAGCGACGAATCTTCGAAAAAAAGAAAAAGAAAACAAAAAAGAATAAACGAAACTCGAACAGAGAAGAATAAATCATAGAGGAAAGCGTTTGATCGCGAATCAAGACGGATCGTCAGGGTGGAAGGGGTGAAAAAGTTGAACGAAGACACGTAATCTGATATGTCTTTAATCATCCGTCGCGCATTTTCGTGTTACATGAGACACCATACTTTATCATATTCGATTCTGTACTTAACGAACAGCTTGCGTGGGTGCAAGGAATATTCGTCTTGATTCGCGAGTTTGTGAAGTATTAATCATCCAGCGTGTGTGAATCTTGCATTTATTCGTATGCAATGAATTAATGATCTAAATAGGCGCGTTCTCGCGAAGCGATTAAGGAATCGATGAAGAATTAATGATTCTAAAGCTTTGGAGCATGTCGGATAGGCCAGGAAGCTTATACAACGTGATAAAACTCGGCCTACAGTATTAGAGGACTGTATAATACTCGTTCAGGATACAAACACTTTGTGGAGAATTGAAGAATCCATCGTTGCAGTTGTATCTTTTATATGTCAGGTCTCATCGTATCGTTCGATTTTCAATAAGTAGCCAGTTAAACGTAATAATGTCACGTGTTTCGATATCTCACCAATTAATACACCGCTCAGCGCAATTAGAGGTTGGTTTTGATTTTTCAAAATTAATTTTTATACCCATTACTTGTATCTGTATATTTTCTTTTAATTATTATCTTCAAGTCAACTTTTATTAGAGCGGTATATTAACAAGCCTATAAACTAGTTTTGTTTGCTTAATTAATAAAATAGAACCGTTTATAGTATCAAGCAATTATCAGCTGACTTAATGTAGACAAACTGTTTGTATCTTTTTTTAATAATTTTTTATTTCCTATTGAAAATTTTATATTTTTATATTTTTCAAATTCCGTGCATATTAAAGTTCCAAACTTACATACACACCCGTTGGATAACCATTCTGGTTGACTACATACGAATTTTGGAACTTGTAGGTTTATTCAACCATATTTAGTCATATTTTTCTCAGAAAAGAAAAACACGTGTTATTATTACAATTACATAATTCGTTTTCTCGTTGCTTGTTCATATCCTAGCATTTAGCTGTAAAATTGTATGATCATCGAATCGCCGAGCTTTACGAGTGACGTTTAGGTTACACGTGATGGGAAATTATCGTAAAATATATTCATTCATTACCTCTTATCGTAACTGACAATTACCTGTTGTTACGTTAGTTAGTTGTAAACGTTAAGAGGAAGGCGCTCGAGAGGAATGAAAGGTGTAAAACGAGGAAATGAAATGACCCGCGGACGAAGGAGATGTAAATAATACTTACAATCTAATTAGGACGCAGTCCTCAATCCCGTTTTTATTACGATAATATAGCCACCGGTCGTGTACATGTACCTATATGTGTCTCACGTTCTGTCTGTCTCCTGTACGTAATTATACATATACTTATACATATGTACACTGTACACACATAAAATGAAACGTGTATACCGCATTTATTGTCGAGATGGTCGGTGAATTCTAGAATGTACTGATTAAAATCATCGTGATTTTGAAATTCGGATAACGAGCGTTAAAAATTTTGAAAATCGTTAAAATTTCAATAAAAGTAGCTGCCAGTTTCAGAAATATCCAGCGGAGCTCAAGAAATTCGTCTCTCGAGATTTTTAAATTTTGGAAGATTGAAAAAAATTATAGATATGAAAAATAGATTTCCTAGAAAGAAAAAAATTAAAATCTACAATTTCGAAAAATTGGAAAATTTGCATAAAAAAATCCTACATGTCAGAAATATTCTACAGAGCTCAAGAAATTCGTCTTTCGAGATTTCAAAATTTTAGAAGATTAAACAAAATTATAGATTTCCTACAAAGTTAAAAATTAAAATCTACACTTTCGAAAATTTGAAAAATTTCCATAAAAAAATTCGTCTTTTGAGATTTTTAAATTTTGGAAGATTAAAAAAAATTATAGATATGAAAAATAGATTTCCTAGAAAGTAAAAAATTAAAATCTACAATTTCGAAAAATCGAAAAATTTCCATAAAAAAATCCTACATGTCAGAAATATTCTACAGAGCTCAAGAAATTCGTCTCCTGAGATTTCAAAATTTTGGAAGATTAAAAAAAATTATAGATATCAAAAATAGATTTCCTACAAAGTAAAAAATTAAAATCTACAATTTCGAAAAATCGAAAAATTTCCATAAAAAAATCCTACGTGTCAGAAATTCGTCTCTCGAGATTTCTAAATTCTGGAAGATTAAAAAAATTATAGATATCAAAAATAGATTTCCTACAAAGTAAAAAATTAAAATCTACAATTTCGAAAAATCGAAAATTTTCCATAAAGAAAATCCTACATGTCAGAAATATTCTGCAGGGCTCAAGAAATTCGTCTTTCGAGGTTTCAAAATTTTAGAAGATTAAAAAAAAATTATAGATTTCCTACAAAGTTAAAAATTAAAATCTACAACTTCGAAAATTTGAAAAATTTCCATAAAAAGATCCTACGTGTCAGAAATATTGCGCAGAGTTAATAAAATTGAATATTAAGATTACAGTTTCGAAACTCGAATTTAATTGCAGAATTCATCGATGATCTCGATGAATATTATAAATATAGTAACTGCGCAAACTGTATTATACGTGATACGATAAATGAGATTAATTAACGGGAGTGCCGCTGGTACCGTGTACGTATATATATATATATATGAATGAACAAAAAGTTTATATATATATAAATATTACAGTAGCCGCAGAGCAAAGTTAAAGGAACGTTTTGAAAAAAAAACCAAAATGTTGTTCAATTAACACATACGTACACGTATAATGATATATTGTCCTGAATGAAACGCTTTCGACAGTCGATATGTTGTATTTAGGAAAACGGTGGTAAAAAATCTAGTCGCAATCTCGGTGATCGGTCCGTGTTGTTCTTCTTTCTCCGAGAACTTTTTATTTCGTAGCTTTAATCGCGTCTTTTACTTTCTACATTTATAATATTTTCCCTCTTTTTTATCTAATAAAAAAGAATCACTTCATTTTCGTAAGTTAGCGTAGTTGACTCATTTTTCTTAACTTATTCCGAGCAATAAAAGTTTGAAAATTACAACGATTAGGAACGCGCAGATTTTTCTTTTTTCGTTTTCTATCTTTTAAATCTACGATTTAACCATTGAAATCCAGGGCAAATGTAATAAATAAATAATCAATCGTTTCACAAATTCGTTTTCATAATTAATCGATCGGTGTAAGAAATTGTTCCAGTACAAATTGTCGTTTACACTGATTTTACAAATTTCCAACGAAAATTCAACAAGTAGTATTTCTATTGCGATCGACTTCCAATGAGGTAACGTGATTCGTACAACGTAGCGTAAAACTACTTACTATAAAATGATAAGAAACTATGAACCAATCTACGTGTCACTGTTACATCGAAGCTAGCACCTCTGAAAATTTCAAAGGTTAAATCGGCTGGAAAAGCTTTAACCCGTGGACACAGATTGTACGACCGAGAGGAAAAAAAAAGGAAAACAGAAGCTTGATAAACTCGTAACTTTGTTAATTCGAGATACTGTTTTATGGAGTATCGTGTATTATCATTCTTGTTATATACATATATATATATGGTAGCTAGTATGCGAAAGGACAGTACCAGTGTTTATTAGCGATCTTAAAAGTGTGATATTTTTTTAACAAACATATCGCATCGTACGTTCGAGTTCTGCGAGTGATTTCAATGCTTGTACTTGAAGGAATGCTCCAAGTAGAAATTCAGGGAGGATTAAGATGAAATTAAATTAGGATCGATGGAAACGCGCTTAGAGAAGATTTCGTGCCAATTAAATATTATTGCTAACCAGAGAAAAGAAATTTTCGTTTCAAACGACAAAACGAACAAACTGAACGAAAAATATCGTTGTTAATCAATTTCTCCGAGCGCAATCGGTCGAAGATCCGTCGCTTTTTACGCTTCTCTTTGTCACAAATTTCAATTGCTTGTCGATAATCGTTCGCAAGCCGTTAAACCGGCATATCACATTCCACACTGAATAACATATTCTGTGTTGTGTGTGCTTTGAACACAGTATCGTGTTAACTCTATGTAGAGATTAATCAGCTGTTTTTTATTAACTCACTTTATCGAATTTTATCTATATTCAGGATCACTCTGTTTTTACCTCTTTGTGTGTTCCCATTTCTAACGTTTATCCCATTTTGTGAATCAATTGATTTTACAATCAATTGATACCAATCAATTCAATCCGATTAATTGACTAATCTTAGTCGTTTCGTTCTTCATTCGTACGATCAGAGGCAAGTACGATGCAAATGACGAAAAAAAAAAAAAAATTAATCGCGAATAAAAAAAAAGTTTCGTTGAAGGAAGAGCGATGTTAATCGAGCAAAGAATAGAAGTCACAGAATTGATCTTTTTTGTGCTCGGATTCAGAAAGAAACGAACAACAGGAGGAATTTTGTGGAACAGAGAAGGTCCCTTTCGAGGTACAGTCAAGTGAGAACGAGTTTCAAACGTGCCAGCGCGAACCATATGTCGATGATGAGGAGCGTGCAAAATGTGTTAAGATTTCAACGCCGGGAGCCATAAGGATCGAAAGAAGCGGGACTATAAGATAAATTCAAGTCTTTTTAGAAATATAATTCAACAAGAATCGCGTACAAACTGTGTGTAGAAAGATAAATGGAAAGATTTAAGAAACTCAGATTTTATCGTCGAAATCTGTGATCATATGAAGACGTCTGATAACTTCTTCCTTTCATATACATCGTTAAATTAACGATATTTTTAACTCGTAACTTTTATTACCGATCATTTTTTTAATATTGTCGAATTGTAGATAATTAAGGAGAAACTGTGCCTGTTTAACCGGTTTGTACGATAGTCAGGCATAACTACGATCTTAATCCTCTCGTGACTATAAATCAGCCTTGCGTCTAAGTGTCTACTTAACTAACTGCATAAGATTTCCTTCTTTTTTTCCTTTTTCGTTGCATCAACGTCATCGCGTCGTATGTTTTTTGATAATCGTGTAAACGAATGAAAAGAGAAAAGCAAAAAAAAAAAAAAAAAGTAAGAAGAGACAAGTCTCGCATTAAGGGAATTATTATCGAAGCAATATAGCGCATATCGCGATCGAAAAGATGAAAATGGAAAACAATCAAATTCCTCGTCTTTATAACGTCGTTGCGAGCGTGCGAAGGAAATGGCAGGATAAAGTGGCGATTTTATGGAGTGGCTCGTTTCGCGATCATTCGCAAACATTCTTCCACTTCGTGCTTCTTCTTTCAAGTTCTCGAGACTTTATGTCATTGTGATTCAAGTTATCTAGTAAATCTTCAAATTTGATAATGGTTCGAAGATAACAAAATACGAAATAATCTCGAGAAATTGATTTTGGGAAAGAAGCTGCCGTCGAATTTTACAAGACGTATTACATGTTAATTGATATTTTTAAAAATATACTTTCCTCGGTATTCGTTAGATTCTTTTGGAGTTGCGTACAAAATTATATAAGCTTTCGATGGAATGTGATTTATTCGTGTTAATATTTACTTCGACTTTATTACCTGAAAGCCGGTCCTCTTTGTATTCGAGGAAAATTTTCGAAAGATATAGTTTCGAGTAGATTTGCGTAGAGAAATCGTGAAACCAAACGTGCCATTGAAAATGTTCAATTGCGTAGAGAGAAAAATGCGTGCACGAGTGAGGTTGCAAGAGCAATTAAAAGCGATTGCAGTCGCTGGAATAATTAACCCTTTAACCTAGCAATATATGTTAATAAAACGTTTAGCGTTTAAGGCATTAATCGAAACGCGTTGATATCTTAATAAGCTTAATATTAATTTTCACATTTTATTACTACACATTGCCATCTTCTATTCTGTCTATAACAATTCCTGTCTTCAAATTTAATTGCCTGGTTAAAGAGTTAAAACGTTAAAGAGTGTAAACAACAGTTATGGATCGGTTGCACTCACGCGATGTATTTCAAGCTATACATTTGTAACATTCTAATTTAAAAGTGCCTGCTACTATTTTTAATTATTCATAAGGAAGCAATATTTTTTTCCCCATTTTCATTGCACGAAAAAAAAAAAAAAAAGAAAAAAAAGAAAAAGAAGTGGAAGACCAACTTTCCTAGAGATAATTTAGAAGGCCGATCCATTTCTGTCCCATTGAAGAAAATAAGGAAACGTAAAAATATACGTATTAATCATACGTAAAAGGTAAATGTATCAATATTATACATAAGTACGTTGAAACAATATGAAAAGATTCAGATGCATAATGCGAGCAATTGTGCTGTTGCGAAACAAATTGTCATTTAACCGAGATATTTCGGCAATACATACTATTACGATTATGATCATTACCATTATGATTATTACTATCACCATGATTATTGATATTATTTAAATAAAGCAGTTACTATTATTCTTATGACTGTTTCTGTTATCGTTTCGTTATCGCGATTTGAAATACGCGCGCTTTCGTACGTCGGGGGTAACTTCTCGTTTCAATTATATATTTTCGGCTTCTAATTAAACATACATTGACTGGCGAAAGTAATATTTGAATACTTATAGATTATATACATTTATGAATATATTATATGTGCTATACAATCCATTTTGAAATTTCATTAGCACTATAGTGCCACATGACTATCATCAGTCGTATCAGAAGGTCTTCAAACAAAACTGAAAATGTATACAGGAGCTTCAAATTGAGTTACGTTTCGCAGAAATAGCAAAAATATTTAAACTATTGTTGTTAATAAACCTTAATATTTTCAGCAATGTTAATACGCTGAAATGCTGTATACGAATTTTCTATTAAA